>JAJHSJ010000002.1:5549561-5668275 GCA_021015155.1 Magnolia officinalis
AAGTAGAATGGGAACCACCAAAAAGTGTCCTTAAACCATCCATGCTTTCTATATGACAATGGGCCACTTGATGATTGGACGTGGCCAACAGGCAGGGGCATTCACCAATGGCACAAGCCCATTGTGAACACTGGGCCTGGACCTGGCACTCAAGCCGAGTTTAGAGACCCAAGCCATGACCCTACACGGACCAGCCGGTCCATTGCCTCCCCTACCTATTGGTTAGTCTTAGTCACCAATGAAATATTTCCTTCATTGGATAATCCTAGCCGTAAAATTTTATTTATTTATTTATGTCATCGAATATCAATCGTTGCTTCCGTTTGTCATTTGATGCCACTGATTAAGGGTTAAGATCGTCCAAACAGTGTAATTGTTGTTTATGCGGCCCTTGAAAATGCAGACTTCTGATCTGCTCCATTCATGGATAATGTGTGCCAACAACATTAGAGAGGTGGGCTTTTGCCATTCGATTGGATCATCGGTTGGATCTCCCTCCAAACCGTCCATTCGTGATCCCATCAACAGCAGGTGCCCTACACAATGTGATAAACGGTGCAGATCTCGTGTAGGGGGCCGTTGGTGGATGAAACATCGAGTATCTCAGCCAACAAAATCAGACCCAGACGTACGGGTTCCTTGATTGGAATCCTCTAGGAAGAGGGTGCGTGGGACCCACCGTAAAGTCTGCATAACATTCACTCAGTTCATGACTTATGAAGAATCAACTCACCACTGGTTTAGACAAGGAAAGCGGCGTTCACATGCAGACCCAGACCAGCTGCCCAACGTGAGGTGTGGATTAAGAATTGAGTTGTATTGTTGGGTTTTAGAACTGTTTAATATTGATGATTTGTTGAAACATAATTAATGAACTACCGTGTTTAAATATTACCCTGTACAAGTTGAACCAAGTCAATCTTGGCACAGCTCCCGCTCGACTCGGCCAGTGGCTGACCTCAGCTCAAACTCAGTTCGGCTCAGCTTGGTCAGCAGCTCGGGCCAGTTCAAGTCTCTATGTTATTATTCTCAAACACATAGAATGTATCTTCAATTTCTCACATAATGCAAAACAGTAACAACACTTTACTGGTATTTCATCAAACACTCGGCGAGCAACATCAAAATCAAGATGCGAGGGTAGTCTTATAATGTATTTAATTTAATTTTAATTTTTTTTGGTTTTTTGGTAGTAATTCGTTTCGTATCCATTCCTTCCTCACCACCAGCCAATCCTGCGGAGAATGTACTTACCTGAAACAACACTTCGTTGAGTCATTTCATCAAACACTCGGCGAGCAGCATCGATATCAAAATAACTGAGTCACCGAGCCAATTCGAGTTGAGGTTTGATCCGAGTCGAGCTTAGGCGAGCTCGAACTCGACTCGAATTTTTTTAGAGCTCCAAAAACCAGCTCAACTCGGTCCGAATCCAATTTTGAGCCGAGGCAAGTCGAGCTTTTCTGAGTCGAGTTGAGCAAGCTGACCGAGCTAACTCGACTCGTATAGCCATCACTTTCCTCTCCGTGTATAGCTGGCAACGTATCGTTCAGAATGGTCTTGCCTCAATTTCTATCTCCCCCTACCTCTCTCCATACGCATTGCAAGAGTATGTAAAATGGAAAGGAGGTGGTGGAGATAGGTGGGCAATGGAGGCCATAGGCACCCAAAACAGAGGACAGGAGAGATGGAATTGGTGGGAATTCAGACTAGAGAAAAATGGAGGCAAATATCAATGGCTACTTCTAGATATAAAAGACTTCCAAAGAACACTACTCAGGCTAATGATGCGGGGATTGATGATTAGAAACTTGAATTATTAATAACAATAAAGAGACTAGAAAAGATTCAATTACCAAAGAATCTATAATCCTTTTTGCAGCAGCAGACTGGATTAGAATAGAATCATTTACAAAAGAAAGAGAAACATGTGATTATAGTAACAAATAATGTAAATTCAAGATACAAATATGCAAATTTTTCCATGAAAGAATCCTGTACTTGCCAACAATAATGAAGTACCAATTAGTCATGCAAATTGCATACGCATACAACTTCTTGTATGCTAGTTCCAATGGAGACACGTAGCAGAAATGTACAAAATTTGGGCCACTCATCCAGCATAACGCCGTATATGGGCCGCAGACCAAAAATAGGATAATCAATTCGGGGAAAGAGATGGCCACCAACCCTTTTTGCACAGTGTTCTGATCAAGAATTTAGGATTGTCGAATCAGCCTGATTTCAGCCAAGGCCCACACATAGCATGGCCCACTGCATTCGCGGTCTGGGTCTTGATTGCATCAGCCATGTGATCCATTGGTACTCATTTTGCAAAGTGTACAAGAAATGCTAAATAATTAGTATACATCTTGTATTAGATTGCGTTATTCCTATGGAGTACAAAGACATACACTGCAACTTTCTCTGCATTGAAATGGATGGAACAAAACATCCTCATGCTGCTAAATTGAATGTTTTCGCAGGCTAGGCTACCATGACCTGAATTTGTATAATCACCAATAATCCCCACAAGAACAAGACCCATGTTTGAAATGATGAAATCGACTCGCATCTCTCAGGACAATTTCCCGTTTAGCAACCATGGCTATCAGTTTAATAACACCATGGCAATTGCTGCAGATCTGATGGCTTTGAACTACCTGCAGTGGAGTTGAATCGGACGTACTTAGAAGCCCGAAAGCAACAGCCAACTTCTCACTATGATACACCGACATTCGTTCATCCTGTTCTTCCACATCAGGAAGCAAAGATCTCCCACCAGGAATGTAGCCTTCTTTGGCGATTTCCTCCATCAAGTCATCTAATCTTTTATAAATCTCTTTGCTTTGAGGATGAGATTTAACACCAAAAAGAAACCCATGAGTTCGTTTCTTGATCTCAATCCAACTACAGGCAGGAAGCAACCTCAATCCCCTTCTCTTCAAGGTCCCTAACGCCTTGGCAGCTTCATCTGGCCTCCCAGAACTGTTATATATATTCAAAAGCACGATATAATTACTTAGCTTTTTGGGCTCCATTCCAAGAAGCCTTTCTGCAGCAAATCGTCCAAGCTCTAAGTTCTTGTGAATTCTACAAGCTGTCAAGGAAGCATCTCTTATCAAAGCAAAAGCTTCATCTAAAAGCCCTTCTCGGCCCAACAACTCAATCATACAAGCATAATGCATTGCCCGAGGCTTGATCTTATGGTCTGGACTCATCGACTCAAAAACCTCCCATCCTTCATCTGATAATCCAGAATAACTGCAGGCGGATAAAACAGCAAGAAAGGTAACATGGTTTGGAATCATGCCGTCATGAAGCATCTTCTCAAACATTTCAACAGCCTCATTTCCTTGGCCATGGTTGGCATATCCAGCTATTAAAGCATTCCAAGATATGACATTTTTGTGTGGCATCTTATCAAAAACAGTCTGTGCATCTTCAACCCTACCCCATTTGCTATAGAAGTCCACCAATGTTGTGTTAGCCACTATATCCAAACCAAAACCATGACGCACCAGACCAGCATGAGCTTGCTTTGCATGTTCTAACGAAGCCAGTCTGGTGCAAATTCTAATAATTATCGAATAAGTGAAGTGATCCATCTTCACACCCGATTTTCTCATTTCATGATACAGATTGAGAGCTTCCTCACTATAGCCATGAAGTGCATACCCTGCTATAATCGAATTCCACCCGACTACTGTCTTCTGCAGCATCTCATCAAAAACAAATTGAGCATCTTCAATGCTCCCACACTTACTATACATATCAATCAGTGCGCATGACACGAAGATATCTCTATCTATCCCCAATTTCAACACACAGGAATGCAACTGCTAACCGGCAAAAACCAGTCCCAATCCAGCACAAGCCCTGAGGGCAGTAGCAAATGTGAGGGACCCAGCATCAGAGAACTCCTGCCACATCAACAAGAACAACTGGTACGCCTCTTTGTAATCACCTGAGTCAACCAGCCCTCCTATAATGGTGTTCCAAGAAACCAAGTTCCTTTCAGGCATTTCATCGAACAGCCTGCGGGCATCTATCATCATCCCACACTTCACATGCATCAACAACATTCTGTTCCTCTAATACTGATCCGGTTCGAACCCACTCTCGACCATGTGATTAAACACCCTTTTCACACCTCTAATCGATCTCAATCCAATACAAGCATTTACAAGAGAATCATATGTACTACCTTCTAAGACAAAATCGTCCTTGCATTCTACAATTTCAAACAGTTCAAGAGCTTCACCATACCTTTTGAAGAAAACCAACTTCTCGATTTGATTCCCGAGGCTCGTAGCAGGTTTTTTCATCTGGGTTTTTTGAGAATCAGCCTCTGAGTCGAGATCTTCAGGAATTCGACTCGGTTTCGGCCTGGGTTTAGGATGGAGACCTTGTTCAAGAGAAGAGCAGGTAATTTGAACTGAGTTCTTCCTTCGGGGCAATGAGAAATCAGATTTACAAAAGAAGAGTGCTGGAATCCGAGAGAAGGCGTGGGATTCTGGAATTGTTTTGGATTGGATCTGGAAATACGGTGGGGAAGGGCGAGAGCATGATTCTTTCCATGGAGGATTTACAGAGGAAGGGGAAGAGAGTTGGTGGATTTGAATCAGATGGAGAAGAGATGGAAGAAGTTGATGCTTGGGATTGGGCAGAGGATGATGAGAAGAAGTTCGTTGATGTTGGTGGGGTTGTTGGGAGTTGGGTAGTTTTGTTCCTCACTCATGTTGGGATTTTTCAGCATTGAGAACTCCGTCGCCTTTGGAGTCGGGAGAGTTGTTTTTCAGGTATCTGCGTTGGCTTGGTGGTGGCCCCGTGGGTAGTTTGCATTGGAAACCGGACCAGACCGGGTATTGACCGGTTTGAACATGAACCGGCCTCCAGACCGATTTCTAAACCCATACACGGCATGGGTTGCATGGGGCTGGGTTAGCGTCAAGCACAGCATGGGGCATCCATAACCATACTCGGCCAATGTATGCCACACGTGGGACCCTTATGAGCGCAAAAATGAAGCAGATCTAGGCTCCAATGGACAAACACACAGTGGGCATTTAACGACCACCGTTAAAAACTTCTAGAGAGCAGAAGTTTTAGATAGAGCTGGGCACGGGAGGACTCAACTCAGCAAACTCGACTCGTCTGAACCATTCGATTCATTAGACTCAGCTTGACTTAAACCGAGAGGGTGAGTCGATCGAAACCAAGTAGGCTTTGTTCAATCCGAACTCAAACTGAGTTGAGTTCGGGTCACCCAGTGACTCGACTTGACTTGACTCAAAATCCGACTTGGTACTGACTTGACTCTATTCAAAACCCGACTCGTATATTTTAAAAAAAAACACTCAAATTTGACATTTCAGATCTGAGATGCTGTATAGCTGATGGAGAGGCTTCAATTCCAGCAGGTACACTTAGGTTCTGAGCTGTGGTTTCAACTCGTGGATACCTGCTGTACTTGACTCGGTACCTGTAACTGGGTTGGACTCGGTTCAGGTTAGTCCAGGCCATACCCGGACTCGGATCGGGCTAGGCATGCTGAACTTGGTACCAAGTCGAGTCGAGCTCAGGTTAGGTCTATTTCAAAACCGGTTCCAGTCAGGTTAGTCCTAACTTGGTTTGACTCGACTCATGCCCTCCTCTAGTTTTAGATAAAATTGATATTTGTATTTTCTGTCCATTCAGGTCGATGTGTAGTTAAAAATGATATTTGTGTTTTCAGTCCATCCACGGTAAGGCCCCATTTGTTAAATCTGAAATTTGAAGCCTGAATCTAAAATCTGAACACAAAATCTAAATCTGAAGTCAGCATTTTCTCACTTCTGCGTTAAGTAATATTTTCCAGAGTTAACAAACAGGCCCCACTTCCGTGGCACATGAAAATGAGGATAGTGCCATATCCATTTGCAACTTCAACAGCATCTAAGCCCTTATTTCAATTAAAGCTTAAATTTCAATTAATTGGTGGCGGCTACATGAATCTTGTTTCATTATTCTAATCATTCAAGGGTCATTAGACGTTTGCTTGCTACCTCTACTCTTGATCTTTTGGGCCTTACCTTAGCTCTTTTATTTATTTATTTATTTTTTACACACGCACACACCCCACACACTCATGCCTTAGTGGGATTTCACCACCTATGGATACTCGAACCCTTGACCGGGTGTTGAAACTTGAAACTCTTAAGAGTCTACCACCGGAGCAAGAGTAAGGATGCGCCTTACCTTAGCTCTTATCTTACTCATAATTCCCTTTGAATGTGTTCATTTCAAGCTCCATCCTTCCATCCTGTAACTCACCCATCTCAATATCATCATTTTAGCTATACGCATCCTACGAATTATTGTTCCTTTACTCCAACATTCTATCTTGAAAAGTATGACCAATCTTACAACTCTTTCATAGAATCTCTCCTTCAATTTAATTTGTATGCAGTGGGTACACAAAAACTCTAAAAGCACAACTCCATTTCATCCATCCTGCTCTAATTTTATGGCTAACATCTTTCTCAATCATTATTGTGAATTATCAATCCAAGATCAGATGCCCCATTTATGATTTGATATTTTTGTAAAAGTAAAAAAGAAATCTCTTATGTACCTTGGGAGTCATTTGATACTCTAGAAGAGTATCATGGCTGATACTTAGCAGTTAGATGTCTCAAGCATCAAGTGAGTCCCAACATGATGATATGATCTAAAAAATCAGGACTATCCAATCATCAAGTGGGCCATGCCATAGAAATAATAGACAATTATCTAAAAACCTCTAAATTCACATGGCATGGACATGATGATTGCATTAGCTTGAACTTTTGGCTGCCCTCCTTGAAACAGTCAAATGCTCTGATTGTCTCATGTACCTGGTCCATTTCGGTATTTGTTGCGAAATCTAGGAGAGGAATAGCAGCATTTTAATAGATGCCCAGATTTCTTTAGAAGCTCTCAAAGACAAAATAAGAGGATTGATTTCTGAATGGTGAAGGTGGGGTTTTAATACTTGGTTTTGAGTTTCAATGTCCTAACTAGGTGCCCTGCCTCTTTTTCTATATTCTTTGCCCTCTATCTTGGCTTTTTGGCACTGTACACCTTCTTCAGGATCCTATTTTTAATGCAATCTCGTTATTTGCTAAAAAAAAGGGGGGGGAAGAAGGAATTCGCATATGTCCCAAAAGTCGTATCCATGAGATACTACAGAGACTGAAGATGAAGATGCTAAGAAGAGTGCGACGCAAATTCATTGGAAATTGAAGAAAAAAAGCATTTTTATTCTCCCAGATATCATATGGGTCAAATTCGATATCCACATAATAGGAAGCTGCAGCAAAACAAATAAAATAGCCAAAATAATAATAATAATTTTCATAGTAGCTTCTACTGCCAAGCCATTACAAGATCATGAAATAACTACAAGGGCTCCTCATCAGCGCAAGGATTGGCTTGGCAGATTTTGACAAAAACAAGGATGATGCCGCTGACCTGTTTGGGTGTGGGATGATATTTTTGGGAATTGATAACAATACCTACCCTCACTGATTTGCACACACCCATTTGGGCATAGAAACAATACCTTCTGTAATATTCAAATTGCGAAATGGAAAACGGTGTGCATGCAAGTAAAAAGGTTTAGATGCATCTTGTGGCTCCCTAACACCTTAGGGGCATGATATGATAGGTAAGTCTTTAGATGCATGTATAGTGATAGATTGGGTAAAGAAAAAGATTGATGAAGATCAGAAAGAAGGTGAGACATGGGGCTTGTTTGGTTGCTGGGGTATTCATTCCTATAGTTTTTTTTTGTTTTGTTTTTTTTTTTTTTTTAATTTAATTTTTATGTTTCTTAGAATGTTAGAATTAGCTTAATTTTTCTTGGGAACGATTAAATTTTGTTTGGTTGATACCATAGTTCTAAAATTTTCTTTTAATTCCCCGGCTTTTCCATTCTCCAAGTAAAAGCTAGGGGATTTTAAGGATAAGCTTAGAAACCAAATTCCTGGAAAATGTTAAAACCGATCATAAAGTGTGAAAATCTACCCATACTTGTTTTCTCTGAAACCAATGAATTGCTAGCAGGACCAAGGAATTGCTAACCCGAGAAATAACAATAAAAAAAAGAAGTAAAAAAGGAGGAACCAAACACCCCTTATATCACTAGCCAATAGAAAATAGAATTGAATATATCCTGAGGGCATGTTGTGAATCTTTGGGCATGTTTGTTTCACCAATTACCACAATAAAGGAAATGTGCAATGATTACAAATTACTTGACAACCAATTCCCATGTTTGGCATATTGGCATTGTAATAACGGCATTTTTATATTACTTTAATGTCAAATCATCACCAAAATATACTGATGTCGCAGTTTGGATTTGATATTTTCAAAGTAATGCCATGAAAAAGTGCAATGATTACTCTTCCACTCATTAGATGAGCTGGCAGAGATAGTCCACTGTGTGTGAGTGATCTAGGGTTCAATCCTTGATAGTGTAACCTTTCCAAAAAAAAAGAGAAAAGGGTGCAATGATTACAAATTCCTTTACCCGTCTCCTGATACATCTAAATTTGACCAGCAATTCTTTGGCTTGACGGTGGTAAAATTGTAACGGTGACGCTCTTCATTTATATTACCGGGGTAATATGCGAAATAACCAAGCCCTTAATGGAACCAAATTGCAATTCACTGTAAATGATGACCATTTCATGTACTTGAAATTGCCTACTTGCAGCGAGCCACAACCTTGCTAAACGCATCACGAGCTGAAATAGCCATGCGTACTGAAGGATTCAACAGATTCCCTTCCATAAACCATTCAAAGGCTAGCCAACTCAAATTCCCGATTTTCATCATATGGTTGCTTCCTTTATTGGCTCTTGACAGCATTCATATAATCATCCTCAGCAAATAGAGGCACTGCCAAGATGCCAACTTAGTCTAGAAGATAACTGCCAGATTGAGAAACCAATGGTGGAGGCAATTACAGAAACATCTCTATCTGATATAGTCACCAAATAAAAGCATGAAACAAAAGCGGGAAAGGGAATTAATAATAAAAAAAGGTGTTTGAAAGGAGGAATGAGTGTTGCAGTGACTACGTCTAGAATGCAATTTGAAAATCTTTGATGATGGAAGACATTCCAGAGTTTGAGTTACAATCCCATCTAAGTATCATACATACATTAGTAAGGAAATGGTAAGTCATACTCTTCATCATGGTTAGGTACAGCATTGCAAGGCAATTTTCAAATGAGTTGATGCAATGCTCCCAATTTCACCGAATTGCCCCACATGCTTGAAGAGGGCAGACTGAATTGACTTGCAGTTTGCCATTTGCTCTGAAGGAGGCAAATAATTGTGAATTTCCACCATAAGTTTGTCAAAATTAGCTTGTTGGTTGGGAGCTCCCAACACGCAAATTCACCAATTTTTGCATGCCAATTTGGCCATTGCATGACTTGAATACACTAAACCATTCAGAAGCTTGAAGTCATGAAGACTTGAACTCAAAACATGCAATAAGATTTGAAGAGATTTGCAAACTTTAAGAATGAAACCCATGAAGTGAATGAAATGGGTCTGCAAGCTTCATGAAGATCACAAATCAAATGAACCGATGGGAAACCAAATCCAGTGGACTGGACTGCATTTTGAAGGACACCCCAGAAGTTACAAACACAGGTGCCCCAATCGACGAATGTAGCTACCTGATTTTTTTGGCCAGGGCATGTTCACAACTAGGCCATGCGAATGTGTTTGGAAATAAAATAAAATCAAGAATGGCGGGCTTCAAAGTTTGGAATTTGAGGTGGGATGGAAATGAAAGATGCATAAGCGCCCATCTATCTTCTGCACCAAATAACAAGTGCATACCCGGAAGGTGTCAGACAAACTTCAATATGAAACCAATCGATCATGTTGGCCTTGCAAACCGGGAACTTCCAAACATAGTCACCATTTAATAAAACCTTACTTTCAGCACTTGTCCTGAAACTTGATATTTTTGGTGATTTTCACTGATTCAGATCGATTGGCACATCTGACTTATTAAGTATCGGTCTTTTTTTCTCAGCTCCCCTCCCTTCACCTAATGCTGGAAAGTGGCAGTGCATCAAAAAATTTCTTTTCACTTTTGACTAAAAATCCCTAAAATTGTTTCAAAATTATAATTCACCAATTAATTTTCAGAGCTAATTTTCAGTTTATGAAACGACACCATAGTCTTAATCACAGCCTCAAGCATCACCGACAACTTGGGGTGGAAGTTCCACCTCCGGGCACCCAATCACACATTTTCACCTCTCAATCCATCATCAATCGCATAATATTTCCAAATAACAGAGAGAATACAAAGCATTGCATATCATATTGATTAAATCATAACATCAATCCGATTCAAATCCATTCATTCCACGTTTCCACCATCACATACACAAAACCCAATTGAAATTCTACTATATACGAAAATCCTAATATCTAAAACTCAAATAAAACAAAACCCAATTCATTTTCCACACCAAGAAACTGAATTATGGGTTTACCCAAAGGAAGCTGATACTTCACCCTCCCCCATCAATGCAATCGACCCTCTTCTTCTGCTTTTGGTGCTATTTCCAATACCAAAAGTAGAAAAAAGAGGGTTTATGCATAAAAAGCAAAGGGCGCATGTATCATCTCCTTCTATGAATTCATATCAGAAAACTACCCGAAATTGTGGGGCGTCGTCGCCGGTCGATGGAAGTATCTCCCACCGGCACGGCTCGAGATCGTCGGAGACCGGGCAGTATCCGGCGAGCGTCACCTTGTCGGCGGTGGCAGCGGCGGAGCCGAACTCGAAGACGGTGGCTTCGGTGGGCCGCGGGATTTCCATGGCTCCGTTCATCCCTGGGATTTCGGTGGCGGGGTTTCGGACCGATTTATCGGGTTTCGGGTCGGGGTTTTGGGCGGGTTTCGAAGCCGGGGCTTTTTCGCCTTTCCACCAAGAAAGGATTCCCATGGCTTTGGTTTTGCTGGTGATAGGGTTTGGAAGAGGGTTTTTGTTTTGGGGAACGGATTGGCTACTCCCCCTGACACCAGCCAATGGCTGGTGTGGTCGGTGTTTTGTGGGCCCCAACATGATTTATGTGTTTCATCCATGCCATCCATATATTTTTAAAGATAATTTTAAGGCATGAGACCAAAAAATGAGTTATATCCCAATCTGAAATGGACCACATTACAGGAAACAGTGTTGAATGAGCATCAACCATTAAAAACATTTTGTGGGCCATAAAAGTTTTGGATGGAGATGATTTTTGTTTTTCCCCTTAATCTGTGCCTGTATGACCTAATAAACATATTGGATGTCAAATAAACAGTACCGTCGGCCTTAGGAGGATTTTAATGATGGATATCCAATCACTATTGTTTTCATGTGGTGTGGTTCACCTGAGTTTTATATACCTCTCATTTTTGGAATAAATCCATAAAATGATCTTTAAAAATGGATGAACGTAATGGATGAAATATATACATCATGGTGGGGCCCACAGAGCACCGACCATCAGCCACGGGACTGGTGTCAGGGGGAGTAGCCAATCCGTTTCCTTTGTTTTGGGGAGGAAATATCTAATGCTCGGTCCGAGATTTTTTGTGCTCGGGATTCAAGTGGGGCACACCTTTTGGTGATCGGGACCGTTCATCGGGTGGGCCGCACCATGGATGGGAGTTATGAAAATTCCTGTGGTTGTAGTATCCAAGTCATCCGTTTTATTTGACCTGGAAAATGGACGGTTAGAAGGAAACAGTTCGGCTGATGAAGTCTGCCGATCGATGCGACTTGTCCGATGGAGGGGATTTTCGTGATCCTGCAGGACTGGTACGTGTGGGGCCCACCTATGAAATAAACCATCCATCCAGTGACCTACTCATGGGATGGGCAGCAACTTAATATTTATCTATCTGATGATCCTGTCCATTCAATGGGTGGCTTGCAAATGGATAATTCCAGCCAACGGTCCAGATGGGGTCCCAGGAAGGAGTAAAGAGGTATTACAGAGATGTTCAAATGGGGCCGGTTATTCAATGATCCAAACCGTTGATATTGCGGAGCCCACTTTGGGTGACCCATAAACCTCCCAGTCTCCCAATTGAAAGTCCTAATCCTCCTTTAGCTGGTTAACAAATAATGCAATTAACAGAGAGACTAGGGTTTGCCTCGTTCCCACCGTGTGTCGCCCTACTAGGGCCTGCATGTTTAGATGGTACCATCATGATTGAACCGTGCATTTTCTTACTGCTTTTGTAAACTAATAAGATATTGTACCGAAACCATTTCTCAGTTATTGTCCCCACCTTTGGTTTTGGAGTTGAATATGAGCCATTGAAAATTCTTTTTAATGTTTAGAGTTTATCCACCGATAGTGATTGGAGAATTATCCAATCAACTTAATTTTCCTACAATGGAAATGGCCTGTGATGTATATTGACCACAGGCCTTGGGATTTCTACAAAGATGTGGTCCAATGAAAATGCGTCAATGAATTAAGTTTGATATTTAATTGATACATGTTGGGTATTATTATTAAGCCATGTCAGCCACAAACCCCTGTGGTAGGCAATTAGCTTTAGCAGCCGTGTCAAAAATCTCGTTGTTTTTTCACACACGCATGCATATCCCCCACACACTCATGCCATAGTGGAATTTCACCACCTATGGGTACTCAAACTCTTGATCGGGTGTTGAAACTCCTAAGAGTCTACCACCTTGTCAAAAATCTCATTGTTAGAGTTAATGAGAAAATCTTGTTAAAAATGAATTTTATAAATATTTATTATAAATTAATTAATAATCTAAACTTCAATATAAATTTATGGATTTCGATAACTTCCCACCTTATGATTGGATTTCCCATGATAAAATTAACATTGCCAAAGCTTTTGATCAACACGTGGGTTACTCAATCTTCCGCATGAACCATGTTTTTTTTTTTTCCATACAGATAGAAGCAAGCTATGGTGCAAAAATCACCTCAATGGATTTATCTAAGCATTCGATCAATAGCATAAAAAGTAGTTGGTCAAGAATAAGCAAAAAAACAAAATTAGTTCAAACATCATCTTAAATCATTTATTGAATGGGCATGGATTGTGTCCATCCCTTGCCTACCTCTAGCATGTGTGGGGCCCACTTGATGTATTTGTTTATTTACATTGTCTAGTCATTTTCTCGAATCATTTTTAGGTATGAGCTCAAACATGAAGTAGATCACACTCAAGAATCATCATGTTATCTACTCGAGCATTGGACCTGTCTCATTTTTGGGCTCATACCTTAAAATGATCAAAGAAAAGTGATGGATGCATGGATACGCAAATGCATCAAGGTGGGCTCCCACTATTCGTGACTAGAGACCTGCAAGAATAGGATACAAGTTTGATGATTCTAATTATACTATCCATGACTCCCAAAAAACAAATGCTTATAATAAATTCGCCTCATTCCTAGAGTTAGAATCATGGCATGATTTTTTGCACATTGTATTTCTCCCAGTGGTACTATTGAATGAACCATCCCACTTGTAATAATGTGGCCTCATTCATGAGATTAGTATCATCCAATTAGCATGATTCTTGCACCATGGCTTGGTATTAATGGTACTATTGAACCAACAATTCTAATTGAAGATTGGGCATCCCATGCCTCATTTAAGAAGTATAGGACAATGCCAATGTCACATAAAGGTGGTGGGAATGTCTGCCAAACTCTAAAATTATATCATGAATTGGTTTAACTTTTTAATAGGTTTTAAGTTGATATGGGCATAACTTTTTTAAAATTCAAAATTATTTATATTTTCAAAATCCCCCTATATAATCATAAAAATTGCATTGAGCTTAGTCCACATGAAAATATTGCAAGCTCTTAAATAATCCAAAATACATTCCATATTCGCATCACATTGTTGTTTATGGTGTGGCCTACTTAATAATTGGATTGCCTTAATTTTTTGTTAATCTATATAATAAATATGGTGCACCTTTGGATAACTTGGATGTCATATTATCACATGCATACCGCGATGGACCTCAACTTAAAATTCTAGGGAAACCAGAGCAGCCCAAATCTAGGCTGTATGTGGTTAGCTGTTGAAGACCCAGCATCACCCATGGCTAGTCTAGTAAATAAGTTCAAGGTCCAAATAATAAATTATGGACTATCATCAAGCTGACATGGGCCTAAGCCTAATTAGGTGATAGCTTTCCAATAATAATCCCATCATCTCACATTGCCCCATTGTGCCTACTTAAAATAAATGGTTGGCAGATATGACAGTTTTTTTTTTTTCTTTAATTCAACAATTATTTATTTACTTACAAGTTGTAAATACTTGTATAATAAGTCCTTTTGAGACTATTAAAAAGAAGAAAGAAACTCTAACTATACTAGCATAGAGTACAAGCAACTTTTGGGTTGAGACACAAATAATGTTGTCCACCTAATTATCAACTTAGATCATATGTGAATCACCTCACTATGTTAACTTTCATTTGCAGCCACACTGGCACAGCTGAGTAGTAGTTACAAGATCTACTGCAGTTCTTTGTTTTCCATCAAGATGTTGGACCAAAATTCCATTGTATCATCATTCTGGTGTTTTGGACTTCGATTTTCTTCAAAACAGGTGGAGAATGAATATTGAAGCTCAGAGTCAACAACAGTTCCCATGACATCTTCCCATGTACCAAAACCTTCGAGTGATGAGGTTTCGCCAATGGAATTATCACTCAGTTTCATAAATATCTTCAATGAATCGATGCACTTTTCTTCGCTGGATGTGTCATAGTTTTCGCTTGAAGACAAGACATTGCTGGAAGAATATTGAGGACAATCAATCAAATAGTCTAGATTTTCCAATTTCAAATGCATTGCGTGATCTTGTTTTGTGGTAATGGGTTGTGATTCCTTCTTCATGTTGGCATTGTATTTGGGCATCTCCATGGATTTTCGTTTGGTTTTTGGGGTTGTGGGATTTTGTTCAAGTTGCTTTTTGAGGTGGGTGTGCCAAAAGTTCTTGATTTCGTTGTCGGTTCTTCCTGGTAATCTCGCCGCTATTGCTGACCATCTGTTGGAAGAAGAGAGTGAGATTTTTCAGCCATTCATCACTTCATTTTGGTAATTTCTACAACTTTTAATAATGTACAGTACTAGTACCTAAGAAGAGACAGGTTCCTCTGCAACTATGGAAGAATATGCTTATTTTACAGTTCGTGTACGGGCCACATGGTGATATGTGCATCACATCTACTCCATTCATCATGTGCATCCCTTGGACCCCAAAAATCAGGCCGGTCCAAAACTCAAGTGGGCCACACCATGTAAAACCATAAACAAAACCTCTTAAATCATGTGGTGTGGCCCACTTGAGTTCTGGAATGGGCTGATAATTTCGGTGTTCGTTCATCCTGGTGGAATGCATCTTGTGAATGGATAGGATGACGTATACAAAATACAATGGCCCCACACACCATCTGATAGGTTTTAATGCTGCGCATCCCTATTCCTATCCCATATGTTACCGTTGGTGTGACCCACGACCACTTACGTTCTGGATCAACCTTATTTTTGGGATACAAGGTGAGCTAGAAGGAGCACGCCTCAGGGTTGGAATGGATGTGAGTCCTATATCACAGTGGGGCTCACAGACAACATTGTAGAATAAGCTTATTTTGCAATAGTTTCATAGGAACAGGCCTCTAGTAGTGAAAGAGAAAATTACTATTTTGTGAATTAATAATCCTCTGTTACTCTTAAAAGGATAGCCTTTCCTAAGCTTGATCATTATTTTGTAGGATCGGATCCGTGGCCTCCATCAGTGCACAAATCCAGTCAGTCCACTCATAAAGTGGGCCACACTTATGCACTCAGTGTGGACCAGTATATATATATAAACGTGTGACTCACTTATTCTTCAGACTCGACTGATCTTTTGGGTGGGCACGTAAGACTGCTACAACCCCAATGACTAGA
Source organism: Magnolia officinalis (assembly GCA_021015155.1). Lineage (NCBI taxonomy): Eukaryota > Viridiplantae > Streptophyta > Magnoliopsida > Magnoliales > Magnoliaceae > Magnolia > Magnolia officinalis. The sequence continues at coordinate 5,565,583 of JAJHSJ010000002.1, forward strand.
GCTGTACATAGAGGCGAGCACGAGACGACTCAATCCGGCTAACTCGACTCATCCGACTCATTTTGATCCGACTCAACCTGAACCGAATGGGTGACTCGGTCCGAACTGAGTAAGCTTTGTCCAATCCGAACTCAAATCGAGTTGAGTTCGAGTTACCCAGTAACTCGACCCAACTCGACTTGAAACTCGATCCGACTCTCTAACCCTACCCCGACCCGATCCCAACCTCTCTCTCTCTCTCTCATCCTCCTCTTCTAAGCCCGGCAACCACCCACCACCATCACCCTCCTCCTCCTCCTCCTCTCGCTCTCCTCTCCACTCCCTCCCTCCCTCCCTCTTTCAAGCTTGACAACCACCCACCACCATCACCCTCCTCCTCCTCCTCTCTCTCCTCTCCACTCCCTCCCTTCCTCATCTCTCAATTCGACTCGGTGCCAACTCGACCCAACTTGGTACTTCTGACCAGATCGGACTCGGATCGAGTTAGGCATGCTTGACTCGGTATCGAGTCCGATCGAGTTCGGGTCAGGCCTATTTCAAAACCGAATCGAGTCGAGTTAGCCCTAACACGGTCTGACTCGATTCGATGCCTAGCTCTAGCTGTACATGAGTTAAGCTTGGGCCAGCTCAGCCAACAGGCTATCCTAGCTTGAACTCTGCTCGGCTCGGCTTGGCCAGCAGGCTATCCCAAATTGAACTTGGCTTCGCTCAATCATCGAGCTTAACTGAGCAACTTGGCTGAGTTCGAGTTTGAACGTATGAGCTAAGTTTGAGTTTAGGTTTTATATTTTTTAAATATATATAATACATAATATATACTATAATGTAAATTTTATATATATATATATATATATATATATAATACATAATTCATTTAAATATATAAATATATACAAAATATTTATACTAAATGAACTCGATCTAAGTTGAAACAATTCAAACCGAGTCAAGTTCTGAGCTGAGTCGAGTCAAGTTTAATCTAGCTCAGACTTGACTCGAAATTTTTTCGAGCTAAAAAAATCAGCTAAAGTTGAGTTGAGTTGAGGTTTTCTGAGTTGAGTCCAACAAATTAACCAAGCTAACTCGGTTTGTGTACAGCTCTACCAATGAATGCACATGGATATATCCTATGATAGATGCAGAGAGAGAGAGAGAGAGAGAGAGAGAGAGAGAGAGAGAGAGAGAGAGAGAGAGAGAGAGAGAGAGAGAGAGAGAGAGAGAGAGAGAGAGAGAGAGAGAGAGAGACCTATTTCCAAGCGATCGGTGCAAGTCGATGATGGTTTGCTCTTCTTCTCTGCTATAGTTTCCTCGTTTAATATCCGGTCTCAGATAATTCATCCATCGGAGTCTGCAACTCTTTCCACACCTCAACAGACCTGTGAATAAATTAACAAGCCAACACCACTTTATTCATCCGTGGACCTACAATCTTTGCACTCAAATAATGTATTTAAACCCTGTTGTGGATCTATCATGGCCCAAAAATCACATTGATTAGACAATCCTAACTATCAAATCAATAACAATCAAATGGACAGTTTCAAAGTAGTGTCAATGCTACAAATTAATGAGGGTAAAGTTAGATGGCTAAGATTGTCTAATCGGCATTGATTTGGTACTAATTTCCATCCACATCCAATGGCAAAAGGTCCAAAATTAGCGGCCGTTCATTCAATGTGTGCAATGAATGAGTGGACCACATATGACTAGGGGTGTGCATGAACCGAGCTAGCTCGGTTAGCTCGCTCGACTCGACTCGAAAAAGCTTGATTAGACTGGGTTCGAAGCTAAGTTCGAGCTGGGTCGAGCTGATTTTTTGAGCTTGAAAATGAGTTTGAGCCGAGTTCGAGCATGCCCCGGCTTGACTCGACTTGGACCGAATCCAACTCGAATCAAACTCGGATACAACTAGTTTGGTGAGTCGGTTACTTTGCCATTGATGTTGCTTACCAAGTGTTTGAAAAAATGACTCAACGAAGTGTAGCTGATGGCAAGGAAGGTATGTACATGAAACAAATACCATTTTTTTCTTGGTTTTTATGTTACTTAGGTGTTTGATAAAATACCCGTAAAACCATTGCTTCTGTTTCGCATGCAGAAGGATTTTGAAGGTGTAGTCCAAGTGTTTATGGAAAATACTTCAATGGCAAACTGGGCTGGATCTTGGCTTGAACTCGGCCCGAGCTGCTGACCGAAGTGAGCCGAGCTAGCCAGTGAGGCTTGAGGACCGAGCCGAGCCGAGCCAAGTTCAAGTTAAGGTCAGCCAATGGCCGAGCCTCAGCTCACTCGATTCTACTCGATGTACACCCCTACCTATGACTGACATATTTTTAGTGTCCCTACTCTATTAAAATATTTTATTATACTTTGTTTTCTAATAAAAGATTAAAAAGGGACACGCGGTCCACCCTTTAAGTTATTCAATAATAATAACGGTGGTCATTATGCGCCGTTATTATAGGATGAGATATGTTTTATATAACCATTTTTTAATACCTTGTCCTCGTTGAATGACTTGCAAAATTATTATGATTGGATTATTTATAAAAAAACGGTCAGCGGCATGCAGAAGTGGATGGATAAGATCATGGTAGAAGATCTGTCCTATTATAAATGTTTACCACCATCCAATTGCTATGATTTTTGCCAAGTGGCCAAAGAAGAGTCCACTTGGAGTAATGAATGGTTGAGATAAGATGATGTGATACCAACTAGTGCACATGCAAATAGGTGCATGGGAAGGTTTCCTACCAGATCATCTCTCATGAAGAAATGATCCAGTGATTATCTGTTCTCCTAATAATCACTGGATCATTTCTATACGTGCATAGTCCAATCAATTGATCTGGACCATCTATTGTGTCCGGCTCGCACTTCAATACACCACCATGCAAAATACACCCGTAGAGCAGTCTACTTAATTGTCCTTTACTAGCACTGGGTCAGTTTTCCCATTTTGGAGGGACTTCCTTGTATGCACCATAGACGCATAAATCCAGACCGCACATTTGGTGGGACTCACTTGTATGTACCATAGCAAAAAAAAAAAAAAAAAAAAAAAGAAGAAGAAGAAGAAGAAGAAGAAGAAGAAGAAGAAGAAGAAGAAGAAGAAAAGCTTCTGATCAAAACAGAAAATGAGAAGATCCTTGATATAAATTTCATGAAATATTAAAAATTATACTGGAACATGTATAAAAGAAGGGCCTACTATGAAGATCACCTAGTTAAAAAATCAGGCTGGTCGACTTATCAAGTGGGCCACACATACGAAAAGAGTGGAGGGCTCACATCAGAGCAGTAAACAGTTTGATTCGATGTACTAGCCATCTCATCCTGATTTTTTGTGACAGTTGATTTTCATGATGGGTGGCCCACCTTTCATATGGCTCAAATGTCTATCCCAGCATGAAGTGGGCTATTTGTGATCATTTCTCACCATTCATTTTCTTCTTTTATTTTCAAACTCTTCGTGATCAAACGAAAAAACAATCAATACAATCAAGATCAATACTCCCTAAGAAAAACCCAATTGAGATTTTTGGATTTACCGGCTTTCTTGGGAAGCGCACGCCAGTTCTCATGTCCATGTTCATGGATGAAAGCTATCAGCCGTTGATCTTCTTCTGGTGTCCATGTCCCCTGCCTCAGTCCTGCCCTCTCGCAACAAGGAGCTCTAACCATCTTCCCTCACAACCCCCTTCAATCCAAATTCCCATGTCTTCCCACAGTCTCACATCTATTTATATGCCATGTGGTCCCACCAATTCAAACCATGTAACACGTTATCATATTCATATCAACTTCAAAAGCAAAATCAGGAAATTTCCAAAGTGGGCCTCACCTCAGGATGGGTCTAATAGCTGTATCTCAATGGGAGAAATGATCACATGCAACCTATGTTTCTTTGTCTGTCAACCTGCAATATATGTAGAAATCCTGTCCGTTAAAAAAGTGGGTCACACCGATATGACCACTTGGTATGAAAATCAGACCGATCAATGGGTGGATCATACCAGTACACTGAGTGATGTTATAGGTTGGTATGAACCAGCCAATTAGTTGATTGGTCTGATTTTCAAACCAGATGATCATCATGATGTGGTCCACCTTTTGAATGGATTGGATATTTGGCACATATGATAGAGTATTCAGAAATAAATAGGTGTTGAAAGCTACTGTACAACCGTTGCATCTGATCATCTACGGTTGCTTGGAAACTTCCTTAATGGATTAGTCATGTCTTTAATAGTAATGTCACGTGTGGATGCATGAAGACTGACCAATAATAAAGGGAGCGGATTACCTGCCTGTGGAGACCCGGCATTTGGCTGCAGATTGGGTACCATCCACGTATATGATGATCTGAACCGGGCATCCTCCATGATCAGCCGTTGATTGGACCTTAAAATTTTATTAAGATTGGAATATTGTCCAATAAATGGACCTTTCCTAACTTAATGGCAACCTTTGCTATAGTTCATTTATATGCCATGTATTAAAGGTTAGATTCATCCAAACATTAATTGTGAATTTTTTTATTAGTAGCCCATATACCATTGGAAATAAAAAAAATTGACGGTTTGGGTTTGGATTACGTTCACGTGTGCCACACGCTCGGAATAACATGAAATCCGCTCTCACAAATGGGACCTTTTGAGAAGGAAATGATCTACACCCATATCCATAGCTTAACTGGCAGACTGAGTAGAGATATTTCGTTTCAACACTTTGAGGTCTTGGTATCCATCCCTAACGGGGGTAGCTAACATGGAGTGTGCGTAATGACCTGGGTACTTACTAGTAAAGAGTAAATTCTGTAGGGTTCAACTTGATTTATGTATTTTATCCGCTCCATCCATTCATGATACTCTTAGGGTTTGAACATAAAAATGAAGTATATAAAAATCTCAAGTAGACCACACCACAGGAAACAGTGTGAATTGAACATCTATCATTGAAAATTTCTTGTCAACTTCTAGGGGGCCACAGAAGTATTGGATCAAGCTTATATTTATTTTTTTTCCCTTCATCCATGTCCGTGTGATTTCTCATAAACATCACTGTGGGCCCTAAAAAGGTTTCAACGGTGGAAATCATTATTCCAACTGTTTCCTATGGAATGGTCCACTTGATCTATGGGTATGATTAAATTCTGGCCTCAACCGCTAAAATAAGATGGAAAAATGGATGAACGGCATGGATAGACCATATACATTCACGGTGGGCCCAACAGAGCTTACCCAGTACGATAAGAGGGTACTGAGTAACTCAGTTCGCAATCCGATTTCACTAACAAGCTGACCAATACATCGGACGGGATTGCATGGTGGCAGGTCTTCATGGCCCTACCGTGATGGCAAAACGGATGAACGGAGTAGATGAAATACACACATTACGGTGGGCCCCACGTAGTCATGCCATGACGTAGGTCGGTGGCTTAGGGTCACCGCACAATCCGCGTTCCAATACCCTGGGGGACGCGGTTTTGACTAGTGAGGTTGACACTATGTGCCACCAGTGGTCGGTGCTATGTGAGCCTCACCATGATATATGTCTTTTATCCACCCCGTTCATTCATTTTAAAAAATTATTTTAGGGCTTATGCCAAAAATAAGTCGGATCTAAAACTCATGTGTCCACACCACTAGAAAACGGTAGTGATTGAATGTCCACCATTAAAAACCTCCTAGGGTAACTGTAACATTTATTTTACAACCAACCTATTGATTAGGTCGTACAGACCAAGATGAAAGGAGAAAAAGAAACATTAGCTGATCTAAAACTTCGGTGGCCTGCAGGAAGTTTTTAATGGTGGGCGTTCAATCAACACAGTGTGGTCCACTTGAAATTTGGATCTACCTCATTGTTGGGCTCATATCATAAAATGATCTGAAAAAAAATGGACGGATGGCATGGATGAAACACATATCATTGTGGGGCCCACATAGCACCGACCACTAACCATTGGCTAGTGGCAGGGGTCACTAGCTAATCCGTTTCAGCGTTGAAATGTTGGAAAGTGACTTTATTATGCCACTTGTCGCTCGCCGATTGGTGGCTTACCTTGGACATTTCTCCCTATGAGATCATGTCTGAAGTTGCATCGATATTTTTAATTGGAGTACTACCATGCTTTCTGTGCTTTGTCTCATGAGACACATGGGAAGATTTCGGATGATCATGACCGTCCACCTGATAAGCATGGACCACGACCCTACTGTTGGGATGAAGTGCTGATGTGATAATTCAAAGGTGCGGTTTGAACAGAATGTGTTCATACTCTTATTTTCAACTGTCTGTTTATATGTGATTTATGGATGGTCAAGATCATTTGTTCCTAGTGGTTATTTTGACCGGGCCCCCATCATGGCCTAGCAGATGGGAGTTGATCACCAATCATCCAGGGTTATGGGGGGATCATCCAATGATAGTACTCGGCAGATGAACGGCTCTGATCACATGACCGTCTATGCCGCGGATGTCACAGTGGGCCCATCGCCCATTCATTCTGGTTATTTTTTCCACATAAAGATAGTGCCCAGAAGATGAGTGATTCTGATCACGCACCATTTATTCATGTACGCCACGTGGGGAGGCTATCAGTTCATTGTTATTATTCTCTGGCCATGGATTCGGCTCCAGAAGATGGACGGTTCTACTCACCTGATCATTTCTGTATATAGGGCCCCATGTGGTGATCCTATGGTCGTGTCTAGCAGATGGACGGTTCTGATTACTCCACCATCTCCGCGTTTACTCCTCATGGGTCGACGTATGCAGGTGGAGCATGCATTGTGAATCTGTGATACATACAAGACAAACGTAAGCGAGTTTCATGAGTCAAATGTAGTCAATGGTTTATGATCGGACGGTCAAAAGAACTCGATTTGGGTTTCGTGATCACATGGGTTGAAGGATGGGAAATAGAAAAATGAATTATTATTATTATTATTATTATTATTATTATTATTATTTTCTCACGTGGAGCTCAGGCTTCCCGTGAGAATGGTCAAAATAAGGGCCCGTTTGGCCCGGCGGAATAGAAGGGATTGGATGGTATTTGAAGTTAAATGCCGGGATTGGCCGGGCTTGCCAAACAGACAGGGTAATCTGATCCCGGGATATAGTAATCCCACGGATCTTTAGACAATCCACTGACAACACTATCATTACCTTTAAATCCCATCCAATCCACCCTAATCTGTTCAAAATTTTCTAGGTGTTTGTTCAAGGAATTGAAAGGGATGGAAAGGTTTAATCTTGGGATTGCCCGGGCGTGCTAAACAGACTCATTATAACAATCCTGGGATATAACAATCCCATGGATCTTAAGACAATCCACTGACAACACCATCGTTACCTTGAAATCCTATATCCCATGGATCTTAAGACAATCCACTGACAACACCATCATTACCTTGAAATCCATTCCATCCACCCTAATACAATTCAATCCCTTCCAATCCACCCGGGCTAGGAGGCAGGTATGCTGGATGGACGCGGTTTGGCCAGTTGTCGGTGCCCTGTGTGCCCCACTATGATGACTATTTTTTATCCATGCCTTCAGTTCATTTTTCCATATCATTTTAGGGCTTGATAGCAAAAATAGGCAAAAATAATTTTGAGGTGGACCACACCATGTGAAATTCTATATCATTTTAGGGCTTGACCCCAAAAATAGGCAAAAATAAATCTGAGGTGGCCACACCACTTGAAAATAATAGTGATTGAGTTTCCAACGTTAAAAACCTCATACCTCCTCTGTAATGTTTATTTGGCATCCAACCTGTTGATTAGGTCATAGTGACGTAGATGAAGGGAAAAGCCAAATATCAGCTTAATTCGGATCTTTTGTAGCTATTGAGAAAATTTTAATAATCTCGTGCTATAAATTAATCTAGAAAAATGGAGGAAACACATACATCATGGTGGGAGCCCACGTAGCACCGACCATTTAGTGGGGTCTTTTTAGGTACACGGATCCACCCTGTGGTCGGTGGATCCATGAGTGTGTGGAGCCTAATGTGATGCATATGATGTCCATCCATGTTGGGGATCATATCAGCGTAGGAGTCAAAAATCAAAAAATAAAAAAAATGTGGCAGATTCAAATCTCAGGTGGACTACACCATAAAAAATAGTGATGATTAACCGTTAAAATTTTTTGGGTATAAAGTTTTTAAATCAAGTTGATAGTTGTGTGATCCTTTCATCCAAGTTTCTGTGACCTTATCAATAGGTTGGATGGCAAATAAATATTCTGGTAGGTAGGAAAAGTTTTTAATGGTGGACATTCAATCACTACTGTTTTCATGTGATGTGGTTTTCCTTATATTTGGATTTGCTGCATTTTTGGGCTCATACTCTAAAATGATTTCGGAAAATGGATGCATGGTAAGTAAAAATGATTTGGTGAAATGAAGGGATGGTGGGGATGTTAGACATACATCACGATGATCCCACAACAGGTATCCACCTAAGCGGCGCCCTATTTAAGTATATATTGTGAAGGATAAGGGGCAAAAGGACAATTCTGGTTGTCTGATTGATGGGCTCCCATCTACGGTTGGACAATAAGTTACCACCGTCCACTCTCTCTGCATACGACTTCAATGTGTGTCATGTGAATGGATATCTAACTCATTCAATACTTCTCTCACCATGAGGATAATTTTATGTAAAAAGAATTAGTTTGTCCACTCTATATACTTTTGGCCCACTGCAGTTAGATTAGATGGTTTAGAAAATGTCACGTGATGGCTATATAAAGACAATGAACTTCAAAGCTAAAAAGCTAGACACGTATTTATATTAGGAGCATTGAATGTAAGAGCCCACCAAAAGTAAATCTTCACAACTATCTAATAAAAACAAATCTCTAGCTAAGTATCTTCGTGTAACATATGGCAAGTTAAGATTGGTCATACCTCAAGTAATGGCTTAAAGACTATGCATGATCATGTAATTAGGTAGAGAAGGTATTCTCAATAGTTTGAAAAATTGTGCAAATGCATGTAACCTGCTTGAAAAAGTATTCTTTTTCATGTTGTTTGTTGGAAATGTGATTTCTTTTGTACATGTGGCTTAATGTGATAAGTTACACTTACATTGAAGCTCGAGAGGATTTGTACAGCCAGCTAACTTGATCTATCGTACTATAGTATGCTATATAAACCTACCGCTTCTCTAAGTTTATAAAGGCAACACATGAAGAAGAGCTCCAAGCCTCACGTCAATATAATCAAATGCAGCGCAACACAACTTTATTTATCCGTCTATCATTGACACTTATACGTTTACTTTATTTTAGTTTAATCCACATCATTATTCATAATATGTGGATCTCATTTTTATCATTAGTTTACCTTGTTAGTGCACTTATTTGTGCACCTATTTGTTAATCATGTAAGTCCATGTGTCAGTGAGTCGGTTGAACCCTTGGAAGCTGAAGACCAAACATAGAAGAAAACATGAAGCATCAAGGAGTGAACAACAAGTAAATTATGAGGAGCCTTACTAACCCTAACCTTAGACCCAAAACAATATAGCCTCTATATAATCAATTCCTAAATAGGTAAACCCTTGTTTGATAATCATATAGACTTAGGAGCTCAAATGGATTATGATAATATTGGATAAAAGGTATGCTAAACTGTTGTAAATACATAACTCAAAATAGTAGTTTTTGAGTGGTTCTCGATCCTATTGACAGGCTGTCGATGGGTCTTAATAAAATCGAAGACTAATTCGATGCGATTGAAGAAATGATCCATCAACTAAACATAAAAGTCCTCGAGTTTCTTGATAAGATCAAATGACAGCTTGATCTTATCGAAGGACCTTCGATCCTATTAAATGCCCTTTTGATACTATGGAAAGAGTTATTAACTAATCTTTTTTTTTTTTTTTAAATTATAACCGTTGAAACATGATTTCTATAAAATGGACTTCGGTTCTTGAGCATTGAGATAAATTTTTGGTACAATTAGAGCATTTGTGATTCTTCGCTCATATCCCCCATCCTAAGCCTCTAAACTTATGAGATTCAAATCAATTTCTTGAGATTTACAATTTTAACGAGGATTCCAACGTTAATTATGAAGATGCACTTAATCTCCACAATTTTCTAGAGATTAAACACTGAGCGTATAGGTATATCATTGTCTACATTCTCTAGAAAATTCATCTACGAGATTCCCTTTTGGAATTCTACTATCCATTAGTTGTAGGAGCAATTGAGAAGCTGATTGAAGCCCGAGAGAGCATCGATCAAGAATCTCATGTAAGGTGTTACAAAGGGACTCAATCCGACAAGTAAAGTTGTCAATTATAGAGTCAATTTATACCATTTTCTTGTATGATTGACTGTAAAGTTTGTGACCTAAACTCAAATAGAATCTTGTGTATGACTAGGCTTTTGTGTAGGGCCAAATTCACCGGGCATGGGTCTCTACATGTTAGTTTCCATGAGAAGCCTCCGGTGGGAGTGTACGTTGGGCCTTGGATTATGACCACATTCGCCAGACACGAGTGTATACATGTTAGTTTTCATAGGGACCCTTTGACGGAAGTGTACGCAGGGTCTTAGATTAGGGCTGTTAGTGTGGTTGTTGATTAGCCGATAAAAAATTAACTAAAGTCTCTTACGGGAGCCATTGACATGAGTGGAAACGTGTTCCTTCGACACGAGAGTGTACATGCATTAAATCCTTATGTAGGCCTCTAGAGGGAGTGTCTGCTTGTAAATGTTAGAGGTGAACCTAATTTAAAACCTTTGATAGTGAAATTTCAGAATACTTGGAAATAGTGTATCCGCCGGGAGTGAAGTAGGCAAGTATCTAAACCAATATATATGCTTGTGTTTATAAATGTCATTTAAACATAATTCTATTCATACTTACGTGTTTGATTAGTTAAATTATATGAACTTTTGAATTAGATTATATATGCTAAGCACTTAACTTGTAAGCACACACAAACTTACTATCTTTATAAACTAGTTGCTTATTGTTGCATCTCTTTTGTAGTTTATGTGATCATTGGATCGCTTGAATTAGATTATATATGCTAGGCACTTAACTTGTAAGCACACATAAACTCACTATCTTTATAAACTAGTTGCTTATTGTTGCATCTCTTTTGTAGTTTATGTGATTGGATCTACTTTGGCTTAAAAGTCTAAGTGTTAATTACCTTATTAGTTTAAATTGATTTAATTAAGTAATTAATTTTAATTACCTTTTAAGTGCTAAGGATTTAGCTGTAATTCTAAGCTTCATCAAGCTTTTGTGTGCCGTGATAGACAATCTACACGATTTCATACTTCTCCACTATTCATCCACAACATCCCACTGGCCTACAAGGAACATCACTTAGTTTCAAATGAAAGGATGTTAGGCTTACCTGCTATGTATTAGGTGATTTCATTGGCCATTTCTCTACGAAGTTAATTTGGTACACCTGGCAATGAATAGATGGTTGAATCATGAACTTCTCACTATATGCTTGGTTCTTACTAAGTTTACGAAGAGATTATCATCCCATTAACCATCTCACCTTGAAGCCTAGTGTTTTATTAACCACCGAATAGACTGTTGAAGATATACCCTTTATCATTCGTCTCACTAGAAAGCTTGATTTTTGATCTAGTAACAAATAGATAACCATCTTGAAAATCATGACCGTCCTGCTACAAATCTTAGTCTACGCTACATGATGAATGGATCATCATTTCTCGAGTTGATCCGTGAATGTTAATATTGTAAAAATTATTTATAAATTACTTTTAGATTTTTCTCTCTCTATTATTTATCATTAAGCCACGGTTGCAATCATATAAATATTCACTCTCAACATAGGGGGTCGAGCCATATCTAGCTCTGGTAAGCTCAGCACACACGCACGGCCCAATTATAGCCAAACACACTCATCACTCATCATGTGGACCACACTAATAATTTGTTATTTATCAACGGCTATACATTATTTTTGTATGGTGCAGCCCACTTAATCAATTGATTGAGCTGATTTTTGCATAAGGTGATGCTCTTGGTGGAGACAACCCACTGAACGGGGTGGATTTTGCACGCACATGATAGGGTGGATTTTGCACGCACATGATAGGTTGGGAGTCATTCAATGGGTGGTCCAACCGGTTGGTTGGATGTGAGAATTTCTCATGTTAATATTGTCCACTCGATCTGATTTTTTGGTCGTTGGTTACCCCCATCGAAAGTGAGGCCAAGCACTTGAACGTTTGGGATTGAGTACATGCGTGCCACGTGAGTAATAGATGTGTGAGTGTTTACAGACAATCATAGTCTGTGGAGTAACAATATTTCTTCCAGTCGTTGCACTCGTTAGGTCTTCTCTCCAAAGGATTTTCCATAAAAAGAATGGTGGGTTTTAGGTGAACAGAATGTTAGTGGATGGCCATGTTTGAAAATCACACGGAACGGAATCGCGGGATCAAGCTGACGGTGAAGATGAAAATGATTAACGGTCAGAACGCAACAAGATAAACTGGAATATAAGTCAATCTGTTCGTTGTGGAATTCAATTGACCAGTAAGATCCACCGTAGAGATGGTCTAGATCTACTCCATCACTTACCACTTGTCAGTTCATAGGCGACGAACGACCTTTCCTGATCCAGCATGCTGGATCAAAGCCCTAAACCTAGGGAACGTTAATCACATTCACATGCCACTTTGCATCATTGTCAATCCCACCCTGACTTGATCTGCTCTGATTGACGTCAGACAGGTGACGAAAGGTAAGTGGCATCTTTTCTTTTTTGCTGCTTTCAAACAGGAAGTTTGAATCTCTCAGGATCGTCCAGATTGTGGGCCCTACGGTAGACCGGTTATGGTCCAAAAAATGACATGAATCTTTATTCGTGCTACCACTTTCTTGTACATTTTCTACTTTGAATATTGACTTCTAGACATTGGTTTTGTACCGTTATTTTGAAGTCTCCTTTTATAGGATAACAAGCATCGATAGGTTGGAGTGGTTTTCAGACCTTGGGACATCAACGGTTGTGTTTGATGGACGAATTGACTGGGAAAGCCTTAGTAGGAAACTTTATGCGACGAATGGCTAGGTGGGGCCCACCATTATGTTTATGTTTGTGAGAAATCTGCTCGGTTTATTTGTTTTTCAGATCATGTTAGAACATGGGCTCAAAAATAAAACAGATTGAGGACTCAAGTGGGCTACATGATAGGAAACATTGGGAATTGAACGTCCACCGTTGAAACATTTCGTGGGGCTAGAGAAGTTTTGGATCATGGTTTGTGTTTTCATTTCTTTCCATAGGAATGATCTTATGAACCGTATGGATGCATGGCATATGAGCATATGAACATCAATGCGGATTGCAAGGAGATCTCAACCGTAGGCATTTCCTTAACTACTTTTTCTTTAGGTGCAGCCCATTTGAATTTTGTTTGTCTTTTAGTTTCATGTCCTACCATGATCGAGCAAAATGGATGGACGGACTGGATTTCTCACAAATATTATGGTGGGCCGGTAGTGGATTAATTAGCTGAGACCCCGGGTCAATGAGGTGAGTGGGATCCATACTGTGGGGCCACTGTGATGTACGTGACTACATCCATACTGTCCATGCATTTTGAAAGCTCATTTTAGGTAGTGGTGGGCATCAAGTCGAGTTAGATTGGACTGTGTCCAACTCAACTGGTTTGAAATTTTCAATGAAATAACCCAAAGTTGATCCGATCCGGGACCAACTCTGGGTTATCTGACTCGATCCGATCCGTTGCATTGCTGGCCTGACCCAAATCAAGTCCGATTCGGTCAGGAAAATCGAGTCGGATCGGGTTGGGTACGGTTCGGATCGATTCTTCACTTTTAATTTTTTTGAACATTTTTGAAAAAAAATAATAATATGATTTTCACCGTTAAAAAATTCGTAGGGCCTGCCATAACGTTTATTTTCCATCCAATCTATTAATAAGGTCACAACTACATGGATGAAGAGGAAAAAAAATTTCATATTGATCCGAAACTTCTGTGACCCCTAAAAGAGTTTCAATGGTAGACGTTCAACCCCCACAACTTTTTGCAGTGTGGTCCACTTGATCTTTAGATCTATCTTATTTTTCGGCTCAAGCCTTAAGACAAGCCTGCCAAATGGATGAACGGTTTAGATATAACACATACCTCATGATGGGACACAGCTGGTGCGTGGTACACTTGCCCATCCGCTTCCTTATGTCAGTGTTAGGAGTCTCGAGGCACCTTGGGCCATGAGCTGAGACCTGAGACCTGGGAGGAGATAGATCGGCTACTCCCCCTGCCACCAGCCAATGGCTGGTGGTCGGTGCTCTATAGACCCCACCATGATGTATTTATTTTATCCATGTCATCCATCTATTTTTCTAGCTCATTTTATGGTATTAAACCAAAAATGAGGTATATCCTAATCTCAAGTGGATAACATTACAGGAAACAATGTTGAATGAACATTGTGCGGATCCGATTCGATTAGATCGGATCCAATCGGATCGGATCCTGGATCGGATTGGCTACTGACTCGAACTTGACTCGTTGTGTGGTCAGATCTGAGTGGGCCTACTCGATCCGACCCGAACCTGGCCTTCAGTTCGAGTTAGATCCGACCGGTTTGATCGGGTCGAATCCGTCGGTTCATGTCGGATCCTGCCCAACTCTAATTTTAGGGCATGATCCAAAAATGAAGCAGTTCCAAATCCCAAGAAACATGATGATTAACCATTATAAACTTCTCGTGGGCGACAAAAGCTTTGGATCAAGATGATATTTATGCGGACTCTTTGTCAAGGTGTTTGTGACCTTATCAACAGGTTGGATGGCAAGTAAACTTAAAGGTGGAATCTATGAAGTTTTTAATAGTGGGGATTCAACTACGACTGTTCCCGTGGTATGATCCGCCTAAAATTTAAGTCAGCTTTATTCTTTAGAACATGACCTAAAATGAGCTTTCAAGATGGATGGACGGTGTGAGTTTAAGGCACATAGTACTGTGAGCCCCACAATCAAGGCTCTCACCTAATCTGCTCCCATGTAGGTACCTCCTCATGGCCCAGTGGTAGACATCTACACTGAAGTCAGTGCTTGGAGTGCCGCATATATGGTGCCTGGTGTGAGTGTTAGTAAAATAAGAAACATAAAACAAGAGAGACGAGGTATGAGGTCCCGTGTTGGGGTTTTTGGCCTGCGGAATCACACAGATCTAGATCTAGGATAGCAATCCAATGGCACCAAGCATACAAGAGAACACACAGACTTAACGTGGAAAACCCTTGTGGGAAAAAACCACGGCACAAAGCGACATATCACCACTATGAAGATAGAAATTACAAAGAGAAAGGACTTACCCGATTCGAACAACCTCGAATCTCACCCTTGCTACACCCTTTGATAACCCTAAACCCTTTTAGGAACCTTTAGCATACCCTAGAAAAACCCTAGGAACACCTATTTATAGTTTAAGAAACTTCTCTTCCGCATCCTAGTTGCGAAAGGACTCAAATCTGCAGTTTCGCGCAAATCGCGGAACAAACCGCGTAACCTACGACTAGTCGTAGCTCTCTTATGACTAGTCGTAGACCACCTACGACTAGTCGTAGCTTTCCTACGACTAGTCGTAGCTACAGTAAAAAATAGTAAAAACTCGCTGGACTTTGAGTCGTGCCAGGGCTCGAACCTACGACCGGTCGAGCGTCTCCCACGACCAGTCGAAACTTCCCACGACCAGTCGAACGACCTCAAAACCTTTAGATTTAAGACTTTTCTTAACAATCT
Source organism: Magnolia officinalis (assembly GCA_021015155.1). Lineage (NCBI taxonomy): Eukaryota > Viridiplantae > Streptophyta > Magnoliopsida > Magnoliales > Magnoliaceae > Magnolia > Magnolia officinalis. The sequence goes on from JAJHSJ010000002.1 coordinate 5,581,392, forward strand.
CCACCAAGTCTTCAATCTTCAACCGTGTAGCTCCTTGACCTCTTCTCTTATCTCTGCTTCACATCATAGCTCAAGATCACACTCCGTCCTTCTTTTCCTCCATCGTCGAGCCTAGAGAAGTTTCATAGAACTTGAACTTCTCTACAAGAATTTTTTGTTGATCATGTCTGCTGGATCTAAATCCACATGCCCAACCACCTTTGCTCCTGTCTTCACAAAAGAATGACGTAGTCTTCTTACCATCTCACCGCTACCCAATATTGCTTGCCGGGGTACTTGCTCATAACACTGATAGCCTGTGAAATAACCGGTCTAAACCCGACCATGGCATACACTGCCCACTGCATTCGAATAAGGCTCATGAGATATCCTGCTTTTCCGCATCTATTTTGAGACATGTCCTGAGGAAAACTTAAGGAGAGACGCGTAGGGAACGCTCTCCATCTTTACTTGGCCTATCACATACTTGATCAATACCTACACACAAGGTATTCCTCCTGTGATTACCAAAGCCTACTCCTCCTTCAGTCTCAATGCCGAGAACCATCTTTACAGCCCCCCGACCCTTCATCCTGAATGTCCCACCATGGAGGAATCAAACCACTGCCTAGGCGACAGGTCAAACCACGACCTCTTGTAAAGTCTTTTCTCAACCCTTTTAACTTCGAACCGCTCTGGTTGGTTCATGTAGATCTGCTCTTCACTTTCCCTTACAGAAGTGTAGACTCCACATCCATCCTTCAAGCTCAAGATCACGTTGGCTAACCAGTGCCAAACACGGATCTAATAGATACCTGCTATACCGTCGGCGCGAATATCTCTGAGAAGGCTGATCCCTTCTCTCTGAGCATAACCCTTCGCTACCAACCTCGCCCTGTATCTATGCTGTATCCTCCTGAAGATACACCTGCATCCAACTGCTCACCGGCCCACTGGAAGCTCCACCAGCTCCCATTGTCTGTCTGGTACAACAAATCCATCATATCGCCCATAGTCACCTTCCACTTCTCAGCACTAGGCTCACCTAGAGCCATCTGAATAGAAGATGAATCCCTTGCGATATTAGAGTCATCCATGTACCTCACCGATATCCTGTGATCATGCCGTGTGATTCTTCTCACAGGTGACTGCTCTGTATCCCTGTCCGCACGTCTCAGCCTTCCTGCCCCGCCCGCTCATGTGGCCATGTCCAACATACTACACACATGCAGAGGTGGAATCCACTACATGTACTGTAGCTTCACCATTTGAAGTGCTCCCGATCAACCTGTACAAGTTACCGAGTCGTTGCGCTTTCATGATTATCCGTGCCCCTTTAGATACTTTAAGAGCACAATGACTACCTGTGTACTTGCACCCTTTTGCTTCAAGCACACCAAGAGAAATCAGATTCTGCTTCAAATCAGGAACGTGCCTCACATCTGTCAAGGTACGCTTCACCCCATCAAACATCTTCATGCATACAGAACCAATAGCCACGACATTATAGACAATGTCATTGCCCATAAATACCTGTCTACCATCGCACTCCCTATAGCTAGCGAACCAACTCCGATGAGGAGTCATGTGAAAAGATGCCCCTGTGTCTAGCATCCACTCGTCCTTACGATCATCGTATGACCGCTTGATAGTAGACACAGATAAAACATCACCATCACATCCATCTGACGTGGCAACGTTGGCCTCCCTGCATGAAGCCTCAGAATCTTCCCTCTTCGATTTAGGATTTTCACAATCCCTCTTCACATGTCCTTCCTTCCCACAATTCCAGCACTTTACCTTCCCTTTGCCCTTGCCCTTGGATTTGGATTTATAACCTGAAGAACCTGTACCTTGTTCAGAATTCCTACCCACTGTAAACAGTGCATCAGAAGACGTTCCCATGTCACTGTTTAGTTGTCTCATAGCCTTCCCTTGAAGAGCTGAGATAACTGTATCAACACTCAGGGTTTTATTCGTGCTGCACATAGTGTCCTTGAATGCCTCAAAAGACGTCGGGAGAGAATCCAGCAACATACATGCCTGTTCTTCATCTTTCATCACTTCCTCTATATCTAGCAATTTGCAAACCAATTTATTAAAGTTGCTGATGTGAGCCTCCAGATCTCCACCCTCTGCCATCTTTAAGTTATACCACTGCCGCTTCAAGTGCAGAAGATTTTCAGAGGATTTCTTCGCATAAACATCCTCTAGCTTCGCCCATAACTTAGCCGCAGTTTTCTCCCTTATGACATTGTAGAGAACCTCATCCGTGAGACATAAACGGATCGATGATAAAGCCTTCTTATCAAGAGTATTCCAATCACCATCAGTCATATTGGACTTCCGCTCCTCAAGAGCACCATCTTCGCCTTGCTTGATTAAGGAACTCATCATTTTGATCTTCCATAACTCAAAATTATTTTTCCCTGAGTACTTCTCAATCTCATACCTGGTGCTCGCCATTATTACTAATCCCTCATATTTAGATCTGTGCCCAACAATTGCTCTGATACCACTTGTTGGATATTTTGGCCTGCGAAATCACACAGATCTAGATCTAGGATAGCAATCCAATGACACCAAGCATACAAGAGAACACACAGATTTAACGTGGAAAACCCTTGCGGGAAAAAACCACGGCACAAAGCGACAGACCACCACTATGAAGATAAAAATTACAAAGAGAAAGGACTTACCCGATTCGAACAACCTCGAACCTCACCCTTGCTACACCCTTTGATAACCCTAAACCTTTTTAGGAACCCTTAGCATACCCTAGAAAAACCCTAGGAACACCTATTTATATTTTAGGAAACTTCCCTTCCGCATCCTAGTTGCGAAAGGACTTAAATCCGCAGTTTCGCGCAAAATCGCGGAACAAACTGCGTAACCTACGACTAGTCGTAGCTCTCCTACGACTGGTCGTAGACCACATACGACTAGTCGTAGCTACAGTAAAAACAGCAAAAACTCGCTGGACTTTGAGTCGTGCCAGGGCTCGAACCTACGACCGGTCGAGCGTCTCCCACGACCAGTCGAACGACCTCAAAACCTTCAGATTTAAGACTTTTCTCAACACTATGTGGTGTCTGTAGGAAATCTACTTCATCCATCAGTTTCACAAGCTAACAATAGAATAATATGGGTTTTCTACTGTGCGATCCCCTCACTTTGGGCCCCACATGACTTCTCCTTATAACAACTTCCAATTGTCATGTTTTGAATCTGTTTCAATTTTTGTTTCTGTCCTGCCATGAGCTTGCAAAACCTTATCAGATGGAGTGAATTGCTCATGGACATCACGATGGGCTCCACATAACTTCTGCTTATATGAGCTTCCAATTGATAGGGGCACAAGAAATTTGTGTCTATGATAGATGGATGCAGATTGCCTGCAACAGCCGGTTGCAAGGGGTTTCTCCAGCAATAAGCTTTGTGAGGCCCACCTTAATGTATTTCTTATACCGATGTTGTCTATCTGCTGGGCCAACCCTAAATTGAGGCAAGTGAAGTCTCGAGTCACCATAGAAGATAGTGGGGGTAATGATGCGCCCATCATTGAAACCTTTCTAGGGCCCACCATGATGTTTATTTGTCATCTAACTTGTTAGTAAGACCACTGGATCTAACCTGAATGAAGGGAAAACACAAATATTAGCTCGTTTCAAAACTTTTGTGGCCTCGAGAAGTTTTAACAATGGGTGTTCAATACCAATTATTTTTTGTAGTATGATCTACTCGAGTTTTCGATCTGCCTCATTTTTTTTAGTTCATTCCTTAAAATAAGCTGGCAAAATAGATGAAAATATACCACATATAGGCCCCATGGAGCTTAATGCTGCAAGAACACCCTCCGAAACGGCACCCCAAGAAATCCATCTTTGTGCTAGATGGGATGGTCACGATCTAGACATGCCCGGCGAGGAAATCATGGACGTTTAGGGTGAACTTCATCGTGGATGTTACTAAGCCATAAAAATTGGCCACTCCATGTATTAGGTGAGCCACAAATGTACAAAGAAAAGGACGGCTTCTAACAGTGTACATTTGATGTGGATGAGTTGCTCACCTAATGAATAAGCCGGTGTGACCTTTAGGATAGGACAAATGTACCATGTGAACCACTCAACACATGTGCCACGTTGGAATATATTGTGCGCTACAATTATTTTCTTGTAAAATATCATGAATTTTTATGATATATGTTACAACTAAACGCATCCTCAATCAAGAAATATCAATAATGGGATTTAAATTTCTAAGTGGGGTAGGCTTTTATGATAGTCTTAAACAATTTAAAAAATGATAGTGACTCATCCACCTTGCATGTGGTATTGAAGTACAAGTATCTAGACTATCTAAATTGTGGGCCTCATTGTGGATGTAGTATATCTCTAAAATTGTTGTGATAAAAATGGATGGTTAAGAGTAAAATAGTGAGTAGAGCTATACAAGAGTTGAGCTAGCTTGATTAGCTGCTCGACTTGACTCGGAAAGGCTCAACTCGCCTCAGCACGAAACTGGAATCAAGCTGAGTTGAGTTGGTTTTTGGAGCTCAAAAAAAATTATGAGCTGAATACGAGCTTGCTTGAGCTCGACTTGACTCGGCTCAAATCCTGACTCAAATAAACTCAGATCGAATATGCTTGGTGACTCGGTCATTTATATCTTGATGTTGCTCGTCGAGTGTTTGATGAAATGCCTCAACGAAGTGTTGTTTATTGGATTGTCCTCATATTAGAGCATTCTCGAAATGAGTATTTGATGGAAGATTGAAGAAAAAAACCTAAACAAAAAACTTTACACTCTAAGATTGTCCTCATATCTTGATCTTGATATTGCTCACTGAATGTTTTATGAAATGCTTGCAAAGCTTAATGATTTGCATTGGAATATATGAGATATTAAAGATGTAATATATGTGTTTGAGAAAATGTTGCACATGCTCGAACTTGGCTCGAGCCGATGACCGAACCGAGCCAAGGTGGCCAGTCAAGCTCGAGGACCGAGCTAAGCCAAATTCAAATTAGGGTTGGTTGTTGCCTGAGCTAAGGCGAGATATGCCAAGCTCGACTCAATTGGACTCATGTATAACTCTAATAGTGAGCGAAAATCAATTCTATTACCTTCTCAGTGCAATTTTGATGTTTCGCTCTGTCCACAATCAGTTCAATAGTTTGGACAATCTTAGATTGCCATACAATTATGCCATGTACATGGTTGAAAAGTCTCCCAATTTTAAGTAGTACAAAACTAACATGCGAATGTAGCCCATTTCAAGTATAAGAAGCTATTCTAACGTCCTTGTTTGGTTACCCCTTGAAACAAGTTCATTCATTTTACATGGCAATAATTACATTTAAATATCATAGCTGGTATAAAATAAGGTAAGTCTGATACATATCTATACTATATATAACTGTATCAACCTTTGGACATTTTTCCCACTAGAAAGACATTAGATCCCAGCTGTTTCCCTCTTGACGAGAGCATCAAGTCAGAGATAATTAAATTATATTGATAATGACCCCTTAACCAATTTTTCCATTCATTCATTCCAAAATTTAGAAGTTTCTTGGATCTTGATTTGGCATCCAATATTCATGTCCCAAAATGCCTGCCAGCTCATGCTACGAATGTCACCTCAAAAACTAGGTAGATCCAAAACTCACGGACACGGCAATATTGGAAAAAGTAGCGGTGGGCGGTCCACTATTGAAGAATGCTGTGTAGCTTCTTTACCTTCATCTATCTATGCTTCTCCAGTTTGGATTACACCCTAATTCATTTTTAAGTTACCACCAAACAGGGACTCAGTACATTTTGCAGATCAGTATTATTTACAGGACTTCTAGTTGCATCAGGGCACTTGGATAGCCTAGTTGATTGGATTAGATTGTCCATTAGGATCACCACACATTTCATTGGCTACCATGCAATTAATATTCATTGAGCAATCCTGACCATCAGATCAATATCTTATTAAATGGATGGTCAAGATCACTTATATAAAAATTGGTTGAATCAATTTGTTGGTGCCGATCATGGATTGCTTATGGTTCCAAGGAATCACTTCTATCAAGCAACTTTAGCCATCCCATTCATAGCTTGGAAAACTAGGGGCAACAAAAAATTCCAACTGCCAGATGATCAGATGTTTTTGGCAGCCCATGTAATATGCATTGGACCGTCCAAGTGCCTGATCCAACAACGAGCACTGGACCGTTTCCCTGTTTTGATTTTATGATCTTGTTTCACTTGGACCAGGCTTACATGCATTAATTGTATGGATGCAGCTGACTGGTTTACAATCAAGATAGTAAAAAGAATAAGAGAGATGTAATAATCAGGACCTCCAAATGCGGGCTAGGGAGAGAAAAATCACACCAAAAAATAAAACAAAAGATGCGGTACGGATAGATTTCTAGATTGAAACTTGGTGAAGAAAATTGGCCTATTTCATTCGAATTTCTACGATAATGCTGGAAAAATTTCCATTTCATGACTTTTAACCACTATAAGACATGCAAAGGCTATATCATTCAAAGCCTTGCCGTGACATTTGGGAACTTCACCTAATAAGACAATGTGCTGTCTATCAAAGTTGGAATTTCTCTTAGGAGCTCAAATAGTGTAGGGGAGAGTCGATGTTGGAATTTCCTCATCTAAGCTTTCGGGGTTATTGGATGACAATTCGAAGTTGGTTACCGGATGTAATCGGCTTTGAATCGACAACTGAAATCCCAGAGTTGGGTAAATTACAACATCTACTTCCCTTTATACTGTTTGAGTTCTTACACAAGATCTCATCCATCTTAAAGGTTTCAAGACTGGAGACTCTGTTTACAATCGAACGTAGTTTTGTGTTGTTGTTAGGAGAAAAGAGAAAAACTATAATGACTTGATTTTATTACAATGATAAATATGTAAGTAGCTCTCATGTTGTTTATGAAGAGAGTGGTCAAAACAAAAGTCTTAAACTCAAACCCACAATATGAATTAGTTACATTGCTAGTTTACGTCTAGATAACAAGTTACAAAGCATTGGGGATAATGTTGCACATCTTCGAAACCTTTCAAGGGCCAACTGGGATGTTTATTTACCATCAAACTTATTCATAAGGTCAAACAAACCATGATGAATGGAAAACACAAATATCAATTTCTCTTGGTGGGCCTGCATGAGTTCAGGGGGAGCATCTAGGAGAGCTGACACCTGGGTAGCTAAATTTGATGAGGCCAACAAAGATGGTCAGGATCTAATGACAGTCAAAACATGGGACCAGGAAGAAGTGATGGCTGGAGCACTCACATAAATAGGCATACACATCCAGAGTACATTGTCAATTTCAAGCTATCTCTTGCTCAAGGTAATTGGGGATATCTTTCTATTTTCTATTAAAATGTCATGTTCATGGATTTTTATTTAGTTCATATATATATATATATATATATATATATATATATATATATATATATATATTCATGCTCCCCTGCGCACCTACGCACGTGCGCGCCTTTACACACGTGTCATGGGTGTCTAATCTGAACGGTCCATGTGATGCGGAATCCCATGAAACCCCATGTGACAAATTTTCACCCCGATCTAAAATTCTGGTGGGCCATAGCAAAGAAAATGCAAATCAAGGGAGGAACTGTTTTCATTTTTCATGGCCCATCAAAGTTTTAGATCAACGTAAAACTTGGGCCTGGGGGGTTTCACGAGGTGCTGCTTCACATGAACGGTTCAAATTTTGGATTCCCATCACGTACGATGGGTTCTCAAAAAAGTTCGTACGTAGTGCGTACAAACTGGAATATATAGAATGAGAAGTATTATTGGGGATCTTGATGGTGCAATTATAATAAAATGTCAATAGTTTTCTTCTATTGTTCATCAGGTGAAATCGCCTATCTTTTTAGTTGCATTTTGATGTAGAGTGGGTTGCAGACAGTTTCATGGCCAAGATGGATCAGAAAAGGCCCAATCGACGACAGAAGTGATCCGGACCGTCGGACCTTAGATCGGGCGTATCTCATAATCCAAAATGAGTTACTTGATGTAAAATATATGATTTTGGGGTAGAACGTGCTACTTTTGACAACCAACCCTGCTATGCTGGGTTGCGCAGCCCGGAATTGTGAAAAACCCCTGGATCGATGGTTGTTTCCCTGTTTTAATTTTGTTTTTACTATAAATAGTAAGTTTTAGTTTGATTATAACTCTTCATCCATCGGGCTTTAGGAGTTGCACCCAACGTGAAAGAGCTTAGAATAATTAGGAGAATGGTTTGGTGAAGCTAAATAGGATACTTACTATTTTTAGCCGAAAACCTTGCGCACTAGTAGACATCACGACCGTCTATAAATAGTAAGTTTATTATTTATAGTAAGTCGCGGATTCTAGGAGTTTTAGTTGTTGTTTAATTTTGATTTCTTTCCCATTGCTTGGTACCTCTATTTAAAGGGTTGTGAACTCGTTTTTAGTCATCAATTAATCAATTTCAAATTTATTAGAATTTATTTCTATTTTCTACTTTTTTTCCTCATGGATTCGAGAAGTCTTTGTGAGGAGTCCAGAGAAGCTCTGTGGATTCGGAGTAGTTATCCTCATCACGTTCATCCTTGCGTCACATTTGGGTGCTTTGTTTGGATTGAATTGCATTAATTAATTTATAAAAATTACCAAATTGTAATTACTTGAGCATTCTCATTGTTGGATCCTTTTATTTTACATTTAATATATGAATTTATGTCATTTCTCAATATCCATGTAAGAAGAAGAAACTTTCAGAATTTAGATATTTTTTTGGGGCCATTTGGATGTGAGTAACTCGAGGTAAATGGGTGATCCAATTAGGAGTAAATGGAGGTCAATATCATTTGAGGTGTGTTTGGATAGGCGTAAATACATGTAAATGAAATTAAATGGGAGTAAATGTGCATGCAAATGAATCCTTCCGATGAGAGATGATTTAAAAGTAATGGGGTTAAATGTCTTTTTGAGCTCCATTGGAGAGTTGCACGTGTAAACAAAGATGCCGCTTTGGACGTACATGTCCACATGTCCGCCACACACATATCATGCTAATGATACTTCAAAACAATCTAATGATCGACTACGTTAAAATCACATCAAAAGAATGATCCAAACCATCTTAAGGATCTCTATATAAATGGACGGTTTAAAAACGTTGAGAATTCGTTGCTTGTTTGTGATCCTTACATTTGTGGCCTATCTGAGGCTCAACTTTTCTTCATTTTTTGCTAAGTATATACTTCAATGGGCTTAGTATAATAATTTTATTAAGTATCACATATGTGCAAGTCATTTACTCTTTCCCATTCACCTTCATTTTATAAGCTCCCAAACAAGTCCTTAATTGTATTGCATTTTATTTAATTTGAATAAGAAAAAAACATATTTTTGGATATATAAAATGTGTTTATTAAGTGTATGTTGGAATATGGTGATTCTAGATAATGTAAAACACGTTTATCAGGTGTATAGGCACAGCTAAGCCCTTAATTAAGTTCCAAATTCACCAAATTCTACATTTTTATTTATTTATTTTATTTTTATTTTTTTTCACATCCAAACGAAATTCGACAGCAACTCATAGTCGTCGAATTCCTACCCAAAACAACGGCTTTCAACCGCCGATTTCCTCCCCACCGACAACCTAATTCGACCAACGAAAATAATTCGGTGCATTGATCAGCTGTATAGAACCGTTTGGACCACTCTTTGGACCACCGATACTAATCAGACAGTTTCGTGCTGTCAAATTTCATCTTCAACCTTGAAATATTCAATGTCACCATCGATACTCTCATTGGACTACTCTTTCAGACCACCGATAATAATCAGACGGTTTTGTGCTGTCGAATTTCATCTTCGACCTTAAAATATTCAAGGGTCGTTTTCGACACCCATGTCTATCAATTTTCAAAATATTCAACGGCAATGAGCCATTGAATTTAGGGTTTGTCACGTGGTTTCAGATGGGATGAAGAGGTGTCCTGCAATGAGGTTGCAAAACTGATAAGATGGAGTGAATTGCTCATGGACCTCACGATGGGCCCACATAACTTCTCCTCATAGGAACTAATTCCAGTTGGCATGTTTTGAATACGTCTCATTTTTTTTTTTCTGCCACGTTGGGCCCCACGTAACTTGTGCTCATAGGAACTTCCACAGGCACTTTGCGTCCGTGAACGATGGATGAGGATTGCCTGCAACAGCCGGTTGCAAGGGGACGCGGATTTCTTGGGAATACCTTTTGCAGGAAGTTCCTGCGCAAGGATGCTGGGTGGGGCCCACTGTAATGTATGTGAGAAATCTATTCCATTCACCTGTTTTGCAAGCTCATTTTAGGATGTATAAGCAAAAATAAGGTGGATATATAAAAAACTCAAGTAGGTCACGTGAGAGGAAACAATGGGCATTCGGTGAGCACTGTTGAAGCATTCTAATTACTGCCATAAAAGTTTTGTATAAGGCTATATTTTTAGTGTTTTCACTTCATCTCATTGGGAATGATGTTATAAACATTTTGGATAACATATAAACATTTGACGTAGGGATGAACATGATGATCGAGATCACCGTAAGCAAAAAATAGAAATAAATTTAATAAATTCAAAATTGATTTAATCGATAAAATAAACGAGTTCACAACCATTTAAATAGGGATACCAAGCAATGTGAGAGAAATCAGAAGCAAACTAGAACTAAAACTCCTAGAATTCACAACTTACTGTAAATAGTAAACTTATAGACGGTCGTGATGTGCGCTAGGTTTTCGGCTAAAAATAATAGTGTCCTATTTGGCTTTACCAAACCGTTCTCCTAACTATTTTAAGCTCTTTTCGCGTTGGGCGCGGATGAAGAGTTATAATCAAACTAAAACTTACTATTTATAGTAAAAACAAAATTAAAACAGGGAAACAACTGTCGATCCAGGGAAATTTCGCAATTGACTAAAGTAGCTCGTTCTACCCCAAAATCATATATTTTACGCCCGATAACTCATTCCGCATTGTAAGATATGCCCGATCTAAGCTCTGACAGTCCGGATCACTTCTGTCGTCAACTGGGCCTTTTCTGGTCCATCTTGGCCATGAAACTGTCCGTGACCCACTCTACATCAACATCAAGGTAGAGCCCAAAAAGGTCTCAACGATAGGAATTTCTTTCCCCAATTTTTGCTCTTGCATGACCCATTTGACTTTTGTATCCACCTCATTTTTACCCGCACATTCTAAAATGAGCTTATGAAATAGATGGACGGAATGAATTTCTAACATACATTACAGTGGACCCCGCCCAGAATCCCTGTGCAGGAACTTGTGAAAGGCTCACGCAGGAAATCCCCTCCCATCGCAAGGGGTTTATGCAGGAAGCAGATTGGCTGTGTACCTCACATCAGCTATATAGCTGTTGTAGGTACGTGTCGTGCGACGGACGCTCCTCGAGCTCCGAGTTGTACGAACAGTTCAAAGGAGATCAAAGTTACATGGCCCTACAGTGATGTATTTATTGTATCTACACTCTTCATCTATTTTTAGAGTTCCTTTTAGAGTATTACCCAAAAAATGAATCATATCCAAAAAATCATCTGGGCCACGCGATAAATAGCAGTGGAGATAATGATTTTAACCATTAAAAAAGTTGTAAGTCCCAACATAACCATTATTTTACATCTAATCTATTTATAAGGTCACAAATATCTGAATGAAGAGGAAAAACAAATTTCATATTGATCCAAAACTTCTGTGAGTTTCAATGGTAGACGTTCAATCTCCCACTGTTTTTGCAGTGTGCTCTAATTGATAGTTAGATCTGTCTTATTTTTCATCTCAAACCTTAAGATGAGCTCGCCAAATAGATGGACGGTTTGGATATAACACATACCTCATAATCAAACCCACAGAACTTGCTGACGTTAATACAGCAACTATACAGCTGGTGTGAGGTACACCAGCCAATCCGCTTTCGTTTATGCAGCAATAATCTTTGTGGGGTCCACCGTAACGTATTTCTTATAACTATGGCCATCCATTCGTTGAGGCGACCTTAAATGGAGGTAGATGAAGGCTCAAGGGTTCGAGTACCCATTGGTGGTGAAATCCCACTGCGGCGTGGGTGTGTGGTGGTGTGTGTGCGTGTGTTATAAATAAAAAATAAAAACAAAGCTCAAGTCACCTCGGAAGATAACGGGGGTAATGATGCCAATCATGGAAACCTTTCTAGGGCCCACATGATATTTATTAGTCATCCAGGTGGTTCATAAAGCTACTTTGTCCGACTGAATGAAAGGAAAACACAAATATTATCTGGATTCATAACTTCCCTGGCCCAAAGGAATTTTAATAGTGGGCGTTCAATACCTATTATTTCCTCTATAGTATGATCCGTGTGAGCTTTGGATCTATCTTATTTCTAGGTTCATTATCTAAAATGAGCTGGCAAAATATACGGATTGGCATGGTTATAACACATACATGAAGATGGGCCTCACATATCTTAAGGATATGAAACATATGACAAATGTACTATGTGAAGAACCACCCAACGTACGTTCCAACTCTCAACACATGTGCCATGTTGGAACATATTGTGCTGTATTACTATTTGTTGCAACCAAATGCGTCCTAAATGAAGAAAATCACTAATATAGCATTTGGGATTTAAATGTCAAGTGGGCAGGCTTTTATGATAGTCTTAAACAATTTAAAAATTGGTAGTGACTCATCCACCTCAGATGTGGTATTGATGTACAACTATCCAGACCATTCAAATTGTGAGCCTCATTGTGGATGGAGTACATCTCTAATATCGCACTGATCAAGCAATCCTAACCATCTAGATAATGGCTATCAAATGGATGGTAAAGAGTAAAATAGTTAGTGGTCCAAACACAAAGGAAAAATCAGATCTATTACCTTCTTAGTGCGATTTTGATGTTTTGCCCTGTCCACAATCAGTTTAACAGTTTTGACAATGTTGATTGCCATAGAATTAATTTGCATGATTGAAGAGTCTCCATGATGTAGAGTGGGTCGCGGACAGTTTCATGGCCAAGATGGATCAGAAAAGGCCCGGTCGACGACAGAAGTGATCCGGACCGTCGGACCTTAGATCGGACATATCTCGCAATTCGGAATGAGTTACCTGATGTAAAATATATGATTTTGGGTTAGAACGAGCTACTTTAGCCAACCAACCCTGCTACGCCGGGTTATGACGGTCGGAATTGCGAGAAACCCCTGGATCGACGGTCGTTTCCCTATTTTAATTCCGTTTTTACTATAAATAATAAGTTTTAGTTGATTATAACTCTTCATCCGTCGGGCTTTAAGAGTTGCGTCCAACGTGAAAAGAGATTAGAATAATTAGGTGAACGGTTTGGTGAAGCCAAATAGGACACTTACTATTTTTGGCCGAAAACCTTGCGCACTAGTAGACATCACGACTGTCTATTTATAGTAAGTCGCGAATTCTAGGAGTTTTAGTTGTAGTTTGATTGTGATTTCTTTTCATTGCTTGGTACCCCTATTTAAAGGGTTGTGAACTCCTTTTTAGTCATCAATTAATCAATTTCAAATTTCTTAGAATTTATTTCTATTTTCTGCTTTATTTCCTCATGGATTCGAGAAGTCTCTGTGAGGAGTCCAGAGAAGCTCTGTGGATTCGCAGTGGTTATACTCATCACGTTCATCCCTGCGTCAATTGGTATCAGAGCGAGGATTCCCTTGGGCCGATGGCAAAGAATGAAGGTATGAATCAAAATTCCGTGGACAGTGATTCAGAGATTCGTTATCTTTCAAAAAGAATGGAAGCTTTCCACCAGGAGAGTCAGTTGACCATGCAAGGGCTGCAGACAACCCTCGACCGTCTTGCAGATGCGCTACTTCCGCTCCGAGCCCTAGGCGGTGCTCCACCACCTATGATGGCTCCACCACCCATGGTTGCTGTATGACGCAACCTCGATTTCCGTAGGGCACTACCAGTGGCAAACCGTAGGGCTACACCAGATGATTCAAGTTCTAACGACGAGGACCTTAACGAGGGTTTTGTCCGACGACCAATCCATGGAGGCGATCATTTAGATCGTGCTGAAAGAGACTATCGAGGTAAGGCTGAACTTCCTAGTTTTAATGGTTTATTACGTATAGAAGATTTCCTCGATTGGCTAGTCGAAGTAGAAAGATATTTTAATTATATGGACGTGCCAAATCATAAAAGGGTAAAATTGGTAGCGTTTAAGTTAAAATCTGGTACTTCTGCATGGTAGGAACAATTACAACTCTCACGAGCCTGGCAGAACAAGGCACCCATCTCATCATGGCCACGAATGAGACGTCTTCTTCAATCATGATTTCTCCCCAGTGATCATGAGCAGATATTATTCCAGCAATACCAAAATTGCCGACAAGGAAATCGAACCATCACAGATTACACTGAAGAATTCTAGTGGTTGGCTACACGAAACGATCTGTTAGAATCTGAGTCACAGAAGGTGCCACGATTTATAGGTGGGTTGCGACCGACAATTCAGGACCGAGTTCAGATGTACCCAGTCGGGACTATTGTTCACTCCCCAAGTATAGGGTCGTGATGTAGTAATAAACTCGGTAAGACCGAGGTCGAATCCACAGGGACTGGTCGTCACAATTCAAATTTACAATTCTCCTTAACTAATTCAACAAATAATTGAGCAATTTACTAACACAATTCTATGGAAAATAACTATTGAGAATAAGGAAGAAAATTCAATCAGAGAGATCACTAGGACTTTCGAATCCACCCCTAATTATCCTAACCTTTGTTTTGTCTGTTAATTCACCTTAAATTAGATTGATCCAACTTATCTAGAGAAAGCACAATCTGTGTCCTTAATCGGGCATACAGATTGTCTAATTCCTTCAAGCAATGCTATGAATAACATATCCCATGTCCAAATCGGGCATATGGAATATGCGGTTCAGTAAAGCACCCTGTTTCTTCCTCTACAGGAACCTGTTCATGATCAGATTCACGCACCTAGAATAAGCATCCAAACCACATCCATCCATAGACTCTGATCAACGTTCATAGATGGAGAAGTATAGAATTTGAAGCAATCAAGCACACTAGGGGAAGAAACAAACCAATCTAATTAAAGTAAAATCAACATAAAACAAAGGGTGTTCAAATTAGGGGTTTCATCTTAGCCCTAGCTGAGAGATTAGTTACCCATAAAATCCATTAAACAAATGGAAAAATAAAGATAAAAAATCATAAAAAGAATTTCAAACCAATTTCTCTCTCTCTTCTTTCTTCTCTTTTCTTCTCTTTCTTCTCTCCCTTGCTGTAGATCTGGAGCTCCCCCCTGGTTCTGAATACCTTTCCCACGTCCAAAACTCCCCTTTTATAGCTGCTGAATGGCTGGAATCGGTGGCAGAGTCATAGAAGGACTCGGAGTACAAATTTTCGCAGCCGTGATCGGTGGGCCCCACAGAGGTATTTTCTGGAGAATCCACCCCGTCCATTGGATTCAGGACGAAATTTCAGTTAGGAATGGGTGGTTTTGAATGTCCATTAACGCGGCCCAGAGAAGAAAATACAAAAAGATCAGTTTTGAACGTCACCGGGTAGCCCTTTTGTGGCCTCTGTATCACGCACGTGTGTACGCATGGGGGTGAACTATCAGCATGATTTTGTAGTATTCATGGCCCTCTACAAGATGGACGGATTGGATCGGCCGGAAAAGTGACGTGTGGGGCCCACAGCGCTTCGCAAAAACGGCCAGCGCCGTTCGTCGCTGACGCAACCGCGGACGCGGTTTCCTTCCGTTGCGAAGATGGTGGGGCCCACTGTGATGTGTACTTGGAAAATCCACTCCGTCCATTGGATAGAGGAGGAGATTCCGGTCAGGAATGCCTGTTTTTGGAGTGATTTCGGTGTGGTCCATCTGATCTCTTGATTCACCGTCCGTCTTGTTTCCAACGGCTTGGATTTCACTCATGATTATCGTTCGCAATTCTGCCACCTAGGCAATGTTAACATGCTTCACCTGGACCTGATGGACGGCCCGGATTGATGTTTTGATGGACGTGTGGGGCCCACAACCGAAACCCATCGGTCGGCCAGCGTTAACGCTGGAAACGGATTTCCGTTTCCGCGGGTCAGCGCCCGTGTTTGACCGGACGGTCGGTCGGTGCAGCGCGGGAGCGACGTGCTGCATGGTGTACATGCATCACGTGCGGTGCCCACTGTGATGTTTGGGCGAAATCTGCGCCGTCCATCCTTTTCCTCATATTATTTCCACCGTCAAAACCCAATTTGAGACAGTTCCAAATATCAGGTGGGCCCCAAATTGAAGATTAATGGGCTGATCTGTCCGTTGAGCTACTTTCCGAGATTTTCAGTCGATGAAATTTAATATGTACGGTTAATTTGCGGCCCCCATCACATGTATGAAGTTTTGAGTTGATCGGATGGCGGGAAACATGTGATCTTGCATTCTGGACCCTTTTCGGGCTCCTTTGGCTTGCTTTCCTTAGATCCCAGGCATGTAAAATCTTTATTATTGGTTCTCTGGGGTCCATCCCATGTTCAGGTGGCTTTGGATCATCAAATCCATGCTTTTAATCCTCTTTTCAGTCCAACGCTCATTCTTACATCCTGAAATGAAAATACGATTAAAATATGGTGTTTAGGCATTATCATGTATGTAAAATAGGTAATGATCGGGGTCTGATATGCAATATTTGACCCTGATCAACCGTGGATGAAGCAGTTCAATTGGCGGGTAGGGCAGAAACACAACTTGCAAGAGTTCCTGTTCGTCCCTATCCTTCAACTCGACCCCTCATGACAGGTCCCACGCAGGATCCAGTGCTAGCATGAAGAAAAGATCCAGTAGGAGAATGTCCTCAACATCCTACAACCGCAAACTGTGATACGGGGAGCGGTTCATCCCGACCTCAACGTACAACACCCACAACAGCGGGTCTGAGTAGGATTTCAAATCCTTATGCTCGACCAAGGTCGAATAATTGTTAACGTTGTGGCCAGCCAGACCACTTATTAAACACCTGTCCTCAACGTCCCACATCACACTTGACTATAAACGAAGGGGGCACTGAAGATGAGGCCGCAGAAGAAGACCATGGTTATGATGAACATGAACAAGCCATTGAAGAAATAGCAGGTGATGATGAAATGACGAGCGAGGATTGTGGCGAATTTTTAGTTGTGAGGCGATTACTGTATACCCCACGAAAGGAATTACATCCATAGCGACACAATATATTTCATACTTGGTACACTGTCAAAGGAAAGGTCTATGATATGATCATAGACAGTGGTACCAAGAGTGATGTTGGACAAATTGCTGCTATCAACGACGAAACATCCTTTCCCGTACTCAATCGGCTGGATAAAAAAGGTGAATGAAACCAAGGTAACTGAACAATGCACTATCTCGTTTTCCATTGGTAAAAATTATAAGGATCAGATACTTTGTGACGTGGTTGACATGAAAGCTTGCCACATGCTACTCGGTTGACCCTGACAGTCGGACCGTGATGCGACCTATCGGGGATGAGACAATGTCTACGTATTCGTCAAGGATAGTCGAAAAATAATCCTTGCCCCTATGGCACCAGAGAACCACCCTGAAGCCTCTAAAGTGGAAGGTAATTTTCTCTTGACCATTCGAAATTTCATGGAGAAATTCAAGGAAACTGGCGAGGTATACGCCACAGTGGTGAAGGGCGAGGAAGAGGAACCCTTAAACATCCCTCCAAGTTTAAGACTGTTGCAAAATGAATTCAAAGAAGTCTGGCCTGAGGATTTACCTGATGGATTGCCCCCCATGAGGGACATCCAACATCACATAGACCTCATCCCTGGGGCTAGCTTGCCCAACCGCCCTCATTATCGGATGAGTCCGAAGGAGTGCGAGATACTTCAGGGACAAGTGGAGGAATTGATCCGTAAGGGTCTCTTGAGAGAGAGTATGAGCCCATGTGCCATACCAGCATTATTAACGCTAAAAAAAGAGGGAAGTTGGTGCTTGTGTGTCGATGACCGGGCAATCAATAAAATTACCATCAAATATCGGTTCCCAATACCATGGTTGGATGATATGCTCGATATGCTAGAAGGGGCTAAGGTGTTCTCTAAACTAGATCTAAGGAGCGGGTACCATCAGATTCGTATCCGACCCGGTGATGAGTGAAAAACGGCATTCAAGACCAAGGAAGGGTTGTATGAGTGGCTGGTCATGCCTTTTGGCTTATCGAACGCACCAAGTACTTTTATGCGTTTGATGAATCAAGTCCTAAAACCATTCACTGACCGATTTGTGGTAGTATATTTCGATGACATATTGATATATGGTCAGGATGAGGCGGACCACAGGAAACATCTCATGCAGGTGCTGCAGGTCCTACAAATTAATAAATTGTACCTCAACTTGAAGAAGTGTAGTTTTTTAACTAACAGCCTGTTGTTTCTAGGATTTGTTGTAACGTCCATAGGTATTCGTGTAGAAGATGAAAAGATGCGAGCTATTAAGGAATGACCGATCCCGACAAACATTCATGAGGTGAGGAGTTTTCATGGGTTGGTGACTTTCTATCGTCGATTTGCACGATATTTTAGCACTATAGTCGCGCCTATACAGATTGCATGAAAAAAGGACCGTTCCAGTGGACCGATAAAGCTGATAAGGGCTTTCATGAGATCAAACATCGTTTGTCTACAACACCGGTCTTGGTGCTTCATAATTTCGACAAATTGTTTGAGGTTGAGTGTGACGCTGCGTACGTCGGAATTGGGGGAGTATTATCACAGGAAGGCAGGCCGGTAGCCTTCTACAGCGAGAAGCTTAACGAAGCCCGAAAGAAGTGGTCGACTTATGAGCTTGAGTTGTACACAGTTGTTCAGGTGCTGCGACATTGGCGGCATTATCTGATTCAAAGAGAGTTTGTTCTGTACACTGACCATCAAGCATTAAAGTTTATTAATAGTTAGACTAACGTGAATCGTGTGCATGCTGGATAGGTTACATTTTTATAGGAATTTACGTTCGTTCTGAAGCACAAGTCAGGGCAGCAGAATAAGGTGGCTGATGCACTTAGCCATCGTGCATCACTACTTGTTACGATGAGTAACAAGGTGGTCAGCTTCGACTGTCTCAAGGAACTGTATGCCGATGATGAGGACTTCAAAGATTCTTGGGTGAAGTGCCAAGAAGGTCACCCCAGTGACCTTCATATACAAGACGATTTTCTTTTCAAAGGGAATCGATTGTGATCCCCAAAGTTCTCTGAGGGAGCAGATTATTCAGGAGCTACATGGAGGTGGCCTCGGTGGACACCTTAGGCGAGACATGACTCGATCTCTTGTGGAAGAACGTTATTACTGGCTGCAATTAGTACGTGATGTCGGAAAAGCCGTACAATGTTGTCATGTTTGTCAGACCTCCAAGGGACAATCTCAGAATACGGGCCTCTACAGCCCGTTACCTGTGCCTGACGGTCCTTGAGAGGATTTATCAATGGACATCGTGCTTGGTCTCCCACGAATGCAACGCAGTATGGATTCGATGTTTGTGGTGGTAGATCGTTTCTCCAAGATGACACACTTTATCCCATGCAAGAAGACCCTCGATGCAACACACGTGCCGAATCTATTCTTCAGGGAGGTCGTACGACTACATGGGGTCCCTAAGACCATTACTTTTGATCGTGACACGAAGTTCATTAGCCACTTTTGGCGGACTTTGTAGACTCGATTCGATATGCGACTTTAATTCAGCAATGCTTACCACCCACAGACTGATGGGCAGATCGAAGTTGTGAATCGCAAGTTGGGAAACCTCCTTCGCTATATTTCAGGAGAAAAATCGAAGCAGTAGGATTTGGCCTTGTCTCAAGCAGAGTTCGCATTCAATAACATGGTGAACTGGTCGACAGGGAAATCACCCCTCCAGATTATCTATGGACGAGTGCCTCGCTTTACGCTTGGCCTGGTCCCTCTGCCCAAACACCCAGGCACGAGCATTGCAGCAGAACATATGCCAGATAAGATCATGGGCATCCATGCAGAAGTGCAGACCAAGCTACATGCCTTGAATGAGAAGTACAAGGAACAAGCGGACAAGCACCGACGACAAAAAGTGTTCGAGGTGGGTGAGCGCGTTATGGTCCATCTGCGCAAAGAGAGATTTCTGACCGGGAAGTACAACAAGTTGAAAAATAAGAAGATTGAACCCATACCAATCATTCGAAAGATTAATAACAACGCTTATGTTGTTGATCTTCCAGATGACATGGCGATCTCACGGACTTTCAACGTCGCGGACCTGATCGAGTATCATGAACCAGCGCAGGATGAGAACTCGATGACAATTTCTTTTGAAGTGGAGGGGACTGATGTAGAGCGGGTCGCGGACAGTTTCATGGCCAAGATGGATCAGAAAAGGCCCGGTCGACCACAGAAGTGATCTGGACCGTCGGACCTTAGATCAGACGTATCTCGCAATCCGGAATGAGTTACTTGACGTAAAATATATGATTTTGGGGTAGAACGAGCTACTTTAGCCAACCAACCCTGCTATGCTGGGTTGCGACGCTCGGAATTGTGAGAAACCCCTGGATCGACGGTCGTTTCCCTATTTTAATTTCATTTTTACTATAAATAGTAAGTTTTAGTTTGATTACAACTCTTCATCCGTCGGGCTTTAGGAGTTGCGCCCAACGTGAAAAGAGCTTAGAATAATTAGCGGAACGGTTTGGTGAAGCCAAATAGGACACGTACTATTTTTAGCCGAAAACCTTGCGTACTAGTAGACATCACGACCGTCTATAAATAGTAAGTTTACTATTTATAGTAAGTCGCGAATTCTAGGAGTTTTAGTTGTAGTTTGATTTTGATTTCTTTTCCATTGCTTGGTACCCCTATTTAAAGGGTTGTGAACTCGTTTTTATTTACCATTTAATCAATTTTGAATTTATTAGAATTTATTTCTATTTTCTGCTTTCTTTCCTCGTGGATTCGAGAAGTCTCTGTAAGAAGTCCAGAGAAGCTCCGTGGATTCGTAGTATTTATCCTCATCACGTTCATCCCTGCGTCAGCAGGCCGGCCCACTGAGTCAATGGTTCCTTTAAGCCTCAGTCCAAATCCAGCCCAAAGCGGGTCGAGTCCAAACGGCATAGTTTCACTCTAATAATTAGCATCAAAGATCTTCTATTTGATCAAGCAGGTATGTTGGAAGAAACAAATGATCATCATCAAAGTATCCAAATATCATAAGAGATTGGACTCTAAACAGAATTAAATTCTTTTCAAATATGATAAACTAAACCCAAGTATTCAATGCTTCGAGCCACTTACTAATGTTCGAACTTCAAAGTGGAGAAAGATAAGTGGGAGAGCAAAGAAATATATTGAATAATTTAGCTGAACTACATAAAAAATACCCAATGGAATTAATTACAGTGATTCCAATTGCAACTTTAAGATCTATGACCACCCGGCCACATAGTCAAGAACATAAACAAGTGCCAGTGATGATGGGTACAGCGCGTAAGCCGCTACAGATGTCCAAAGTGGGAATTTGGTCCGGAAGCTGGCGAAGAGGCCCACTATGACGCACACGATGAGGCTGATCAGCACTTCGGCCGAGAACGTCCATGTCAATCCCCGTATGTAGACAAGGGCTAAAAAGACAGCCAGGCAAAGAGTATTCTTCATTGTCACCGCACCATAGATCTGCAGCATCAACTCCAAAGGTTAGGGACATGTTTGGAAGTGCAGGTAGATTGGATTGAAAACATCGACACAGTGTCGTTTCAAGCCCAACTCGAAAATTTATGGCAATTTAGCCAAACACTCTAAAGACCAATTGGGACACTAACCTCAGAGAATGTTAGGGAAGATGATCTTTGTGTCTTCCGGCTAGCAAAACTGATTGCTGAGACAGCCTCGCTGGTGTTGCTAACCAGTGGCAACAAGAGGAATGCAATGAAGAAAGAAGGTATGCTTGTGGCAGTGGAAAAATCGTCGACAGCATGTACAAGTGGTTCTGCAAATGCTGCAGCAATAACAGTCCCCAGCAGCAATAGTAACACCGCTCTGAAACAAATCCATCCTGAATTATCGACGGACTCTACAACCTCATCGCTTTGATCGACCAGCTTATCATGCTCTTCCTTCGTTATCTGCATTCACATCTCCAACATCTCAGGTTGATTTCTCAGCTTGTGCCAGTGAGGCCCATCATTGGTTGATCCAGATTGTGATCTGATGGGTCCCACTGTTGATGGACTACTCCCAGCAGATAAGCAGTCTGGATGGCTCAATCATTGGCCACGCCTGTTATGTGGAATTCATGACACTAACAAACTTACAATGTGAAAGTCATGTAAGAAGTTTTGCATTCGAGTATGTGAATTAGGCACGGCCTGCTGAGCCTCATCAAGCCATTTTGATATTCCTTTAAGGAACTCATCCTCACTGAGATGCCCATCACCCGATACATCCAATTCGTCCATTATTTTCTTCACAGCATCGTCCATGTCCAAATCAATCACTTCAAGTTGGATTCCAATGATCAGCGCCCTTAATTCCGAAGCCGATAAAAGTCCATTTGAGTCCTGATCTATTCCATGAAATATTCTGCAATTCAATGCAGGAAAGATTGGTCAGATTCACCAGCAACCCAACTCCAAGCCCGTCACAGCCAGCTGGTTGCAGTCTCAGACTCTGGCTAAGCTGGGCTAGTCCCACTGTCCAAATACTCATCCAACAGTGTTCCATAAGTTCTGCTGGAGAGGTTGAAACTGGTATATATGCTGTTCTTCTTGGATCATTCTCAGTCAATATGTTCAACTTGGTTAGATTCATAGTTCGAAAACCTGAAAAATAGAATTGATGTTCCAACGGATCAAAGACCCGACCCCACTACACTTGATTTTAAAAAATTAGAATTAAAAATACTATGTAAGCAAATAGGAGTAAAAAATAGTTAAAACTATGTATTATCAATTTAAAATAAAAGAACCATCATGAAATTATTGGTTGTTACTCAGGTTAGGAGTGTCTCTTCATATGGAGAAGGTTGTGAGTTCGTTTCCCAGCACTTTCATTAGGGCCCTTATTATTGAACTGTTTGGGCTTGGCCCATTGATAAGAGCATGACAAGACTTACTTCCTTAAGACAGTAAAGTCAGGTTGACCGTCTTCTGTGAGGAGCTTGTCAAGCCCATCCCTTTGGAAATGTCTTAAAATTCCTGATATTACATGGGTGTGCTTTACATATGCTAGTCTTCTCCTTTGAATCCATGGTTGAAAGACCTGCACCATATCCAATGTGGACACATGTCAGTATCAACGCATTTTCTGGACCGTCCAAACCGTAGGCATCATTGTGGATGGACCATTGCTCAGAAGTCAGAATGATTATACGATCTCAACCATCCGATTTTGTCTGTTTGATCGGTATATGGGCGATTAGATGATTGACCCACCACAGTAATACCCATAAATTGGATGGTCCAGATTGGTCCAGTTGTGTGCCACGTGGCGGACAAGTGTAGCACAGACCAATAGGATACCTGATAGAGGCAATATGAAAGTAGTAAGATAACAGAAGCAATGAGAGAAATCAAGATGGCTGTGCCCCTTTCATAAGGCATGTTGAAAACGTTTGGTAGCTGGATGATGATAAAGGGGAGCACAGATAGGACCATTATCTTCGCAGCATGGCTTGTCCACACATCAGTAGTGACCCCACACCCTGCAAAGATGAATGGTTGTAAGATGGTTGGAGGAACTTGATTGTGGATAGGAACATGATGAGATGTTTGGTACACATAGTCATTTGCATTGACGAGAAATCACGATTAATAGAATAACCATAAGAATAAATTACAATTACGGTGAGTAACAGACCAGTTAATCCAGATGGTTTTCTTTCCAGAGGTTCAGTTGAAGTTGAAGGCTCAGATTGGCCGACAATGATGCAAGTGCCCCACAGTAATGTCAGGAGGACGACGGTCGACCCCGCAAGCAAGCCCATCCCAATCAAGACCTGATGCTGAGCAGCTTCTTTACTTCCTGAAAGTCCAGACACTGTAAAAACATGTACAAAAATGAAATTCTTTAGGGCCTGTTTGGATAGTGTTGGAGTTGCAACCCAAAATCCATTTCCCAGCAGTTGCATGTGACTGTTCGTCTTCCAATGCACAGCAACACTTCCAATGGAGTTGTTTTGGAAGATGAAATGCTTTGTGTAAACATGAAATAATATTGGAAGCTCCTGGTAAGGGTGTAGTAGTCATTTCACAGTTGATGCGGATGCCTGTAAAAGGGCACTTGTGTATCCTGTTGATGTAAGCAAGTGTGAAATTTGCGGCAGCATATATATATATATATATATATATATATATATATATATTCCTTTTTAGAAAAAGGTAATATTTTCGTCTCTTCTCTCTTCTAAAGAATCAGTTTCTTTTTTTTCTAAGTTGTATTAGGGCTTTGTAAAGTCAATATTTCTGTTCTTTTGAAGCAAAACAAATCGGGCTTGTACAGCCAACAACCTGGTATAAGAGCTAAGTTCTTTTATTTATTTATTTATTTTAAATTATCTAGAAGAAGTTGCCAGCAAGTTTTTTTTTTTCAGCAAAAAAAAGAAAAAAAGAAAAGAAAAGAAGATTTCAGCAGTTTTTTCAGCTAAGAAAAAAATCTGTTTAAAAAGAAAAAAAATCAGTATTCTATTTCATCTCTCCCTTCATTTTCAAAAAAAAATCAGCCATTCCTTCTTTAAAAAATATAAAAAGATGGATAGTACAATTCAACCACAGGTTCCTAAGTTGTCAAAGGACAACTATGAAAATTGGTTCATCCAAATGAAGGCGTTGTTTCGGTCAAAAGAACTATCGAAAATCGTCACCGATGGGTATGTAGAACCTACTATGGAGGAAGAAGCCGCCTTCACCAACGAAGAAAAAGCCATGCTAAAAAATTAAAGGAAGAGAGACAACAAGGCTTTGTTCTTCCTCTATCAAGGATTAGATGAATAAACCTTTGAGAAGATTGCCGAAGTAACATCAAGTAAGCAAGTTTGGGATATCCTTAGCACCATCTTCAAAGGTGTTGATCGAGTGAAGCTGGTTCGCCTACAATCTCTTAGAGTCGAGTTCGAAGCGGCATAATAAAGGAATGTGAAAGTATCTCTAACTACTTCTCACGTCTACTTGTTATTATTGACAATTTAAAAAGAAACAGTGAAAAAGTTGAAGATATACGTGTCATGGAAAAGGCACTACGATCTCTCACAACCAAATTTGAGCACATGGCTGTGACGATCAAAGAATCAAATGACTTGGAAAAACTGTCCATTGAAGAGTTGATGAGATCGTTGCAAGTGCATGAGTAACGAATGCAAAAGAATGCCGGAACGATGCTTGAACATGCCTTAGAGTCTAAGTTGACTTTAAATGAACAAAGAGGTGGCTATACACATTGTGGGAGCCGTGGCACTAACAATCGTACAAGAGGAAGAGGGCGTGGTTATAATCGAAGCAATTCATAAAATCAACAAACTTTACCAATTTTCGTGGTAGAGGAAATGGTAGACGCTGATCCGCACGCGGTCGCGGAAATATGAGAAATATTCAATGCTGGAATTGCATAAAATTCGGCCATTATGCCTCGGATTGTTGGAGTAAGCCAGTGGATCACAATGAATGATCCAACTATGCTGAAGCATCAAGTCATGACCATGAAGACTCCACAGTGCTCCTTGCACAAGAGAATGATTGTGATCGACCAGATGTATGATATCTTAACACATGTGCAGGCAATCACATGTGCGGGAACAAAAGCCTATTTGAGGAACTCACAAAAGGAGTTCATGGTGATGTGACATTCGGTGACTCGTCAAAGATGTCGGTGAAAGGTAAAGGCAAAATCAAGATCTTTCAGAAGAATAGTGTTCCAAACTATATCTCCAATGTGTTACGTGCCCAACATGAAAAGTAATATACTGAGTCTCGGACAACTCCTCGAAAAGGGGTATGTCATACACGTGGAGAATTCTTCTCTTTCCATAAGAGATATGCATTGACATTTAGTTGTGAAAGTTTATATGGCGAAATTGTATGTTTCCTCTCCATATAAATACAATGCTCGAGAAGCGTTTTTATGAAAAAGTAAAGAATGATTCTTGGATGTGGCATCTTCGCTTTGGCCATCTAAATTTTAGTGGTCTGAAACTTCTGTTGTCATCAAGCATGATACATGGCTTGCCTACCATTAAAACTCCAGAACAAGTGTGTGAGGCGTTCACACTTGGAAAATAGTAAATAAACTCCTTTCCGAGTGGAGTATCTTGAAGAGCAAGAGAATCATTGCAATTGGTTCACACCGATATCTGTGGACCATTGGAGCCAATCTCTCTTGGAAGTAATAAATATTTTATTACCTTTATTGACGATTTTAGTAGAAAATTGTGGGTGTATGTAATGAAAGATAAGCCTGTCATTTTTACTACTTTTTAAAAATTTAATGCTCTTGTTAAAAAAGAAAGTGGTCTTAAAATCAAAACCTTTAATCTGACAGAGGTTAGGAGTAAACCTTAAATATTTTTGAGAATATTGCAGGAACATGGCATTAAGCAACAACATACTGCAGCATATACGCCACAACAAAATGGAATTGCAGAAAGGAAGAACCGCACCATCCTCGACATGATCAGAACCATGCTAAAGGAGAAAAGTCTGCCAAAGAATTTCTGGGCAGAAGTAGTTGCATGTACTACCTATCTTCTCAATAGGTGTCCGACCAAGAGTATCAGGTTCATGACACCACAAAAGGCATGGAGCGGCTAAAAGTCGAGCGTGGCGCACCTTAAGATTTATTGGTGTGTCACCTACACTCAAGTTCCAGAAGAGAGAAGAAAAAAGCTTGATGATCGTGGCGAGAGGTGCATCTTTATCAGCTACAATGAAGAATCGAAGGCATACAAGCTCTACAACCCATTAACTAAGAAGGTGGTGGTAAGTAGAGATGTGGTGTTCTGCGAGGAAGAAGCCTGAAAGTGGAACCAGGATGATTCGGCCAAAGAAAATCAGGTCGAGGTCGAAGAATACGAAGAAGACAGGCATGTGAATCAGGAGCAGACACCCACATCACCTCCTTCGGATCGCAGAAATCCATGAGTACGTTCCATTTTTCCTAAAAGTACTTCGTCAAATCAAAATTCAGTCAGCACATCTTCATCCACTTCTTCACCCTTGGCTCCTATCAAAATGAGAAGCCTTAATGAGAACTATGTAGAAATTGAAGAAGTGAATTTGCTATGCTTGTATGCGAACCATGAGCCTCTCACATTCGAGAAGGCCGTAAATGAAGAATGCTGGAGAAAAGGCCATGGAAGAAGAGATTCATGCCATCGAGAAGAATCACATATGGGAGCTGATCTCACTCCTTAAAGGCCAGAGGACCATTGGTCTCAAATGAGTATATAAAATCAAGCGAAATGCCGATGGTAAAATCGAACGATATAAGGCAAGACTCGTAGCAAAGGGCTACAATTAGAAATATGGGGTAGACTATGAAGAAGTTTTCACCCCAATTGCTCTCTTTAACACTGCGAGGATGATTATTTCCCTTGCAGCTCATCATAGTTGGATGATCTACGAACTGGATATGAAATCTGCATTCTTAAATAAAGTACTCGAAGAAGAAGTATATGTTAACCTCGAAGGCTTTGTCATGCAAGGGGAGGAACACAAGGTGTATCGGCTGAAAAAAGCCTTGTATGGATTGAAGCAAGCTCCTCATGCTTGGAATGCACGGATCGACGACTATTTTCAAGAGAATGGTTTCGTTAAATGTCCGTATAAGCATGCCGTGTACATAAAGAAGAATGCCCATGACAATATGCTTATAGCTTGTTTATATGTTGATGATCTTCTGTTCATAGGAAACAACTAGACGATGTTTGAAGACTTCAAGTGGGATATGTTCAATGAATTCGAGATGACCGACGGTGGATTAATGTCCTTCTTCTTGGGCATCGAAGTGAAACAACGAGTTAGCGGCATCTATATATCACAGAAGAAGTACACAAAAGAACTTCTTGAGAAGTTTGGGATGATCGACTGTAAAGCAGCGAATACACATGTTGCAATAGGCCTGAAGCTTACAAAAGATGGTAAAGGAAGAAACGTCGACTCAACTTTATTCAAGAGCCTAATCGAAATTCTAGGGTAACTTACAATCACTAGGTCAGATATAGTCTATAGTGTTGGGCTTCTAAGCCGGTATATGGAAGCGCCGAAAGGATCACACTGGCTGGTTGCGAAAAGAATTTTGAGGTATATTAAAGGGACTATTGAATTTGGTTTCTTTTATCCATACGATGATGAGGCAATTTTGTATGGATACTCTGATAGTGATTGGGGTAGTGACCAAGATGAAAGAAAGAGTACTATAGGCCATGCTTTCTATCTTGGATCAACAACATTCACATGTAACTCAAAGAAGCAGAGTACGGTAGCTTTGTCCACATGTGAAGCTGAGTATGTAGCAGCTTCGTCCATTGTATATGAGGCGATATGGCTAAGAAATATGTTAAAGGAGCTGAAGCATTCGCAAGAAGAATGCATTGTCATATACGTGGACAACAAGTCGACAATTGAGCTTGCCAAAAATCCAGTGCAACATGGGAGGAGTAAGCGCATTGATACAAGGTATCATTTCCTGAGAGATCAAGTTAAGCAGAAATCAGTGAAGCTAGAATACTGTCATACTACTGAACAAGTGGCGGACATCTTCCCGAAAGCATTGCCGACTGATACATTCAAGAAACTGAGATCGATGCTTGGAATAAAACCTGTTTTGGTTTGAAGGGGAGTGTTAGAATTGCAACCCAAAACCCATTTTCCAGCAGTTGACTGTTCATCTTCCAATGCACAACAACACTTCCCATGGAGATGTTTTGGAAGATGAAATGCTTTGTGTATTTTATAGAAATATTAAATATTGGAAGCTCCTAGTAAAGGTATAATAGTCATTTTACAGTTGATGCAAATGCCTATAAAATGGTACTTGTGTATCCGGTTGATGTAAGAAGCAATTGTGCAGTAAAAAAAAAAAAAAAAAAAAAAAAAAAAAAAAAAAAAAAAAAAAAAAACAACAGCAAGTGAAGAAGCAAGTGTGAAGTTTGCAGCAGCAGTGAAACAGGTGTGTTTTTTTTTTTTTTTTTTTTTTTTTTTTTTTTTTTTTAAAAAGAAAACAAAAAGGTTATGTTTTGGTCTCTTCTCTCTTCTAAAGAATCATTTTTTTTTTTTTTTTTTTTTCCTAAGTTGTGTTAAGACTTTGTAAAGTTGATATTTCTGTTCTTTTGAAGCAAAACAAATCTGGCTTGCACAACCAACAGGTAGAGGGAATCCAATATGTGGAAATGAATTCAAAATGAAATTATCAAGAAATGAAACACTGCGGAATCCAACTTTAATCTAGGTACCATAGTTGACTATCATTTTACATTTTTATCATTTTCTAAGTTACATTATTATTATTATTATTATTATTATTATTATTAGTATTATTATTATTATTATTATTATTATTATAAACATAATAAGAATGGGAATACCAATGCACATGCATCGTAATTTTAAAATTCAATAATTGAGTCTAACGCTCAACCAGGACAACTTGATTTGAGAAGATTTCAAACCCGAGTCACTAACAAACTCGGTGGCCAGTGAAACTCGGTATGGATTGACAAGACTTGCTGAGTTTGATTAGGATTACCTAATTGGTGGTGTTTTGAAATATGGACCAAGCATATATAGTAAGACCACTCGGTGACAAGTCGAGATCTCTCGCTCTAATGCCACTTTGATGCAGGACAACTAACTACTTTCTCTAAAAGCTTGAACTGATTGAGCATGTCGATTTAATCCATTTATCTCAGATCCTAGGCCTCACATCGCATAGGTTACGACCTAATTAGCCGAACCCCCTCATGCGCCCTACATAACGTGGGTACCGCCTCACATGAGCCACTCACCTTATACAGGCCCCGCCTCACTCGGGCCGGCCACCCCGAGTATGTCCCCATATCCCACAGGTTACCCCTCTCGAACCCGGTGTGAAAATACCCCTACATTAAGTTGACTCAATAAAACTTCAAGTTTAATCACTGCATAACTCAGTTATCAGGAAACTGGGTCTCAAATCGACATGAGTTGTGACTTGCAACCCAACTAAATAGGTTAGAATGATTTATGAGAATAATACTTGGGTACAATGTTGGTAAAATCCTACTATTTACACGATGCACCAGGTATATATACAACTTATAAATTGCCCGAGTATCAAGGACATACACTAAAGTAACAAATGATTCCCCGTAATTTAATGGGTTTTTTAAGCATGATATAATAATATAGAAAACGATGTTGGACCCTTCAACCTTTACGAAAGACTCCTGTAACCATCAAAAGAAAAGGGAACTATTGTAAATGGACTTAATTTAAAAAGCAGGTCTGACACACTAGTCCATCTATACCGTCCAGCTGGCATGTAATAGCACACGAATTATATTAGTGTAACATCCAATCCATCCAAAAGGTTTGTCTTACCATGTAGAAAATTTGTACCAAAACTCAGAAAGACGTATTCATAATGTTGCCCACAACATAGAAAACAATGGAAAATCGCCAATCTAGTCAAAAGAAGATAAGCTGCCCACCTGGTGGGTGGATTAATTAGTTCAACACTTCCGTTGCAATTCTTAGTGGGACCAACAATTTGGATGGCTTGGATATCATATAGACATAAGAAACAGATAATTATGCACCAGTTGGACCACAAAATTAAAATAGTCTAATGTCATACCTTAATTTAATTGTTAAACACCATGTCGAGTCAGCAAAACATAGATTTTGTCCTAAAGTTGAACCAACCCTGCCCGACTGAGTTGAGGTTTCAGGTTTTAGGAGAGGGGTTTGGATAGAATGCGGGCCACATCACAGCCACCTTCGGGTCTAAGTAGTGTGATTTTTGAAACATAGGTCATCTAAAACTAAGGTCCCCTGGATGGACGACTTGGATTGACTGGTCATCCTATACTTTTGCTGTAGACAGATGCCTCTACCTCACTCTCTCTAATCTCCCAAATGAAGAATTCGTTTTCCCTCTCTAGCCTTCCGGTGGGGCCCACACATCTGGTCCTATGATTTGAACCGTTCGTATTCTTCAGACTACCATAAAAAGTTACTGTGGCATAATCAGGCTTCTGAGATTGGGTTGTAGGGTTTGAGATTGTGACAATCATCTCTTCAACGTAAGTTGCTTTCTATGGCCCGCATTAGACTCCACGACATGGAAAGTTTCAATTACCAAAGCACTCAGCATGTAGGCCCCACGGAGCCGATCGAGCTTCTTTTTGCTTTGGCAGATGCTTCCGAGCAATGCACAAACAATGGGAAAACATACATTTTCGGCTTTTCATCTTGTTTGGCCCACCTGATGAGTGGACCATCCTAATTTTAATCCCATAGCCCACCTGATGAATGGACCATCCTAATTTTAATCCCATGTAGACCCACCTATCTCTCTCTGTTTATTTGTTTTTTTTTTTTTTTCGAATGCTCCAAAAAAAAAAAAAAAAGGTGGGAACATGGCCCAATGATCTATCATCAGGATCGTACAGACAGGTGTCCGGCGCGAATGTATGGAAGAAAAGTGTAACGGGACAAATGATCTTAACCATCCAGAAAGGTACTGAATATGGCAACGGTCACATTTGACAGGGATTCCTCACTCTGCAATTTTCCAACAGTGGACCATCTATAGTGGGACCCACCCAGCAAGCGATCTAGAAAAAAGACTCTTGTGATCCCTACTTGGGCACATGTAAACGGTGGAGGTTGCTGGGTAGTTGAGAGAGAGAGAGAGAGAGAGAGAGAGATTACCAAGAACGAGTATTACATCAGGAAGAGTGCCAAGGACGGGGAGGAAGAGGCCACCGACGAGGCCAGGGCCGAGGACTTCAAGAAGAAGCTCGCAACCGTTTGAGATGTAATTAGCGGCGATGTACATCAAGTAACCATAGACGGCCACCAGAAATATGTTGCCTACTACAGTGTTCGAGCATGGCATGAACCCATACGTCTGATCGCATGCTGCTATCGACGTTGGTTGTTCCAGATCCATATATGGTGTTCGAGGAAGGAAGCGGATTCCGTCGGAGACTAGATCGCTTGACACCTCCGTCACCAATCGACTGTGGCCACAGCTAGAAAGGAGGATGATGATGAAAGAGATTGAAAACATAACTCTTCCCATTTTCCTTCTTCTTAGACTGGCTAGAGTGTGTTGAAACGATAAGGATTGGAAAGCGGATTTATAGAAAACTAGGTACAGAATGCCAAACAAGAAATTTATTTTATACCTTTGCTAATATATAATGTGGTTGGATGGTGTGGACAATTTTATCCTCGTGATTACCTTGTTTGGAAACGGAAATTAAGAAATTTCTGAAGGCTTAGTATGACATTTTTAGCTGTACTAAGGGTATTTATGGAATTAAAAATATATCTCATTGATATTTCAGTACCTTCAAATCCTTTAGGGAGCGTTTGGCACACGGCATTAGATGGGATTGGGTGGGATATAACTGCATTTGGCCGGGTGCAATTCCATCCACCATTTGGGGTTACGTGGGATGGAATTGTATTTAGTCCCATGGAATTGCATCCGGTCCAATGCAAGTTTTCTGTGGATTTTGAAATCCAATACACATGTGGGCCCATATTGATGCATGAGTTTATCTATGCCATCCATCCATATACGCCGCTTACATGTGACATTATGGTTATATGTGTACAAGTTGACGCAGGGGAGGACGTGAGGTCGAGCACCGTCTTCCTCAAGAGGATAACTATTCCGAATCCACGGAACTTCTCTGGACTCCTCACAGAGACTTCTCGAATCCACGAGAAAAGAGAGTAGAAAATAGAAATAAATTCTAAATAAATTCGAAATAGCTTAATTAATTCATAAAAACGAGTTCACAACCCTTTAAATAAGGGTACTAAGCAATGGAAAAGAAATCAGAATCAAACTACAACTAGGACTCCTAGAATTCGCGACTTACTATAAATAGTAAACTTACTATTTATAGACGGTCGTGATGTCTACTAGTGCGCAAGGTTTTCGGCCAAAAATAGTAAGTGTCCTATTTGGCTTCACCAACCCGTTCTCCTAATTATTCTAAGCTCTTTTCACGTTGGGCGCAACTCCTAAAGCCCGACGGATGAAGAGTTATAAGCAAACTAAAACTTACTATTTATAGTAAAAACGAAATTGAAACAGGGAAACGACCGTCAAATCAGGAGTTTCTCGCAATTCCGAGCATCGCAACCCGGCGTAACGGGTTGGTTGGCTAAAGTAGCTCGTTCTACCTCAAAATCATATATTTTTCGTCCGCTAACTCATCCCGGATTGTGAGATACGCCTGATTTAAGGTCTGATGGTCCAAATCACTTCTGTCGCCGACCGGGCCTTTTCTGATCCATCTTTGCCATGTAATTGTCCGCGACCCGCTCTACATCAGTCTCCTCCACTTCAAAAGAACTCGTCCTCGAGTTATCATTATGCGCTGGTTCATGATACTCAGTCAGGTCCGCAACATTGAAAGTTCGTGAGATCGCCATATCATCTGGAAGGTCAACAACATAAGCGTTGTCATTGATCTTTCGGATGATTGGTACCAGTCCAATCTTTTTATTCTTCAACTTGTTGTACATTCCGGTCGGAAATCTTTCTTTGCGCAGATGGACCATTACTTGGTCGCCCACCTCGAACACTTTCTGTCGCCGATGCTTGTCCGCTTGCTCCTTGTATTTTTCGTTCGAGGCATGTAGCTTGTTCTGTACCTCCGCATGAATGCCCATGATTTTGTCTGCCATATGTTCTGCTGCAATGCTCATGCCTGGGAGCTTGGGCAGAGGAACCAAGTCTAGTGTATGGCGAGGTACTCGTCCGTAAATAATCTGGAACGGGGATTTTCCTGTCGAGCGATTCACCATGTTGTTGAATGCAAACTCCGCTTGAGAAAAGGCCAAATCCCACTGCTTTGGTTTTTCTCCTGAAATACATCGAAGGAGGTTTCCCAATGTGCGATTCACAACCTCAGTTTGACCGTCAGTCTGTGGGTGGTACGCGCTACTGAACTGAAGGCGTGTATCGAATCGAGTCCACAAAGTTCGCCAAAAGTGGCTTATGAACTTCGTGTCACGGTCAAAAGTAATAGTCTTGGGAACCCCGTGTAGCCGCACAATTTCTCTGAAGAATAAATTCGCCACGTGTGTTGCATCGAGAGTCTTCTTGCATGGAATAAAGTGCGCCATCTTGGAAAAACGATCTACTACCACGAACACCGAATCCATGCCGCGTTGTGTTCGTGGGAGACCAAGCACAAAGTCCATAGATAAATCCTCCCAAGGGCCGTCAGGCACGGGTAACGGGGTGTAGAGGCCCGTATTATGAGATTGCCCCTTGGAAGTCTGACAAATATAACAGCGTTGGACTGCCTTTCCCACATCACGTACCAATTGCGGCCAGTAATACCGTTCTTCCACAAGAGCTCGCGTCTTGTCTCGCCCAAGGTGTCCACTGAGGCCACCTCCATGTAGCTCTTGGATTATCTGTTCCCTTAGCGAACTCTTTGGGATACATAGTCGATTTCCCTTAAAAAGGAACCCGTCTTGTATATGTAAGTCACCGGGGTG
Source organism: Magnolia officinalis (assembly GCA_021015155.1). Classification (NCBI taxonomy): domain Eukaryota; kingdom Viridiplantae; phylum Streptophyta; class Magnoliopsida; order Magnoliales; family Magnoliaceae; genus Magnolia; species Magnolia officinalis. The sequence goes on from JAJHSJ010000002.1 coordinate 5,616,192, forward strand.
ACCTTCCTGACATCTAACCCATGCGTCCTTGAAGTCGTCGTCGTCGGCATATATGTCTTTGAGGCGATCGAACCCGACAACTTCATTGCTCATAGTGACTAACAAAGTTGCACGGCGACTCAGCGCATCGGCTACTTTGTTCTGTTGCCCTGACTTATGCTTTAGCACGAATGTGAATTCCTGCAAAAATGAGATCCATCTAGCATGCACACGGTTAATGTTAGCTTGACTATTAATAAACTTGAGGGCTTGATGGTCCGTGTAAAGTATGAATTCTCTTTGAATCAAATAATGTCGCCAGTGTCGCAGTGCCTAGACCACCGCGTACAACTCGATCTCATATGTAGACCACTTCTTGTGTGCATCACTAAGTTTCTCACTGTAGAAGGCTACCGGCCTACCTTCTTGAGATAAAACTCCCCCAATCCCGACATATGAGGCATCACATTCGACTTCAAACAGTTTGTCGAAGTTGGGAAGTACAAGAACCGGGGTCGTGGATAATCTGCCCTTGATTTCTGCAAAGCTCCTGTCGGCTTCGTCAGTCCACTGAAACTGCCCTTTCTTCATGCAATCTGTGATCGGTGACACAATGCTACTGAAATTTTTCACGAACCGACGATAGAATGTCGCTAGTCCATGAAAACTTCGTACTTCGTGAATGTTTTTGGGAACCGGCCATTCTCTGATTGTCTTCACCTTTTCCTCATCCACTCGAATGCCCGTGGATGTAACCACAAAACCCAGAAACAATAGGCTATCAGTCATGAAGCTACACTTTTTTAAATTGAGGTACAGTTTATTTTCAGTGAGCACTTGAAGGACCTTCTTGAGGTGCTCCATATGGGTGATTTCGTCTTGACTGTATATCAAAATATCATCAAAATAAACCACAACGAACCGCCCAATGAAAGGTTTCAAAACTTGGTTCATCAACCTCATGAATGTGCTAGGCGCATTGGAAAGACCGAAAGGCATGACCATCCATTCGTACAATCCTTCCTTGGTCTTGAAGGCTGTTTTCCACTCATCACCCGGCCGTATTCGAATCTGATGTAGCCGCTCCTTAAGTCCAATTTAGAGAATATTTTTGCGCCCTCTAGCATATCTAACATATCATCCAACCGTGGTATAGGAAACCTGTATTTTATGGTGATCTTGTTGATGGCCCGGCTGTCGACACACATGCGCCAACTCCCATCTTTCTTTGGAGTCAGCAGAGCTGGTACAGCACATGGGCTCATGCTTTCTCGAATAAGACCCTTACGGATCAGTTCCTCCACTTGCCCTGCAGAATCTCGCACTCATTCGGGCTCATTCGGTAATGAGGACGATTAGGTAAACTGGACCCAGGGACAAGGTCGATATGGTGTTGGATATCTCGCATAGGGGGTAACCCATCGGGAAGGTCCTCGGGCCAGATTTCTTGGAATTCATGTAACAAGGGCCTTAGTTTTTCAGGGATGATGGTAGGCTCGAGTTCTTCCCCTTTTACAATTAATGCATAAGTCTGTCCTGTTTCTTTGGATTCTTCCACGAAGTCCCGAATGGTTAAGAGAAAACGACCCCCCACTTTAGAAGTTTCAGGTGGTCCTTCTGGATCCATAGGGGCCAATATGGTCTTCCGGCCATCCTTGACGAAGATATATATGTTATCTCGCCCTTTATGAGTGGCGTCACGGTCAGATTGCCAGGGTCGACCGAGTAGTATGTGACATGCTTCCATGTCAACCACATCGCATACTACTTCATCCTTATAATGTTTGCCAATTGAAAAAGATATGGTGCACTGTTCAGTTACCTTTGTTTCACTGACCTTCTTGATCCAACCGATTGTATATGGAGAGGGATGACGCTCTGTTTTCAATTGCAATTTTTCCACCATGCCCCTGGAGACGATGTTCTCGCTGCTTCCACTGTCAATGATCACGTCACAAACCTTTCGATTCACCGTACACCTAGTGCGAAAGATGTTATGCCGCTGTGGATGCACTTCTTTTCTTGGCGCATATAATAGCCGCCTCACGACGAGCGACTCGCCGTGATCTTGCTGAACCCAATCTGAATCATCTACCTCGTCCTCGGTGGTATGCTCCTGTTCTTCAATATCTAGATCTTCATAAGCGTTATCAGCACTACCATCATTAATGGCGAGGTTTGCCACTTTTCGCTGGGGACAAGTATTTGACAGGTGGCCGGGCTGGCCACAACGATAGCAGTTGTTGGGCCTTGGCCGAGCATAAGGGTTCGGGATTGTACTTGTGCCAGCAGCAGTCGATACGCCCCTTTGGGGTCTAGCATGCCCGCTTCCCTGATCTCGGTTCTCAGACATAGGAGGTTGAGTGCGTGCTCCTACGGGCTCCTTCCCCTTAGGCTGTGGAGCTCCCTGGGGTGGACCTGCCGCAGTGATCCTCACAGTAGGATAGGCCTGTGTGTTAGAACGTTCAAGTTGCGCTTCTGCCCGAGTAGCCAACTTGATCGCATCATTCATCGTCCAGACGGACTGCATCTGGACCCGATCCTGGATCGCCATACGCAATCCACCGTTGAATCGGGCGACTTGCTGCGATTCAGTCTCGACCAAATCGTTGCGCGCCGCCAGGCGGTAAAATTCTTCTGCGTACTCTCTCACCGACCGACTACCCTGTCGACAATTTTGGTATTGTTGGAATAATACTTGATCGTAATCGCTAGGGAGGAATCGGGCACGTAGTAACTGCTTCATTCGCTGCCATGTGCGGATTGGTGCTTTCATCTGCCTGGTTCGTGCGAGTTGCAGTGGTTCCCACCAAGCTGAAGCTCCTCCTTTCAACTTGTAGGCCACAAGTTTGACCTTCTTTGTTTCAGGGATGTCCATATAGTCAAAAAATCGCCCAACTTCAGAAAGCCAATCGAGAAAATCCTCAATGTGTAGCTGACCATTGAAGTTAGGAATATCAACCCGTATCTTGAAGTCTCGATCTATTCGATCGCTACCTTGCCTGGGGTGTTGGAAGATCACGTCATCGATCTCCTCTTCACTGGAGCCACCGTCCACAAGGACGGCCCTTGGATGCACTGCTGGTATTATCCTGCGATCAGGGCGATTACGGGTTTCAGCAATTGGTGGTGGAGGATTACCACCAGGAACACGGAGTTGCCCTAGGGTTTCTGCTAAGAGATTTGCTATGCGGTCCATTGAAGCCTGCAGCCCTTGCATGGCTTGCCGATTCTCTTGTTGCGCTGCTTGGAAAGTTGCCGCCCTTAAAGAAAAATTTCCTGGAGCACCGCCTATGGGATTGTTGCCCGACCCGTCGTTAGAAGCCATCGACCCGAGGAGAAACCTTGCTCTGATACCAAACTGACGCAGGGGAGGACGTGAGGTCGAGCACCGTCTTCCTCAAGAGGATAACTATTCCGAATCCACGGAACTTCTCTGGACTCCTCACAGAGACTTCTCGAATCCACGAGAAAAGAGAGTAGAAAATAGAAATAAATTCTAAATAAATTCGAAATAGCTTAATTAATTCATAAAAATGAGTTCACAACCCTTTAAATAAGGGTACTAAGCAATGGAAAAGAAATCAGAATCAAACTACAACTAGGACTCTTAGAATTCGCGACTTACTATAAATAGTAAACTTACTATTTATAGACGGTCGTGATGTCTACTAGTGCGCAAGGTTTTCGGCCAAAAATAGTAAGTGTCCTATTTGGCTTCACCAACCCGTTCTCCTAATTATTCTAAGCACTTTTCACGTTGGGCGCAACTCCTAAAGCCCGACGGATGAAGAGTTATAAGCAAACTAAAACTTACTATTTATAGTAAAAATGAAATTGAAACAGGGAAACGACCGTCAAATCAGGGGTTTCTCGCAATTCCGAGCGTCGCAACCCTGCATAGCAGGGTTGGTTGGCTAAAGTAGCTCGTTCTACCCCAAAATCATATATTTTTGTCCGCTAACTCATCCCGGATTGCGAGATACGCCTGATTTAAGGTCTGATGGTCCAGATCACTTCTGTCGCCGACCGGGCCTTTTCTGATCCATCTTTGCCATGTAATTGTCCGCGACCCACTCTACATCACAAGTGAACGGCATCCATTTTGAATTTCGTCTGTTGATTACAATTCCATATGGTCCACCAAACATGATTTTGCTTAATCTCATATTTTCAGCAGCAATTTTTTTATCCCAAACATGAGATTGGATGGGTACAATGCCATGGTATTTCCGGACAAGTAATCATTGTGAAGTAATGATGTTAATCCCATCCAATACAATTCAATACCATCATGGTGAAATAATGATGTTAATGCCATCTGAAACAATTCAATACCATTCAATTCCACGGACCAAACAAGCACCGTGTCACCTGGTTTGGCTTAGTGGTCAGTGATCGTGGGCCTACTATAATGTATGTGTTTCATCCATGCCATCCATCCAATTTTCCAGATCATTTTATGTCTTGAAGTCAAAAATGAGGGGAATCTAAATCTCAAGTGAACCACACCACAGGAAAACAATAGTGACTGAATGTCTACCGTTAAAAACCTCCTACAGCCCACTATAACGTTTAGTTGAAATCCAACTAGTTGATTATATCACACAGATGAAGAGAAATTATTATTTTTTTATGAACTTGATCCAAAACTCTATTGCTCCCCAATAAGTTTTTAATGGTGGGTATTCCATCAACACTATTTTCTGTGATGTGATCTACCATCCATTTTCTCTTGCGCCCCACGTGTACCACCATTCATACCTTGCACCCCACATGTGCAAGGTACTCCACCTGTGCCAATGTAACAAATGTGCCATCATCCATCTTCTCTTGCATCACATATGTTAATGTGCCAAATGTAGTACCATGCATCTTTCCAGTGCATGTCTTATGCCACATGTATTATCATACAAGTTTAAGCACCTCACATATACATATTTGTCATAATTCAACTTCAGGCACCCGCATATGTCACTTCGCCTCATGTGCCATTATGGGTCTTCAAGCATCCCACATGATCTGCATGTGTTAGTGTGCCACATGTGCCCTATTCATCATCTCTTCAGCCCTAGATGTGCAAGCGTGCCACATGCACCATCATGCCCCACATGCGCCATTATACTACATATGTTATTGTCCATCTTTAGTTGCTCCATATGTATCAATGTGTTAATGTGCTCATGTGCGTGGGTTATTAATGCCATCGTTCTTCAAGTCCTAACATGTGTTAAATGTGCCAATGTATGCTTGGTGCATGAGTGTCATTGTTTAGCACTAGGGACCTTCATGTGTACAAGTCAGCTTCAAGCACCCCCACATATGTTGTGCATGTCACATGTGCCGTTGTCCATCTTTAAGTAAGTTACATGTGTCACATGTGCTACCTAGCACATGTAAATGACTACTTCAAATTTTTCCCAAAAGCTTTTTGTTTTGCCAAATAAAAAATTGGAAATAGGGAAAAATTCTTATTAGAAAACAAACAAAGAAAACGATGATTTCTTTTTCATGATTTCCTAAAATAGATTTAGATATAACTCACTTTTGCAATCATAAAATAAAATTATCTAAAAAAATGGTTTCAATGGCCATTGGCTAGTGGCAGTGCCGGTAGTTTCCTGAGCCCGTATCTACCGTAGGCATCCTTGGGAAGCGGATTAGCTGGCGTAGCACACAGGACGAGGATTTTCTGCCAAAGAAGTTGCTGCGCTGGAGCCCAGGTGGGCCACTGTTATGTTTGTCAGAAATCCTCACTGTCCATCAGTTTTGTGAGTTCATTTTAAGACATGTTGTCCAAAATGAACCATATCTAAAGCTCAAGTGATCTGTACTAAAGGAAAATGCCGTTAGGGAAATTCCTACTACTGAAATCTTCCTGGGTTCAACAGTGATGTTTAGATGCCATCCATACCGTTAATAACTCCATTCCTATTGGGATGAACTGAAAACAAAAATATTAGCATGAATCAAAACTTCTGTGGCCCCACAAATATTTTAAACATTGAAAGTCTAATCATCAAGTTTTTGGCTCACTTAAGCTTTGGATACGATTCATTTTTGGCAACATGTCGTAAAATGAACTCACAAAATGAATGGATGAGAAAGATTTTTCACAAACATGACAGTGGCCCCCACCTGGGGTCCCAGCGCTGGAACTTCTATCGAAAGGCTTTAGCTCGAAACCCGCATCCCAGCACACACCACTTACGTGGCTGATATGTTGACGTCACTAAGTTCCGTGGATCTCATCAAGTGTTGGTATGTGTTATATCCAAACTGTTCGGCCGCTTGGCGTACTCGTCCTAATGCCCGGGCAAAGATAAGATAGATTCAAAGATCAGTGGACGACACTGCAAAAAGCAGTGGGGACCATTGAAACCCTTTTGGTCGTTACCTAAGTTTTAGGTCAACATGATATTTGCTTTTCTTCTTCATCCTGGCCCTTGTGGCCTTATAAATAAATTGGATAAAAAATAAACATTATGGTGGCCCTACTTTGGATCTGTTTTATTTTTAGGTTCAGGAGCTTACAAAATGGATTAACGGTTTGGATATAATGTATACCTCATGGTGAGAGCTGTAGATCTTGGTGATGCATGCAAGGTCGGTGATATGTGCTACACTAACCAATCCACTTCCACCTCAATGGTAAGATTGGTTGGTGTACCACACACAAGCGATGTGTGTACTTCGCACACTGCATGAGTGATAAAAAGGAGATCAAAGGTATGTGGGCCTTAGAATGATGTATTTATTATATCTATACCATCTATCCATTTGGCAAGATCATTTTAGTGCATGAGCCCAAAAATGATTCATATATATCCAAAGCTTAAGTGGACCACACCACAAATAGCAGTGGGGACAAACATTTAGAGGGGCCACCATGATGTTTATTTTCCATCAAATCTGTTCATAAGGTCACACAGACATACATTGATGAAGCAAAAAAACAAATATCAAATTAATCCAATACTTTTGTGACCCCATGAAGGCCTTCAATGGTAGATGTTCGATCTCCCACTGCTTTCTAAAATGTTGTCCATTTGATCTTCCAATCTATCTTATTTTTAGTCCAAAGCCTTATAATGATCTTGTCAAATGTATGGACGATTTAGATATAACACATACCTTGTGGTGGGGCCTTAGAACTTGGTGACGTCAACAGACCACCAATGTCCATGCTGTGGGTCCCACCATGAGGTATGCGCTATATCTAAACCATCCATCCATTTGGTGAGATCGTTGTAAGGCTTGACCCCAAAAATTAAAAAAATCCAAAGATCAAGTGGACCACATTGCAAAAAGCAGTGGGGTATTTAACATCTACCATTGAAACCCTTCACAGTGGTTTTGGATTTAACAATTATTTTTTAGTCATATATACTACAGTCGACTGAATGTCCAGCTGGATTGGGTAGGCTTAAAGACTTGACCTAGTCATTAGTTGACTTGACTTAGATCAATGGTATTTGATATGTGTGGTTATGATCATTTAACAAAGATAGCTACAACCAATAATTTGATTCATCTATTGTTAGGGACAATCATAAGTTACATATGACTCTAAAAAATCGGCTTTGTTTGAGAATACTTCAAAAAAGATGGTCATGGAAAATAAGGAAAAATCAAAGATGTATTGGTCATATGATCTGTACAATTCTTGTATAATAGCCTAAGAAATGTACTATGGACTTAATTGATACTTGAAATTGGCCAATTTGAAAGGCGTGGATTGGTTGATCGGCTCATAGGATGTGACGGTATATACATGGTCTTTAGGATTTTCATACAAGGCTAAAGATGATCGGGTCATGTCAAGTGGTGCGCCTAGCTACCATGTGAGTGGAAAGAATTTAGTTACCACTTTGATGATACCGTTAAGATGGCTCTTGAGCATGATCAACGGTTTAGATCATTGGATGGTAATTTTGATGGGTAATTGATATTTTATAGGTATTCATCTCTTCCTTTTATAAAAGGGGTCATTGCAATCTGTTTTCTTATTTGAACTCACATTCAAAATTTGAACCTTTGCTTGAAAGTTATTACTTTCATGTATCGTGATTGGTCCACATCATCAATAACATTGTTAATATTATTTCAATAAATGTGATGCGGATTGCGTCCTACCCCGCCGGTAATCCATTCGGGCAGGGTTCTATGGGGCCCACCATGATGTAAGTATTTTATCCACACCGTTTATCATTTTTCTAAGATCATTTTAAGATATGACCCAAAAAGTGAGGCACGTTTTTCTAAGATCATTTTAAGATATGATCCAAAAAGTGAGGCAGGTCCAGGGCTTAAGTGGACCACAAAGTGGGGATTGAACATCCACCATTAAAAACATCTTGAGAGCTTGATAAGTTTCAGATCAAGCCAATATTTGTGTTTTCACTTCATCCACGTCTACACGACCTTATGAATAGGTTGGATGGTAAAAAAACATCACGTGGCCCTTAGAAAGGTTTCAACTGTAGGTGTCATTATCACTGCAGCTTCCTTTGGTGTGGTCCACTAGAGCTGTGGACCTGCTTCATTTTTAGGATCGTATCTTAAAATGATCTGAGAAAAATGATGAATGGCGTGGATAACACTTACATCACGGTGGCCCCACAGAACCCTGTCTGTACGGTAGGTAGGACGCAATCGGGGTCCCAATAAATGCAGCGCGAGATGATGTGGTACAATTAAACATGATTCTTCGTTTGTGGCAAGCAGAGAATTCAGATTCAAGAGAGGAATGCTAAATGAACTCGCTCGACCATAGTTTTAAGAGTTCTGATGACTAGACTCGGATCATCCGAGTCAACTCAGACTCAGTCGGACTCAATCTGATTCAACAACACGGATCACTCCTGGATTAAATTCTCATCAAATATGATAAATACACCCAAATATTCGATTCTTCAAGCCACTTACTAATGTTCAAACTTCTAAGTAGAGAAAAATACGTGGGAGAAAAAAGAAATATCTTGAATAATCTAGCTGAACAACATCAAAAATACCCAATGGAATTACAGTGATTCCAATTGCAATTTTAAGATCTATGACCACCCGGCCACATAGTCAAGAACATAAACAAGTGCCAGTGATGATGGGTACAGTGCGTAAGCCGCTACAGATGTCCAAAGTGGGAATTTGGTCCGGAAGCTGGTGAAGAGGCCCACTACGACGCATACGATGAGGCTGATCAGCACTTCGGCCGAGAACGTCCACGTCAATCCCCGTAGGTAGACAAGGGCTAAAAAGACAGCTAGGCAAAGAGTATTCTTCATTGTCACCGCACCATAGATCTGCAGCATCAACTCCAAAGGTTAGGGACATGTTTGGAAGTGCAGGTAGATTGGATTGAAAACATCGATACGGTGTCGTTTCAAGCCCAACTTGAAAATTTACGGCAATTTAGCCAAACACTCTAAAGACCAATCGGGACACTAACCTCAGAGAATGTTAGGGAAGATGATCTTTGTGTCTTCCGGCTAGCAAAACTGATTGCTGAGACAGCCTCGCTGGTGTTGCTAACCAGTGGCAACAAGAGGAATGCAATGAAGAAAGAAGGTATGCTTGTGGCAGTGGAAAAATCGTCGACAGCATGTACAAGTGGTTCTGCAAATGCTGCAGCAATAACAGTCCCCAGCAGCAATAGTAACACCGCTCTGAAACAAATCCATCCTGAATTATCGACGGACTCTACAACCTCATCGCTTTGATCGACCAGCTGATCATGTTGTTCCTTCGTTTTCTGCATTCACATCTCCAACATCTCAGGTTGATTTCTCAGCTTGTGCCAGTGAGGCCCATCATTGGTTGATCCAGACTGTGATCTGATGGGTCCCACTGTTGATGGACTACTCCCAGCAGATCAGCAATATGGATGGCTCAATCATGGGCCACGCCTGTTATGTGGAATTCATGACATTAACAAACTTACAATGTGAAAGTCATGTAAGAAGTTTTGCATTCGAGTCCGTGAATTAGGCACAGCCCGCTGAGCCTCATGAAGCCATTTTGATATTCCTTTAAGGAACTCATCCTCACTGAGATGCCCATCACCCGATGCATCGAATTCGTTCATTATTTTCTTCACAGCATCATCCATGTCCAAATCGATCACTTCAAGTTGGATTCCAATGATCAGCGCCCTTAATTCCGAAGCCGATAAAAGTCCATTTGAGTCCTGATCTATTCCATGAAATATTCTGCAATTCAATGCAGGAAAGATTGGTCAGATTCACCAGCAACCCAACTCCATGCCCGTCACAGCCAGCTGGTTGCAGTATCAGACTCTGGCTAAGCTGGGCTAGTCCCACTGTCCAAATACTTATCCAACAGTGTTCCATAAGTTCTGCTGGAGAGGTTGAAACTGGTATATATGCTGTTCTTCTTGGATCATTCTCAGTCAATATGTTCAACTTCGTTAGATTCATAGTTAGAAAACCCGAAAAATAGAATTGATGTTCGAACGGATCAAAGACCCGACCCCACTACACTTGATTTAAAAAAATTAGAATTAAAAATACTATGTAAGCAAATAGGAGTAAAAAATAGTTAAAACTATGTATTATCAATTTAAAATAAAAGAACCATCATGAAATTATTGGTTGTTACTCAGGTTAGGAGTGTCTCTTCATATGGAGAAGGTTGTGAGTTCGTTTCCCAGAACTTTCATTAGGGCCCTTATTTTTAAACTATTTGGGCTTGGCCCATTGATAAGAGCATGACAACACTTACTTCCTTAAGACGGTAAAGTCAGGTTGACCGTCTTCTGTGAAGAGCTTGTCAAGCCCATCCCTTTGGAAATGTCTTAAAATTCCTGATATTACATGGGTGTGCTTTACATATGCTAGTCTTCTCCTTTGAATCCATGGTTGAAAGACCTGCACCATATCCAATTTGGACACATGTCAGTATCAACGCATTTTCTGGACCGTCCCAACCGTAGGCATCATTGTGGATGGACCATTGCTCAAAAGTCAGAATGATTATACGATCTCAACCATCCGATTTTGTCTGTTTGATCGCTATATGGGCGATTAGAATTGACCCACCACAGTAATACCCATAAATTGGATGGTCCAGATTGGTCCAGTTGTGTGCCACGCGGCGGACAAGTGTAGCACAGACCAATAGGATACCTGATAGAGGCAATATGAAAGTAGTAAGATAACAGAAGCAATGAGAGAAATCAAGATGGCTGTGCGGCCGCTTTCATAAGGCATGTTGAAAACGTTTGGTAGCTGGATGATGATAAAGGGGAGCACAGATAGGACCATTATCTTCGCAGCATGGCTTGTCCACACATCAGTAGTGACCCCACACCCTGCAAAGATGAATGGTTGTAAGATGGTTGGAGGAACTTGATTGTGGATTGGAACATGATTCCTCCCACAATCAAACCCATGGATGGTGTGAGATGTTTGGTACACATAGTCATTTGCATTGATGAGAAATCACGATTAATAGAATAACCATAAGAATAAACTACAATTACGGTGAGTAACAGACCAGTTAATCTAGATGGTTTTCTTTCCAGAGGTTCAGTTGAAGTTGAAGGCTCAGATTGGCCGACAATGATGCAAGTGCCCCACAATAATGTCAGGAGGACGACGGTCGACCCAGCAAGCAAGCCCATCCCAATCAATACCTGATGCTGAGCAGCTTCTTTACTTCCTGAAAGCCCAGACACTGGAAAAACATGTACAAACTAGATTAGATGAAATTCATTAGGGCTTGTTTGGATAGAGAGAATCCAATACGTAGAAATGAATTCAAAATGAAATTCTCAGGAAATGAAACACTGCAGAATCCAACTTTAATCTAGGTACCATAGTTGAGTATCATTTTACATTTTTATCATTTTCTCAGTTACATTAGTATTATTATTATAAACATAATAAGAATGGGAACGCCAATGCACATGCAGCGTAATTTTAAAATTTGATAATTGAGTCTGACGCTCAATCAGGACAACTTGATTTGAGAAGATTTCAAACCCGAGTCACTAACAAACACGGTGGCCAGTGAAACTTGGAATGGATTGACAAGACTTGCTGAGTTTGATTAGGATTACTTAATTGGTGATGTTTTGAAATATGGACCAAGCATGGTAAGACTACCCAGTGAGGCATCGAAACCTCCCACTCTTAAACTACTTTGATGCTAGACAATTACCTACTTGCTCTAAAAGCTTAAATTATTAGAGCATGTTGAATTAATCACTTTATCTCATAGTGCAGGTCCATATCGCATGGGTTAGGATATTGGCCGAACCCCCCTCGTGGTCTCCACATCACATGGGTACCGTTTCACACGAGCCATCTGCTTTACATGGGTAAGGCCCGCCTCACATGGGCCGCCCACCCTGACTGTGTCCTTGCATCCCACGGACTACCCCTCGAGCCGGTGTGAAAATGCCCCTGCATTAAGTTGACTCAATTAAATTTCAAGTTTAATCACTGCTTAACTCAATTGTCAAGAAATTGGGTTTCAAATCGACATGACTCGCGACTTGCAACCCAACTACGTAGGTTAGAATAATTTATGAGAATAATACTTGGGTACAATATTGCTAAAATCCCACTATTTACACGATATACCGGGTATACAATTTATAAAGTGCCCGAGTATCAAGGACATACACTAAAGTAACAAATGATTCCCCATAATTTAATGGGTTTTTAAAGCATGATATAATGATATAGAAAATGATATTGGACAGTTCAACCTTTACTAATAAAGAAAGACTCCTGTAACCATCACAAGAAAAGGGGACTATTTTAAATGGACTTAATTTAAAAGCAGGTCTGACACACTAGTCCATCTATACTGTCCAGCTGGCATATAATAGCACACGAATTATATTAGTATAACATCCAATCCATCCAAAAGGTTTTTATTACCATATAGAAAATTTGTAACAAAAATCAGAAAGATCCATTTATAATGTTGCCCACACCATAGGAAACAATGGAAAATTGCCAATCTAGTCAAAAGAGGATAAGTGGCCCACCTGGTGAGTGGATTAGTTCAACACTTCCGTTACGAGATATTCTTAGTGGGACCAATAATTTGGATGGCTTGGATATCATATAGACATAAGACATAGATAATTATGCACTAGTTGGACCACAAAATTAAAATAGTCTAATGTCAGACCTTAATTTAATTATTAAACACCGTGTTGAGTCAGCTAAAGACTCGATTTTGTCCTAAAGTTGACCCAACACTTCAGCATTAGATTCCACAACATGGAAAGCTTCAATTACCAAAGCACTCAGCATGTAGGCCCCACAGAGCCGACCTCCTTTTTACTTTCGGCAGGATGCTTCACGGCAATAGAATCGGATCAGCTACTCCCCTGCCACCAGCCAATGACTGATGGTCGGTGCTCTGTGAGCCCTACGATGATGTATGTGTTTCGTCCATGCCGTCCGTCTATTTTTCTAGATCATTTTATAGTATAAGACCAAAAATTAGATATATCCCAATCTAGAGTGGAACACATTACAGGAAACAGTGTTGAATGAACATTGACCATTAAAATCTTTTTGGGGGTAATAAAAGTTTTGGATCAATCTGATCTTTGTTTTTTCCCTTCATCTGGCTCTGTATGACCCAATCAACAGATTGGATGTTGAATAAACAGTATAGTGGGCCTTAGGAGGATTTTAATGGAGGATATCCAATCTCTATTGTTTCCCTGTGGTGTGGTCTGCTGAGATTTTTATTCCTCTAATATTTTAGATCAAGTCTTAAAAATAATCTATAAAAATAGATGAACAGCATGGATGAAATACATATATCATGGTGGGCCCACATATCACCGAACACCAGCCATGGGGCTGGTGGCTGGGGGAGTAGGCACAAATAATGGGAAAACATACTTTTTCTGTTTTTCATCTTGTTTGGCCCACCTGATGAGCGGACCATCCCTATTTTATTCCCATGGCTCACCTGATGAGTGGACCCACCTAATAAATAGCTCGGAATTCCCACACTCAGCATCTATCTCTCTCTCTGTTTATTTGTTTTTGTTTTTTTTTTTTTTTTCCGAATGCTCCACAAAAAAAGGTAGGAACATGGCCCAATGATCCTTCATCAAAATCGTACAGACAGGTGTCTGGCGCGAATGTATGGAAGAAAAATCTAACGGGACAGATGATCTTAACCATCCAACATGTGACTTACCAATGGACAAATGTACAAAATATGGCAACGGTCACATTTGATAGAAAATGGCCTACCAATTGTTTGGTGGGATTCCTCACTCTGCCAATATTTGCCAACAGTACTGGACCATCTACAGTGGGAGTGGGACCCACCCAGCATAGCAATCTAGAAAAAAGACTCTTGTGATCCATACATGGGCACATGTAAACGGTGGAGATTGCTGGGTGCATGGTTTAGAGAGAGAGAGAGAGAGAGAGAGAGAGAGAGAGAGAGAGAGAGAGAGAGAGGTGACCAAGAACGAGTATTGCATCAGGAAGAGCGCCAAGGACAGGGAGGAAGAGACCGCCGACGAGGCCAGGGCCGAGGACTTCAAGAAGAAGCTCGCAACCGGTTGAGATGTAATTAGCGGCGATGTACATCAAGTAACCATACACGGCCACCAAAAATATGTTGCCTACTACAGTGCTCGAGCATGGCATGAATCCATACGTCTGATCGCATGCTGCCAGCGACGTTGGTTGTTCCAGATCCAGATATGGAGTTCGAGGAAGGAAGCGGATTCCGTCGGAGACTAGATCGCCTGACACCTCCGTCACCAAGCGACTCTGGGCAAAGCTAGAAAGTAGGAGGATGATGAAAGAGATTGAAGACATGGCTCTACCCATTTCCCTTCTTCTTAGACTGGCTAGAGTGTGTTGAAAAGATAAGGATTGGAAAGCGGATTTATAGAAAACTAGGTACAGAATGCCAAACAAGAAATTTATTTTATACCTTTGCTAATATATAATGTGGTTGGATGGTGTGGACAATTTTATCCTCGTGATTACCTTGTTTGGAAACGGAAATTAAGAAATTTCTGAGGGCTTATCATGATATTTCTAGCTGTACTAAGGGCATTTATGGAATTAAAAATATATCTCATTGTTACTTTAAGTACCTTCAAATTCTTTCGGGGATTCTCGGTATTAACAGGTTTGGCTTAGTGGTCAGTGATCTGTGGGCCCTCTATAATTTATATGTTTCATCCATGCCATCCATCTATTTTTCCAGATCATTTTATATCTTGGTACAAAAAATGAGAGAATCTAAATCTCAGGTGAACCACACCACAGGAAAACAGTAGTGATTGAATGTCCACTGTTAAAAATCTCCTACGGCCCACGGCCCACGGCCCACTGTAACGTTTAGTTGAAATCCAACCAGTTGATTTGATCATACAGATGAAGAGAAAAAAAATTATCAACTTGATAAAAAACTTTCGCTCCCCACTGAGTTTTTAATGGTCAGTGTTCCATCAACACTGTTTACTGTGATGTGATCCACCTAAGACTTAGATATAACCCGCTTTTACAATCATAAAATAAAATTATCTATAAAATTGGTTGGACTGCTTGGACGAAACATATAGATCATAATGAGGCCCACCAAGCACTGAGCACTGGCCCTTGGCTAATGGCAGTCTCAGTAGCCACCTCTCCTGTGCCCGTATCTACCGTAGGCATCCTTGGGAAGCGGATTAGCTGGTGTAGCATACACCACTTACCTGGCTGATACGTTGACGTAACTAACTTCGGTCTCATCGCGAGGTATGTGTTATATCCACCGTTTGGCGAAGTCGTACTACTGCTTGAGCAAAAAAATAAGATAGATCCAACAATGCAAAAAGCAGTGGGGGACCAATGAAACCCTTTTGGCATACACAAAAGTTTTATATCAATATGATATTTTCTTTTCTTCTCTGTCAAGGTTTGTGTAACCTTATGAATAGATTCGATGAAAAATAAACATTATGATGGACCCTACTTTAGATCTTACTTATTTTTTAGCTCACAGCCTACTTGCTAAATGAATTAGCGGTCTGGATATAACACATAACTCATGGTGAGACAAGTAGAACTTGGTGATGTTAATATACCAGTAAGGTTGGTGGCCAATCCACATCCACCTCAATGGGAAGCGGGGGGATTGGCTGGTGTACCACACACACCAGCTACGACTGCCCATGCTCTTCGAGCTATGTGTTGTACAAACGGTTCACAAGAGATCAAAATTATATGGGCTCCACAATGATATTCATTTTTCGAGATCATTTTAAAGCATTAGTTAAAAAAATGAATCATATCCCAAGTTCAAATAGATCACGCCAAGAATAGCAACGAGGATAATGATCTTGACGTTAAAAAGTTCTTAGGGCTACCATATATGACCTTTATTTTTCATTTTTGAGCTCATGCTCATTAATGATCTCCCCAAATGATTGCACAATGTATATATAATAAGCACATCATTGTGGGCCCCACATAACTTTGATCTTCTTTTAACCGTCTGGACATTCTAAGGCCCGAGGAGTTGAGGCACTCAACGGACATGGCACGTACACACACCCCCAATACCAAGGTTGGTGGTGTGTTGTACATCAACCAATCCGCTTCCACCTCAATGGCAGGGGAGGGATTAGCTATTTCCCTAATAACAACTCAGTGAGTGTTACCCCAATCATGTGGGTCCCACCTTGATGCATTTCTTCATCTATTTTTCCATCACATTTTAAGGTGACATTCCAAGCTTTAAGAAGATCGAAATCTTTAGTGGACTATATCATTAGAAACAATGATAAACAATCATTAAAAGCTTTTTGTGGGGCTACGAAAGTTTTTCATCTATCTGATCCCTTAATTTAGGTTTACCTGACATTATCAACACTGTAGATAAGAAATAAACATTACAGAAACCTTACGACAAGCCTTTTCGAATTTTTAACGGTGAGGCATTCAATCACCACTCTTTCATGTGGCATGGTCCACCTGAGATTTGGATCTACTTAATTTTTAGAACCACATCGTTAGGAAGGATTGGAGAGACACATGGATAGCATGAATGTACAACACATTATCAAGATGGCCCTCATGGTAAGGGTAACGGTAATAAACCAAATTTTTACACGTGGCAAGACACACATGTACACTTCACATAAACAATTAAATCTTTAAATATATAATTCGGTCCTTAAGAAACAAAATTAGTCAGTTAGTTAAGTTGTAAAAACTCTCCTAATTGTAAAACAGGTCACAGAATCGCTACCCACCATAGCATTAAAGTAACTCTGCTTGTAAAATCCTAAAACAAATTTAAAATTTACATGGACATAGAAGACATCTGATGAATTAGATTCTCCCCATGTCACTCATCTTTGATGGGACCTTCTAAATGAACGGCTAGGATCACCACATGGTGGGGCAGAAGGGACAAGCAACATTAACGTGGGCCGTGCAACCGAACCCACACATTGAGTAAGCCTAAGGATGAGAAGCTAGCCAAATAATCAGGCCTATCAGATTCAGACAGAAAAAAAAAAAAAAACCCTCCAAATTCATGTGAGGGCCAAATCCTGGCCATTCGATCATTGGTGGACGATCACATAATACTTTTTAAAAGAGGTATCAAATCACATAATACTTTTTAAAAGAGGTATCAATACTTGTACCGTTCAACCTTCCAGTATGTGCAAGTGCGGCCTGCTGTTCACTGATCCACACGGTCGATATTCTGGTGTTGACATCCATAAAAGATTTCCATTAAAGGATCCCAACCCTTCATTAGGTGTCGATATGAAGACCCTAAAGGAGGAAAATATAGAAAAAAAAATTCGTATCTCATCAAACAAGGCCAAATCATATGAAGTAGGATCTTCCAATATCTAGGACGGGGCCATCATATTAACCGTTTGGATTACTGATACGTGGGCCTAGTTGTACAAACTGAAAACCTCAGCGCACCGTCCTGGATATATCCTATTTCACCCAAAAATTATATAATCTGGCTTTCAAGAGAAGGAATAAAGCTCATCCGCAAGTGGACCGACTTTATCTATTTTGAGTCTGAAAGGTAGCATGAATCACATGATCTGGAATTTGCGGAATGATAGTTTGCCACCATTTTAAAAATGATAGTGACTCATATGTGCCCCTCATTTTCTACTATCCACACCATCTAAATTATGAGGCAGACTGAAAAGGGGGTGGTAAATCAATAGTGGGAATAATGGGGTTTATGGTTTTTCTCGAACTGTCATTAATTGCTCTCGAGAAGACGGGTTGGGCTTATCAGTACTCAAGCCCAGTCATGTGATGCAAATAGCTTCTTGGATGGGATAGGGAAGACCTTGGCTCAAATGTCTTCGGTCAAGGCATCCAAGGTATTAAAAAGGGAAGCAGGATTGAGTCCGGCCCTCTCCTGGAAAGCGTCCATGCAGGGGCTCTGTGGGATCCACTGTAATGTATGGGCTCTAGGGTATGTTTAAAAATTAAGTACGTCCAATGCTCAAGTAGACCACACTATAAGAGGCAGCGGCATGCAATAATGAAACTAACGGTTAAAACCTTCCTAGGGCTCACTGTGATGTTTATTTCCCATCTAACTTGTTCATGAGGTCATATAAACATGGATGGAGGAAAACCTAAATATCAAAACTTCTTCGCTTACCAGAAGTTTTTAATGATGGGAATTCAATCCCTAATGTGGTGCACTTGAGCCTTAGATATTTTCCTCTTTTTAGGTTCCTGTCTTAAAATAATATGTAAATATGGATGGACGATGCCATGCCGGATGCCTTGAATTTTACCTATGTGAGAGCTTTGTCTGTACGATGATTAGAGTGTGGGTTTTCAATGGATACAAGAAAATAATCTTCGTGATTTTTATTTTTATTTTCCGAACGTGGTCATCAACAAGGTGGTCCATCAAATGGATCCAAGGCATCAACAAGGGGCGGATTAGGTGAGACCCGGATCTACTGAGGACGGTAGGATGCTGGACAATAGGGCTCACGGTGATGTATGTGCCTTAAATCCACACCGTCCAACCATTTTCAAAGCTCATTTTAGGGCATGATTCCAAAAACGAAGCTTGCAAAAACCACACCACACGAAACAGTCGTGATTGAATCCCCACCATTAAAAACTTTAGGAAGTCCACTAGAATATTTATTTGCCATCCAACCTATTGATAAGATCACACATACCTATATAAAGAGACCACGCAAATATCATCTTGATCTAAAGCTTTTATGATACACAATAAGTTTTTAATGATCAATTACTACGGTTTCCTATACTATTATCCACTTGAGATTTGGATCGGCTTCATTTTTTAGATCCTGGCCTAAAATGAGTTATCATACAGATGGGCGTAGATGTCACTAGTTATCAATATAGATAGCGTAAATGTAGTCACATACATCAAGGTAGGCCCCACAGTCAGGGTCCTGGGATCCACTTAAGCCGTGCCCCATCAATAAACATAGACGGGCGCACACGTCGTGAATCTTGTCACCATCTCGCATCATAGGCTCTCGTCAAGGTCGCCTACTAGCTTTCCTCTTTAAATTAATCCACCAACCGGATCCTTACTCTCTACTAGCTTTCCTCATTAAATTAATCCACCAACCGGATCTTTACCCTTGCTCTAGTGGTAGACTCTCTGGAGTTTCAATCCCGCTGCATTGCACGTGGTTTATCTATGCGGTGAGTAAACTTTGTGTGGATGTATAAGGTTTATCGATCCATGCCATCCATCCGCTTTTACAGCTCATTTTTGGGGTTCCAAAGTTGAACCATACCAAAAGCTCAAGTGGACAACACCACATGACAAAAGCGGGAATAATAATTTCTATAGTTGAAACCTTCATATAGCCTACAATGATGTTTATTTGTGATCTAACCTGTTCATCAGATCACAAGTGAAAACACAAATATTAACTTGATCCAAAACTTCCCTAGCTAGCTCTTAAGAAATTTTCAACTTAGACTTTCAATTTACACTGTTTCCTGTAATGTAGTCCACATGAGCTTTGGATACACTACTGGTACAAACTGAAAACCGCAGGATACTGTACACACTCTCTGCACCAGCACTGTATAATCCGCGCGTCCTCTCTTTACAGACTGCATGTGCAATATCCACCAGTTCTTTATCTATTTCTTTATCTATTTATTTGTTTGAGTGTGAAAGGAAGCGTGGAATTTACCTCAAAGTTGCAATAATTTAAATAGTCGTTTGGATGTCATTTTCAAAATGGCAAGGGTGCGATGAGAACGATGGACTTTTATGATGCGTTTGGCACCATTTTAATGTGGTGACTCATCCTCATATATTCTACTCATTTACTACTATCCATACCATCTAAATTAAGGGGCACGTTGTCCCAACAGAGTGACCAAGCAATTATATACATCCAATATTAATGATCATCAAATGAACAGTTACGCTACTTCCACATATGGGTCACTCATTTTGGACAGCTTGGATTTTGTACACGTTTGAAGAGTATTTGAAAATGATGGTGAACAATAATCAGAGCCTGTTGATTAGGGTTGGTAGGTTTTTGGTTTTTCTGGGGTCATCAGTTTGGCCAAGATAGTTAGGTAAATGACGATTTGGGTAACACCCAAACACAACCTTAGCATCTTAAAATGTAATTTGGGATGCATTGAAATGAAAGGAACGAGTGTTTGAAGGGCCCTTTTATCACTGTGGAGGGGACAGGTTGGTCTATCAGTACCCAAGCCTAGTTCATATCAGAGTACTGATGATTACCTTATGAAATTTCCAATGTAGGGCCCACTAGATGAATGCATCTGGCCTCATATATATGTGCGGATCGGTGCATGTGATACGAATCACTTCTTGGACGAAATAGGGAAGAGCTTGACTTAAAAGTCTTTAGTCAAGGCATACAGCATATTAAAAAGGACAAACTTGAATAAATAAGTCTATGTATTAGTGAGCTGCCTCTAACTTGGGACGTGGATTGCGTCCTGCGTCACCCACCTCTGTGGTGGCAGACTCTATGGAACTTACCATGATATATGTGTTTTATCTACGCTTCCATTCATTTCGCCATCTCATTTTAGGCCAGGATGACAAAATTAAAACATATATCTAAAGCTCAGGTGGACCACACCCTAAGAAATAACAGGGTATAATGAAATCTGCTGTTACAATCTTCCTAGGGCTATGGTGATGTTCATTTGTCATCCATTCTATTCATATATATGGTCACACAGGCCTTAGTGGAGGGAAAACCTAACATTAGCTTGAACTAGAACTTCTGCGGCCTGAGAAGTTTCCAATCTTCTTTCAACGGTGGACATCATTATCTTAATTGTTTCCTGTGTGTGGTCCACTCAAGCTTTATACATTCTTTAATTTTGGGCTCTCATAGCTTAAATGATCCAATAAAACAGATGGATAATGCGGATAAAAGACATACATCATAGTGGAGGTCGGGCCACCACACAATTTGTGTCCCTATTCATATATGCGGTCTATCCTAACCGTACACACGGTGAGCATGTAAGATGATCAGGAGTATTGATCCAGTAGGCCATCGCATAAAGCTGCAGCGAAGATAAACTCCAGTTGCCCAGTTTTTTTTTTTTTTTAATCATCCAGTTGTTGTGAATTTGGTGGTTGATTTTTTCTTTTTTATTTTTTTTTAAGGACAGAAATCACTCCTTTCATTAATCACAGAAAAATTACAGTTCTTTTTTATTTTTTTTTGAAGGACAGAAATCACTCCTTTCATTAATCACAGAAAAATTACAGCCATTCAGGTGGGACTGAACGAAAAAGGAAACGGCCCACACCTATCATACAAGACAAGCTGGTAAAGCTAAACAAAAAACAATCAAGGGCCTAACAAGGCTCCACAAACGGTGGTTGAATTTTAACCGTTGCTCACATCATCCATAAGTTCCAACTGTGTGGGGCCCATTGTGATGCATGATCAGAGACATCTTATCCACCTCTGTACCCTTTATGTTTGGCTATGAACCCAATATGCAGCTTGATCCATAATTCATGTGGGCCCACGACAGGATTCAATGGTGAACACATACAATAGAAACTTTTATATGAAACGAAGTGTACGGTGTGTTGTGTATTCGTCATCCAACCCACTCATCACGTGTGCCCCACCAGGATCAAGGGACATACCTAAACTCAAGGTATTCCCAAACATGGGTGAGCCTTAACATGTGAATATATATATGGCCATACCATCTAAAACCATGTGATCAACATGCCTAAAATATATAAAAGTACTTGGTGGGGCCGACCTAAGTTTTGGATGTGGCTGAAACTTGGTCTGACCCCTCATCAAAGTGGGACACACAAATTGATGGTCTGGATTTGTGAAACAAGTCTCGGTGGGCCCAATAAATGATTATGAATGTTTTAATGGGAGGGTAACCCCTCTCAACTGTTGTATGTGGTGTGGCCCACCCAAGTCATGTATTAACTTGATTTTTAAGCCTATGACCACCATGTAATTGTGCATCTGACCGATGGGGTAGATTTTCGACACACATCATGGTGGGGCCACACAGCTCGACCTCATAGTACCATTTCCCATGTGATCCTGCGCATTGGTTCCGGCGGTACGTACAAGGTTCTTGGATTCCAGGTACAGTTACAGGTGGACCTCACAGAGCTTGAACATGTGGTACTAAGCATGCGTTAGAGCACATGTGGTTATTCCCCTTATTTAATGGCTACAAGAATCAATCTCCATGATTTTTCAGATATGGACATGGCAAAGGTGGCCCAATGAATGGATCCTCCGGATCTCCATCGATGATAAACGTAGCTGATGCACATGTGGTGGAACTCGTCATCATACGCTCTCGATCCAAGTCAAGGCTCTCATGATCCGCTCTCCATATCGTACCCGACCAACTTTCCTCTAAAATTAATCCAACAACCCGGACTAGAAACGAGGGTTAGTGTTGCAAAAAATATTGATTTTTATAAAAATATATTTTAATATATAATATATAAAAGTTGTTTTGGAAAAACATCTTTTTATGGGTTTTGGGAATAGTCCCACATGGGAAAGGGAAGAAAAGAAAATTTGGTTTAAATGAAAACAGTGGAGTATTATAATATTTACCTTCGTAATCCGTGGACTATGGACCTTGCGTGTTCCAGTGCGAACTCGCGCTCGGTTTCGGTCTTGGGCTCGGGCTCGGGCTCGGCGCGAGGGCGTGGGCATGTGAGGCAGTGTGGTTGTAGAGTCGCGGTGCGACTATGTGGTTTAGGCGGGTGGCTGGTTGGCAGAGAGACTAGAGAACTGAGAGAGAGATATCTCAGTATATATAGAGACTGGAAAATAGAGCTGTTGCAGCAAATCTGTAACAGCTGTGTAAGAAGTGCAGGGTCCAGCTGAAACTGCTGCATGGCTAGCCCAACAGCTAGAAAAACGACTAGCTGCTGTCTCACAACAGTCAGCATACAGCAGATTAATGGTCCATGCATAACAGTCAGAAAACGACCATAAAACGGCTAGTTTTCCAACAGCCAGAAATGGCTTAATGAAATTTAAGTCTCTGGACCATAACCCCCTAGCCACCATAGCCTATAAAATGAGGGCCTGGATGGGTTTCCAAACCATCTTAAAAACCATTCCAGCACTACCATACGAATTGAGAAAGCCCACTAATTCTCTCTAATACTCCTGTAATTCCAGCAACAAAACAGCAAGGTTTAACCATTGCAAGAAGAACACACTAACGGTGTGGTCTAGGACGGTTTAACTGAACCAGCGGCTGAAGAATTGACCAAAGCAGTGGTCTAAAACCAAAATTTTCTTCTTCATTCCTTTTCTTCTGGGATTTTTTTTTCTTTGTTGTATTTCTGCCAGAAATTGTGTAATTGAGTTCCAATAGGTGGGCCTTCGTGTTTGCTGAACGCAGACCCACACCAAGCTCGTCGTATCTTAGAAGCTATTTGCCTGTAACCTATCAGCTTACTCAATTCACTTGAGTAGGGGCAAATAACGCTTAAGGACAGCGTTTGTCAGACGTGCTTCAACCTGTCCTTATTCCTGATTAAAGTGCTTTTATTATTTATTTTTTTTGGTTTCCATATTATACAGAAATAACATCAATCTATATAAATTTTCAATAGTTAGGAGTTTCAAATAATGATCAATAATATACTCTCTAGACAAAATCTCTGATACTCCAATAAAGTGTGATGGATGATACACAGGCACTTGAGAAACTATTTGGAAAATGATACATGACATGCAAATAAATCAAATTGAACCGTCCAAACTGTGGCAGTGAGCTACGATTTGAGTTAACATATACCCTATGTTAGCATTTTGAGTGCATGTTTATCTTTATCACATAACTCCCTTTAAACATATGCAGCTGTCAACAGGTAATTGGATCCGGAGATACTAAGTACCGACATGATTTCACACAGATCTTTGCCCAATGGCCTCTCCATTTGGGCCCTGTTAAAAATTTATTCATGTCAGGTTCAGGTTGGGCATTGGATTACTTTAATATTTATATTGAATTATATTGTAACAACTAATATTATATGGAAAAATTACAGTCAAACAGCCCTATTTATAGTTTGATTACAGTTATCCATCTAATTACAATTTAATCTTATGAATGTTCCAAAGGCTTGTTTGGAACAACCTTAAAATGGATTCTAGGTAAATAATTTACTATCTATTCTCTGAAATTATTTATTGAGAGTTGCTTCTATGAAAAACTAATGTTTGTTTTTAAAAAAATAATAATAATAAATTAATTTCCCCATGAAAGTTTCAATGGTAAGCATCGAATTCTCTTCTCTGTGGTGTGGCCCACTTAAGTCGTAGATTTACCTTATTTTTGGAGTTATACCCTAATATTATAGGGCCAAATGGATGGACAAAGTGGATGTAATTGCATGAACATTATGGTGGGCTCCATAGCTTTACAAATGGGAGTTGTAGAAAGTAGCGTCCGTAAGGCTTCTTCATAGATGGCATTTGTTAAGGTCACCTGCATGTGTAATACAAGTCATGTATTCGCCTCATACTTGCATCATGGCACTTAGGTCTAAGATCCAATCAATCAATTAGAAAGGCATCACTATATTAATGCCCTACTCTAAGAATTAGGTTGATATATTAATGCCCTACTCTAAGAATTAGGTTGATATATTAATGCCCTACTCTAAGAATTAGGTTGATATACTAGTTAGGTTGATGTACTAGTTAGGCATCACTATATTAATGCCCTACTCTAAGAATTAGTTTTTATTAATGTGAAACAAATATACAGCTCTAAAATATTTCGATGAAATTTTCCAACCCATTCACCCCCTTTTTTTTAACACACGGGAACTACCGAGCCATGCATTGAGACCCTCCTAGCCTTAATATAAAAAAAAAAAAAAAAAAAAGAAAAAAAAGACAATTATTTTAGCAAAGACAAAGAACCCTAATACAATCTTTTATACCATTAGTCAAAGAAAATTTATTCAAATGACCAAAATGCCCTATTAATAAATGCAGCTTATTGATTTGTTAATAGAACCGACATTGGTCTACAACAATAATTATTTTATATTGTGTGGATCACCCAAGATCTTTGGGGCTAAAATATTGTATATATGAAATACACTCCTTTCACGGGGATAATTGTTTTTCTTTTCACATGCACACACCCCATACGGCCATAGTGGAATTTCACCACCTAAGAGTACTTGGACCCTTGTTGGTGTTGAAACTCTTGTGAGTTTACCACCGGGGTAATAGTAAAGACCCCACGTGATGATTGTTGTGTTGAAAAACTAATAATAATAAAGCTCAACGTGAAAAACAAACTAAGATGAGAGACACCAATGGAAACGTTAAAATATTATGCCTTACACCTCTAATCTCACATGTTGTCGCCTGCATGCATGTCTTTGGCCGAGCTTAATTTTATATATTTCTGCATCTTTGTGAATCATGGATTCGAAGGAATACAAACATTAGGTGGCCCCACACACAAACCTATGGTTGGCATCTCATTGTCTCTCCCTGCATGTGGTATAGCCCACCTGTGCCATGGATGTAGCTGAACTTTAACCTCAGGGTCTAAGCATCATGGAGCATACCTGATGGATGAAGTGGATTTCCCATATAGAATATGATGGCGCCAAGAGCTTAGGCGTTTTATGCATCTACTTCAAACGGATGGTGCATGTGATTCCTGTCTGTCATAAGAGAAGCGAATTCCGTGCCTTTGGAGCTGAAATGACTTCATGTGGATAAAATCCACCTGGCCCACTAGGCACACCACCCTTTGTTTTGATCAGAGCCTAGAAATAAGGCTAATTAAATGCTCAGGTGGATTACAACAGGAGGAACAGTTGAGATGGTGACACCAACCATTAAAATGGTACAAATTGTGTAGGGTCCACCGTGGTGTATATATTTCATCCAATCTGTTCATCTGACACGGCTCACTAGGATGAATAGAATCTCCAAAAGTCATGATATTCCAATATTCATTTGGGTTACTATACATGAATTTAGAGGTTACATGCATGATTTTACACTGTTCCTCACGGTCTGGCCCACCTAATTCTTGAATTGAACTGAGATAACGATCCACAGTGAAAATGAGACGATGTACCTGACGGATGGGGTGGATATGATGCTTGCTGATCTTAAGTAGCATTCAGTTGGCGCAAGTCAAGCCCTTAATCGAAGACAATCGGTGGAATTGAAAATCCTGTTTTAGCAACAGTTTGAAAGCATTCAATCAACAGTTTTATAAGTATTGCCCTTGTTTTCATAAAAGGAGCTAGGACTAAAGTGGACCTTTATTTTAATCGTTTTTGTCATTCCAACCCACATTCGAAATTTAAGCCTCAAGAGAAAATGAATATTCTTGTGGCACTTATCCACTACTGCTTGCCACAAGTGGCCCCATTGGCCGTGTCCAATACAATTGAATTGTCCAAGTGAACTGATACAACTAGGACCACTATAACTTATATATTTATACCACACACATAAATATCTTAAATAGTTACACATCTAATTTTAGAACCATGGTTCCAAGATAAATTATAAGTTCTTGGCCTATGAAGAGGATGTGAATAATGTCCAGATATGATCATTTGGTAAAAGTAAATTAAGTCCTATTAAATTTTATTTGGTGAATTACACAGCCGAATCTTGGGATCAACTGATTTTTCTTTCTCATTATTTATTGAACAAATCAAAGTTAAATAGGAATTACTTCGTAGAGGAGCTGGCACTTTGGACACTAGTCATGTTTTAATGCATCAAGTGATTGTAACTTGTTGAAGTTATCATTTATATTTTGGTGCAGCCAAACGTACTCTAAGCAATTGGGCCCAGTCCCAACCCAATCCATTGATGAAGTACCCAGCTCAATAAAGTTAAATTCAGGCTATCCTGTTGGAACTTTATGCATGATCAAGCGCAGGCCGGCCCACTTAATCAGTGGTCCCTTTTTATTCAACGAGGTATGTTGTAATGTTGAGGGTCAAATATTGCATATTAGACTCCAGTTATTACTTGAATTTACGAACATGATATTGTTTACCGGGCTATTTTAATCGTGTTTGTTTTGCAAGGTGAATTTATGAGCCTGGACTGAAAAAGGGTACTAAAAGCATGCATTTAACATTCATAAATCACCAAGCCAATGGACGGACACCAGGGGACCGAGATCGAAGAATTTATACGCAAGAGATCCGAGAAAATCAAAGTCATTTACGTGAAAGAGGCCTGAAAATCGTCTAGAATGCAAGATCACAGGGTTCCCACTATCCGTTCGACTCAAAACATTATATCTGGCCTAAGAACACCAAATTAACCGTACATATCGAATTTCAGCGATTGGATCCTTGTGTAAGTGGCCCAACGGACAGATTAACTCATTAAACTCTGATTTGTGGCTCACCTAATACCTGGATATACTTCAATTTTGGTCTCAACCCATTAAATGAAATGAAAAAATGGATGGACGGAGTGGATTTTCATACGCATCACAGTGGACCTTACCTGGGAATGAGGGAGTGCACAAGCGGTGCACTCCCACACCACATCGGTCGGTCAACCCGGTCAAAGCTGGGCTAACCCGACTCTTCTCAAGCAAAGCTTCAAGCGGGCGGATAGCGTCTCGCTGGGCGCCATCAGTGGGCCACCGTGCTCGTCCCAATGGACAATCTGGACCGTCCATTGCATCCAGAAAGTGGCCACGACCAAGGTTTCATTCTACTCTCATGCACGTGTGTACACGCAGATCGCTGTTAAATGCATGATAAACGACAGGAAGATTCGATCCTTTGGGCCACACCAAACTTGAGAAAATGTACCCATTCCCGTCTAGTTTTTCGTCACGAATTCAATGAACGAGGTGGATTTCTTTGATAACGTCGATCACGGACCCCACTGACGCCGAAAATTTCCGTTTTTCGCATTCCTTACGCATTACGCACGTTCGCAGAGGCTCGGACGATCCGGGTTGTTCCGTGTCCATGGCCAAGATCGGTCCAATGATCCAGGCTGTTCAAAACCTTCTCATGGTATAACCAATCAAAGCCCAAGAAGGCTGAACGGAATGGATCCCGCATCAGGATCTCCTGTTTGCATTACTCGCGACTGCGCAAGAAATTGTGCATGCTGGCTGCGTAAAGAACTCTCCACCGCCTCTCTCTAACGCACACCACTCTAGCCGACCTATTGCATGTTATAAAAGGACAGGAGAGAGAGAAGGGAGGAGGTATTCGACGTCGGCAGCCGTGAAGGCATCATCCGGATCCTCTTTGATCCGTGGAGGCACCTTGAAGAGAAAATGAAGAGAGAGATAGAGGAGGACAGCTAGCCATTAACCGAGTTTTCTTCCTTCCCTTTTTATATTATTTTGTTTAAGAGGTTTTTAGTCATCATGTCTATGATAGGCTAAACCTCTTAACTAGGGCTAAGAGGTGAAGCCTGTAGCGTGATAGGTAGTTTCCTATTGCTTTGATTCATGTGGTGAACTAACTTTGATTCTAGTTTGATTATATGAAATGTTTTTAGTCTTTAATGGTTTATTGTGACTTAAATTACAATGGATCTGCGATGGCTGTGAGCATGTTCTGTTCATTATAAGGATTATGAATGTGGGAGCCCTGTTGTTCACCATCGTCTCCTAGGTATGGTTGGATGATGAAATCTTTTCTAACGTTCATAACTCCCTTAGATTAGATGTGGATTGGTTAAACTCTATTGTTTGCTTTGTCTCATGGTCATGATTTTTATTTTTTTTGTGATGGAATCAATTCTAATTCTCATACTTCTTATCACTTGAAAGCTAGATCAAAGGAAGTTCAGATTTGATTTTTATGGTTATATCCTCCGACCAGATAAAGATAGAACTCTAAGTCTAGTTGTATTTATGAATCAAACATAGATCTCCCTGATCTCTATAAGTGGATCCTTGGTACCCTAGTTCCCACTTTTGAATTTTACAAGTTTTAGTATAAGATTTCACAGTTATTCTCTTAATTTTCCCTGATTTAGTTTACATTTTCACCTAGTTCTAGTTCGAGTTACTTTCAGATTATGTATAAAATTCAGTCCCATGGATTCGAACTCGGTCTTACCGAGATTATTACTACATCTCAACCCTATGCTTGGGTGTGTGAACATGTAACAAACAAGTAATCATCATCAACGTACCCAAATATCATAAGAAATTAAACTCTAAACAGAATGAATTCTCTTAAAACATGATAAACTACACCCAAATATTCGACACTTCTATCTTATTAATTTTTAAAACTTCAAAGTAGAAAAAGATACTGAGAGAAAAATATAGCCGAACATCACCCAAAATACACTATTGAAACTGTGATTGCAATTGCGATTTGAAAATCTACTACCATCCGGCTACGTAGTCTAGAACGTAAACCAGTGCCAGCGATGATGGGTACAGCGCGTAAGCTGCTACAGATGTCCAAAGTGGGAATCTGGTACGGAAGCTGGTGAAAAGGCCCACTACGACGCAGACAATGAGGCTGATCAGCACTTCAGCTGAGAACATCCACGTCAAATCTCGTACGTAGACAAGGGCTAAGAAGACAGCTAGACAAAGAGTATTCTTCATTGTCACCGCACCATAGATCTGCAGCATCAACTCCCAAGGTTAGGGACATTTTTTGGAAGTGAAGGTAGATTCGGTTGCAATTTAGCCACACAATCTAGAGAAATTATCATTTGGTTATTTCCAGTTTACAAGAGTCATTCTAAAGTATAGTGCATCCAAACACACATATAGTTTCATGTACCAACAAGTGATATTTTCTAATCCTGAGCTGTTGATAGGGTAGGCCAACCCAAGAAAACCATAACATTATTCTCGCTAGATGGGCCACACATCTGCATTGAATGAGTGGCCAATTGGTTGTAGCTTTTGAACATGATTCATACATGTGAGGTCCCTCTTAACGAGTGGACTGGCCTGATTTTTGTGCCAGATGAACTTAATGGTGTGGCCCACCTATGTGTGGCTAGGATGCTGGAGTTGCTTGTGAAAGTCACATGAAACATTATAGATTATCATTCCTCTAGCATAACAAGTGAAATTCTACTCAGCGCCATCCAAACATGTGCAACAGTGGCACAGTTGGATAGCCTGAAAGAACATGTAAAACAAAGATATTTGAGAAAGGGTCTAGATCTGTGTGCAGCTGAAAAGATGATTCGAGAATTGAGACAAAGCAATATGATGATCCGTGGCCCCTTATGGGAGAATATATTCCGGTGACATATTTACTACTTTCGGAATTCGATTACTTGACATTTTGCTTTGATACCATGTCAAACAATCACTTTCTCTAAAAGCTACACTTTAATAGAATAAGCCTGACTTAATTAGTTGAAAATCCGGAGCAGAAACAACCCAGACCTGCCCGTTGCCAGCCTTATCTGATTCAAGAGACTTTCCAAAAGAGGAAATTACTTATGTAAAAAAGCAAAGGTTATGGTTTCACACAGAAGCTTCTCCAAGCAAGTCATGTGGGGGCCAACCAGCTAGACAGAGTGGGCTCCAAGGTGGATGTGTGTGGCCCACTACAAACATCTTGTACGCCAAATGCATGCAAGTGCTGAAGGTAGAGGAACATCATTGAAACACGATAAAAACACGTAGCCCACACCCCATTTTTTGTGGTGCAAGGAACACTAACAGAGTCGAACTCGGGATACTAACCTCGGAGAATGTTAGAGAAGATGATCTTTTTGTCTTCTGGCTAGCAAAAGTGATTGCTGAGACAGCTTCGCTAGTGTTGCTAACCAGCGGCAACACAAGGAATGCGGTAAAGAAAGAAGGTATGCTTGTAGCAGTGGAAAAATCGTCGACGGCATTCACAAGAGGTTCTGCAAATGCTGCAGCAATGACAGTACCCAGCAACAATCGTAATACGGCTTTGAAACAAATCCATCCAGGATTATCAACGGACTTTACATCAACCATCTTATCATGCTTTTCCTTTGTTATCTGCATTCACATCT
This sequence comes from Magnolia officinalis, assembly GCA_021015155.1. Classification (NCBI taxonomy): domain Eukaryota; kingdom Viridiplantae; phylum Streptophyta; class Magnoliopsida; order Magnoliales; family Magnoliaceae; genus Magnolia; species Magnolia officinalis. The sequence continues at coordinate 5,647,714 of JAJHSJ010000002.1, forward strand.
CCGACATCTCATCATACCATTTAAAAATAAAAAATAAAAAATAAAATAACTCATCTGATCTTGAGTCGAGTTGAGAATAGGCCGAGTTGGGGTGGCTCATCCGAGTCTACTCTCAATTATGAGTTGGCGGGTGCCAAAACTCAACAGAGTTCGAGTTGACTCGGACGAGTCATGAATCCTTGATCATCACGCGATACTTATGCAGAGATATTTATATATATCATCCATGAGTTGAAGATAGGAGTGACAATGGGCTGCATTCAGTTGGGATTTATGATCTACTCAGGTTCTCTCAGTTAGTGCCAGTGTGGCCCATCATTGGGTGATGCAGAATGGGGCCCACCATGATGTAAGTATTTTATCCACACCGTTCATCATTTTTTTAAGATCATTTTAAGAATTGATCCAAAAAGTGAGGCAGGTCCAGGGCTTAAGTGGACCACAAAGTGGGGATTGAACATCCACCATTAAAAACATCTTGAGAGCTTGATAAGTTTCAGATCAAGCCAATATTTGTGTTTCACTTCATCCACGTCTACATGACCTTATGAATAGGTTGGATGGTAAAAAAACATCACATGGCCCTTAGAAAGGTTTCAACGGTAGGTGTCATTATCACTGCAGCTTCCTTTGGTGTGGTCCACTAGAGCTGTGGACCTGCTTCATTTTTAGGATTGTATCTTAAAATGATCTGAGAAAAATGATGAACGGCGTGGATAAAACACTTACATCATGGTGGCCCCACAGAGCCCTGTCTGGACGGTAGGTAGGAGGGGACGCAATCGGGATCGCAATAAATGCAGCGCGAGATGATGTGGTACAATCAGATTGCAATAAACATGATTCTTTGTTTGTGGCAAGCAGAGAATTCAGATTCAAGAGAGGAATGCTAAATGAACTCGCTCGACCATAGTTTTAAGAGTTCTGATGACTAGACTCGGATCATCCGAGTCAACTCAGACTCAGTCGGACTCAATCTGATTCAACAACACGGATCACTCCTAACTTGGACCAGTCATGACTCAGAGGACTAGTAGCTAGGTCCAAGCTGCCTAGTCTTTAATCTATGCGCTTGAGTACATGGTTTGAAAATCGGACAACTCAAGCCAACCCAGAAACCCTTCAAAACATATTTTGGTATGGGGCCCCTTTGTATATCCTGTTGTAACTTTATGAATGATCAAGTGCAGGCCGACCCACTGAGTCAATGGTTCCCTTAAGCCTCAGCCCAAATCCAGCCCAAAGGGGGTCGAGTCCAAATGGTCTAGTTTCACTGTAATAAGCATCAAAGATCTTCTTCAAGCAGGTATGTTGGAAGACACAAATAATCATCATCGAAGTATCTAAATATCATAAGAGATTAGACTCTAAACAGGATTAAATTCTCATCAAATATGATAAATACACCCAATTATTCGATTCTTCAAGCCACTTACTAATGTTCAAACTTCTAAGTAGAGAAAAATAAGTGGGAGAAAAAAGAAATATCTTGAATAATCTAGCTGAACAACATCAAAAATACCCAATGGAATTACAGTGATTCCAATTGCAATTTTAAGATCTATGACCACCCGGCCACATAGTCAAGAACATAAACAAGTGCCAGTGATGATGGGTACCAGTGCGTAAGCCACTACAGATGTCCAAAGGAATTTGGTCCGGAAGCTGGTGAAGAGGCCCACTACGACGCATACGATGAGGCTGATCAGCACTTCGGCCGAGAACGTCCACGTCAATCCCCGTAGGTAGACAAGGGCTAAAAAGACGGCTAGGCAAAGAGTATTCTTCATTGTCACCGCACCATAGATCTGCAGCATCAACTCCAAAGGTTAGGGACATGTTTGGAAGTGCAGGTAGATTGGATTGAAAACATCGATACGGTGTCGTTTCAAGCCCAACTTGAAAATTTACGGCAATTTAGCCAAACACTCTAAAGACCAATCGGGACACTAACCTCAGAGAATGTTAGGGAAGATGATCTTGGTGTCTTCCGGCTAGCAAAACTGATTGCTGAGACAGCCTCGCTGGTGTTGCTAACCAGCGGCAACAAGAGGAATGCAATGAAGAAAGAAGGTATGCTTGTGGCAGTGGAAAAATCGTCGACAGCATGTACAAGTGGTTCTGCAAATGCTGCAGCAAAACAGTCCCCAGCAGCAATAGTAACACGGCTCTGAAACAGATCCATCCTGAATTATCGACGGACTCTACAACCTCATCTCTTTGATCGACCAGCTGATCATGTTCTTCCTTCGTTTTCTGCATTCACATCTCCAACATCTCAGGTTGATTTCTCAGCTTGTGCCAGTGAGGCCCATCATTGGTTGATCCAGACTGTGATCTGATGGGTCCCACTGTTGATGGACTACTCCCAGCAGATCAGCAGTCTGGATGGCTCAATCACTGGCCATGCCTGTTATGTGGAATTCATGACATTAACAAACCTACAATGTGAAACTCATGTAAGAAGTTTTGCATTCGAGTCCGTGAATTAGGCACGGCCTGCTGAGCCTTATGAAGCCATTTTGATATTCCTTTAAGGAACTCATCCTCACTGAGATGCCCATCACCCGATACATCGAATTCGTCCATTATTTTCTTCACAGCATCGTCCATGTCCAAATCGATCACTTCAAGTTGGATTCCAATGATCAGCGCCTTAATTCTGAAGCCGATAAAAGTCCATTTGAGTCCTGATCTATTTCATGAAATATTCTGCAATTCAATGCAGGAAAGATTGGTCAGATTCACCAGCAACCCAACTCCATGCCGTCACAGCCAGCTGGTTGCAGTATCAGACTCTGGCTAAGCTGGGCTAGTCCCACTGTCCAAATACTTATCCAACAGTGTTCCATAAGTTCTGCTGGAGAGGTTGAAATTGGTATATATGCTGTTCTTCTTGGATCATTCTCAGTCAATATGTTCAACTTCGTTAGATTCTAGTTAGAAAACCCGAAAAATAGAATTGATGTTCGAACGGATCAAAGACCCGACCCCACTACACTTGATTTAAAAAAATTAGAATTAAAAATACTATGTAAGCAAATAGGAGTAAAAAATAGTTAAAAGTATGTATTATCAATTTAAAATAAAAGAACCATCATGAAATTATTGGTTGTTACTCAGGTTAGGAGTGTCTCTTCATATGGAGAAGGTTGTGAGTTCGTTTCCTAGCACTTTCATTAAGGCCCTTATTTTTGAACTGTTTGGGCGTGGCCCATTGATAAGAGCATGACAAGACTTACTTCCTTAAGACAGTAAAGTCTGGTTGACCGTCATCTGTGAGGAACTTGTCAAGCCCATCCCTTTGGAAATGTCTTAAAATTTCTGATATTACATGGGTGTGCTTTACATATGCTAGTCTTCTCCTTTGAATCCGTGGTTGAAAGACCTGCACCATATCCAATGTGGACACATGTCAGTATCAACGCATTTTCTGGACCGTCCAAACCGTAGGCATCATTGTGGATGGGCCATTGCTCAAAAGTCAGAATGATTGTACGATCTCAACCATCCGATTTTGTCTGTTTGATCAGTATATGGGCGATTAGAATTGACCCACCACAGGAATACCAATAAATTGGATGGTCCAGATTGGTCCAGTTGTGTGCCACGTGGCGGACAAGTGTAGCACAGACCAATAGGATACCTGATAGAGGCAATATGAAAGTAGTAAGATAACAGAAGCAATGAGAGAAATCAAGATGGCTGTGCGGCCGCTTTCATAAGGCATGTTGAAAACGTTTGGTAGCTGGATGATGATAAAGGGGAGCACAGATAGGACCATTATCTTCGCAGCATGGCTTGTCCACACATCAGTAGTGACCCCACACCCTGCAAAGATGAATGGTTGTAAGATGGTTGGCGGAGGAACTTGATTGTGGATAGGAACATGATTCCTCCCACAATCAAACCCATGGATGGTGTGAGATGTTTGGTACACATAGTCATTTGCCTTGATGAGAAATCACGATTAATAGAATAACCATAAGAATAAACTACAATTACGGTGAGTAACAGACCAGTTAATCTAGATGGTTTTCTTTCCTGAGGTTCAGTTGAAGTTGAAGGCTCAGATTGGCCGACAATGATGCAAGTGCCCCACAGTAATGTCAGGAGGACGACGGTGGACCCCGCAAGCAAGCCCATCCCAATCATAACTGATGCTGAGCAGCTTCTTTACTTCCTGAAAGCCCAGACACTGGAAAAACATGTACAAACTAGATTAGAGATGAAATTCTTTAGGGCCCTGTTTGGATAGAGAGAATCCAATATGTGGAAATGGAAAAACTCGTATAGAATTCTCAGGAAATGAGTCCCTGCAGAATCCAACATTAATCCGCGTACACTGTTCGGGTATCATTTTACATTAATCCACGTACCCTTGGATAACCAAAACAAGGACTATATTACAACCAACTCTTAATACCCTAAATTAGTAAAAATAAAAAACTAAAAATAGTAAGTTTTTCTTACAACCTTTAATTTTACCTTAAAATTTATTAAATTTAGCAAATTTGTTTATAGAAATGAATAGAATAATAATGGGTGAACAGTCAGGTGTTTAAAGCTCGTCAATGACTTTGTAACAGTATATTATACATGTGAAACCATAATCAATCGCAAAGTCACGATAGTAGGAAGCTATTGCGCATGACTAACCCTATATTATAGTTTAAGCCTTTCAGCCCAATTTCTTTATGAGTCTTACCATTCAAGAAGTCATTATGCCCCATGTTAGGTCCTTGCTTTTGCTCCGGTGGTAGACTCTTAGGAGTTTCAACACAGGGTCAAGGGTTCGAGTAAACATAGGTGGTGAAATCCCACTACGGGGTGTGAGTGTGTCATGGTGTGTGTGCATGTGTTAAAATAAAAAATAAAATAATAATTAATAATAATAAATGCCCCATGTTTAGGTCCACTTGAAGCGCTCGTGTAAAGTTTTTCTCCTATCAATATGATGAGTAACTATAGATATATCTATATATATAGTATATATATATATATATATATATATAGAGAGAGAGAGAGAGAGAGAGAGGAGAGAGAAGAGAGAGAGAGAGAGAGAGAGAGACGCTCACCTGCGAACCAGTTCGTACGTAATACGTACGAACTTTTTGAGAACCCATCATACGTGATGTGGATCCAAAATCTGAACCGTTCATGTGAAGCAGCACCTAGTGAAACCCCCCAGGACCAAGTTTTTCTTTTATAGCAAAGGAAATTAAAATCAAAGAAAGAAACTGTTTACATTATTCATGGTCCACCAAAGTTTGCATCAAAGTAAAAATTGTACTATGAAGTTTCATGAGTTCTGCTTCATGGGGACCGTTCAGATTTGTAAGATTCATCACGTATGATGGGTTCTCAAAAAAGTTCGTACGTGCTACGTACGAACTGGTTCGCAGGTGAGCGTTTTCCTATATATATATATATATATATATATATATAATATATATATATATAGATTATATATATATATAGTAGGTGTTATCATGGATATATAGCCCATATTTAATAGAAATCCTAGTTTGAGAGGACATCAATGATGAACTAAAATAATAGTCTAAATAGAGGGCTTAGAAAATGATGCAGAACGTGGGGCTTTATTTTTATTTTTTTACATATATACATATATATATATGTAAAAAAATAAAAATAAAGCCCCACGTTCTGCATCATTTTCTAAGCCCTCTATTTAGACTATTATTTTAGTTCATCATTGATGTCCTCTCAAACTAGGATTATCTATTAAATATGGGCTATATATCCATGATAACACCTACTAGGTACTTGGTCCCAACTGATACATCTGGCTGCCAATGCACATGCAGCATAGTTTTAAAACTCAATAATTGAGCCTGATCATAACCAAGACAGCTTGATTTGGGGAGACTTACTAACAAACTCGGTGGATGTTGATTGAAAGGTTAAAAATGAAAAATATTGGAAGGTCATGTTTCAACAAATAAGTGGCCACAAACCAGTGGATAGGATTGTTAAACAAATCTTGTTTTAGGCCAGTGAATTAGGGGTACACTACAATTTAGTCAGTTTAATTTGAGTTAATGTATACCAGGTATACAATTTATAGGTGCCTGAGTATCAAGGACAGGCTAAAGTAACAAATGACTCCCCATAGTTTAATGAATTGTAAAAGAATGATATGGAAAGTGATATTGGACAGTTCAACCTTTACTAATAAAGCAAACTCGTTCCTGTAACCATTATCAAAGAACAGAGAATAAGGGGGCTATTTTAAATGATTTTAATATAAAAAATAGGTCTGAAATACAACTAGTCCATCTATACCGTCCAGCTGGTGCATAATAACCCACGTGTTATGTTATGTGGGTAACATCCAATCCATCCAAAAAGTTGGTCCCACCGTGTAGAACATTTGATACAAAAATCAGAAGGATCTAGTCATCACGTTGCCTACACCATACAAAACAATGGAAACCTGCCAATCTGATCAAAAGTAGACAAATGGCCCACCTGATAGGTGGATTAGTTCAACACTTCTGTTAGGAGATTTTCTTTGTGGGGCCAACCAATTGGATGGCTTGATATATAGGTAATTATACACTAGTTGGACAACAATATTAAACTAGCTTATGTCAGACATCCTTAATTTGATTATTAAACAGCAACTGAGTCAGCTGAAAACTCGGTTGTGTCCTCAAGTCGACCCAACCCGGCCCGACTGAGTTGAGTTTTCAGGTTTTTGTAGAGGGGTTTGGATAGAATGCGGGCCACATCACAGCCACGTTCGAGTCTTCAACTAAGTACTGATGGAAAATGAAGAAAAGTGATGCCTAAGATTGTCTAAGTAGTGTGATTTTTGAAATACGGGCCATCTAAAATCACGGCCCACTGGATGGACGACTCCGATTGACGGTCATCCTATACATTTTCTGTAGAGAGATGCCTCTCTACCTCATTCTGATGCTTATTTCTCGCTACGCCCTCTCATCTCCAAATGAAGAGTTCGTTTTCCATCTACACAGTGGGGCCCACACATATGTTCCTCTGATAAAATTTGAACCGTTCATATTCTCTAGACAACCATAAAAAGTTATTGTGGCATAATCAGACTTCAGAGTTGGGTTTTAGGATTGGAGATTGTGACAATTCTCTGTTCAGAATAAGTTACTTTCTATGGCCCTTATAGCATCAGATTCCACCAAATGGACGGTTCCAATCACTCGAAGCACTCAGCATGTGGGCCCCAGTGACGGTGGCGCACACGTTGGATGGCATAAAAAGAAATACGTTGTGAAAGAGGAAAGACATGTAGACCCCAGTGAGACGAGTTTCTCTTTTGCTTTTCACGAAAGAATGGGAAAACATACATTTTCTGCTTTTCATCTTTGTTTGGCCCACATGTTGAGTGGACCATCCTAATTTTAGTGCCATCGACTATTCATAGTGGACCCACCTAATGAATAGCTCGGATTTCTCACTCTGCAATTTGCCAACGGTGGACCATCTATAGTGGGACCCACCAAGCAAGCAATTTAGTAAAAAAGTCTGTAGTGATCCATACATGGGCACATGTAAACAGTAGAGATTGCTGTGTGGTTTAGAGAGAGAGAGAGAGAGAGAGAGAGAGAGAGAGAGAGAGAGAGAGAGAGAGAGAGAGAGAGGGAGAGAGAGAGAAAGAGAGAGAGAGCTGACCAAGAACGAGTATTGCATCAGGAAGAGCGCCAAGGACGGGGAGGAAGAGGCCGCCGACGAGCCCAGGGCCAAGGACTTCAAGAAGATGCTCGCAACCGGTTGAGATGTAATTTGCGGCGATGTACATAAAGTAACCATAGACGACCACCAGATATATGTTGCCTATTACAGTGCTCGAGCATGGCACGAACCCATACGTCAGATCGCATGCTGCTATCGACGTTGGTTGTTCCAGATCCAGATATGGAGTTCGAGGAAGGAAGCGGATTCCGTCGGAGACTAGATCGCCTGACACCTCCGTCACCAAACGACTGTGGCCACAGCTAGAAAAGAGGAGGATGATGAAAGAGATTGAAAACATAGCTCTACCCATTTTCCTTCTTCTTAGACAGGCTAGAGTGTCTTGAAAAGATTAGGATGGAAAGCATATTTATAGAAAACTATCGTGGCATATTTATAGAAAGCACGGCAGTAGATGAGATTAGGTGGGATATAATTGCATTTGGTCCGGTGCAATTCCATCCAGCATTTGGGGTTACGTGGGATGGAATTGTATTTAGTCCCATCGAATTGCGCATCCGGTCCCATGCAAGTTTTCCTTGTATTTTGAAATCTAATACACATATGGGCCCATATTGATGCATGAGTTTATCTATGTCATCCATCCACATACACCGCTTACATGTGACATTATGGTTATATATGTACAAGTGAACGGCATCCATTATCGTTATAAAAGAATAGATGGATGCATGGATAAATAGATACAACACGGTGGGCCCGCCCACGGAACTACCCGTTCGTGGCTAGAGACGGCCGGGGTAGGACGCAATCCGCGTACGTGTTGGCAACGTGCGCAGATTTGGTACTACTCGCACCAGGACTTGGGTAGAGACGGACCGTCCTGTAAGGGGCACTGTGGGCCCACCATGATGTATGTGTTCTATCCATGCCGTTCATCCACTTTGGGAAATCATTTTAGGTGATTATTCTAAAAATTGAGTTAGATCGAATACTTGAGTGGACCACATCACAGAAAAGAGTGAAGATTGAATGACTACCGTTGAAAACCTCCTGGGCCACAGAAGTTTTGGATCAAGCTGATATTTTTGTTTTCCCTTCGTCCAGGTCTATGTGACCTTACGAACAGGTTGGATGGAAAATAAACATCATGGTGGTCCTAGGAAAGTTTCAATGGTGGAGGTCATTGTCACCGCTGCTTCCTGTGATGTGGTCCACTCGATCATTCGATCTGACTTCTTTTTGGGACCGTCAGCTAAAATAATTTTTCAAAATGTATGAACAGCATGGATAAAACATATACATTACATTGGGCCCCTCAAAGCTCCTGAGAGGACCGTCTTTCTCTAGCTGGGTCCTGGTGGAAGAAGTGGGTACATCCAAGCAGTACAACATTTTTGGCAATGAGCCCAAAAATATGAAGAGCCAAGGCTCAAGTGAGTTACACATTGACAAATAAACATCAAGGTGAGCCCTAGGATGGTTTCAATGGTGGGTGTCATTATCACCGTTGCTTCTTCCAATGGTGTGGTCACTTGAACCTTGGATCTGCAGCTTTTAATCTCCTGCTTTAAAATGATCTGGCCAAATAGATGATCGGTGTGGATAAAATACATATGTCATGGTAGCCCCTAGAGCAGGACACAAACCGCATGTGTTTGAGTGACTTTTTTTTTTTTTTTTAACACACACACCCCGCACCCGTAGTGGGATTTCACCACCTATGGGTTCCAAACCCAATACCTCGTGTTGAGTCCACCACTCGTGTTTGTGTGACCTTATTAAGGTGTTGGAAATAAGCATCACTGTGGACCCTAAAAAGGTATCAACAATGGACATTATTTCCATTAATCCTCTAAGAACGTTAGAAGGGTTTGGTAGTGTTATGGACAGATGTCTTAAATCTGTCTGGTGGTCTGTCGATGATATCGACAGGGTTTTCGATGATATCGACAGATGTCTTCAATTTATCTGTTGGTCTGTCGATGATATCGACAGGGTCTCAATGCCATCGATAATTCACAGTATTTTTCACCCTTGGTTGCTGGACAGTTTTGGTCCTGTTTCGATATCATCGAAGGACTGTCGATGATATCGAAGCTATCATCGAGAGACCTTCGATGATATCGAAGATGTTACGCAGATTTTCTGCAGAAACGATTTTGCGGATTTTGTTTCATATTCCGAGTCTGCTTCTTCCTAAACTTATATAAAGGGGTGTATGCGGGATTGGGATGTATTCTAAGGCTTTCTAAAAGAGTTCTAAGGGTTCCTAAAAAGGATTTGAGGATTTTTAAAGGGTGTAGCAAGGGTGAGATTCGAGGTTATTCTAAGTCCTCTCTCTTTGTAATTTCTATTTTCATAGTAGAGATCTGTCGCTTTGTGCCGTGGTTTTTTCCTACAAGGGTTTTCCACGTTAAATCTGTGTTCTCTTGTGTGTGCTTGGTGTCATTGGATTGCTATCCTAGATCTAGATCTGTGTAATTCCGCAGGCCAAAATCCCCAACAAGTGATATCAAAGCAATCGGTTGGGGCACAGATCTGAATCTGAGGGATTAGTAATAATGGCGAGCACCAAGTATGAGATTGAGAAGTACTTAGGAAAAAATAATTTTGAGTTATGGAAGATCAAGATGATGAGTTCCTTAATCAAGCAAGGCGAAGATGGTGCTCTTGAGGAGCGAAAGTCTACTATGACTGATGATGATTGGAATATTCTTGATAAGAAAGCTTTATCATCGATCCATTTATGTCTCACGAATGAGGTTCTCTACAACGTCATGAGGGAGAAAACTGCGGCAAAGTTATGGGCGAAGTTAGAGGATGTCTATAAGAAAAAATCCTCTAAAAATTGTCTGCACTTAAAGAAACGGTGGTATAACTTCAAGATGGCTGAGGGTGGAGATCTGGAGGCTCACATCAGCAACTTTAATAAATTAGTTTACAAATTGCTGGATATGGAGGAAGTGATGAAAGATGAAGAACAAGCATGTATGTTGCTGAATTCTCTTCTGGCGTCGTATGAGTCATTCAAGGACACCATGTGCAGCATGAATAAAACCCTGAGTGTCGACACCGTTATCTCAGCCCTTCAAGGGAAGGCTATGAGAAAGTTAAACGGCGACATGGGGACATCTTCTGATGCACTATTTACGATGGGTAGAAATTCTGAACAAGGTACGGGTTTTTCAGGTTATAGATCCAAATCTAAGGGCAAAGGCAAAGGAAAGGTAAAGTGTTGGAATTGTGGGAAAGAAGGACATGTGAAGAATGATTGTGGGAATCCTAAATCGAAGAGAGAAGATTTTGAGGCTTCGTACAAGGAGGTCAATGCTGTCACGTCAGATGGATCGAGTGGATGTGATGGTGATGTTTTGTCCGTGTCTACTATCAGGCGGCCATACGATGATCGTAAGGACGAGTGGATGCTAGACACAGGGGCATCTTTTCATATGACTCCCCATCGGAGTTGGTTCGCCAGGTATAGCGAGTGCGATGGTGGACAGGTGTTTATGGGCAATGGCTTAGCCTGTAATGTTGTGATTGTTGGTATGATGCGCATCAGGATGTTTGATGAGGTGGAGCGTACCTTGACTGATGTTAGGCACGTTCTTGATTTGAAGCAGAATCTGATTTCTCTTGGTGTACTTAAGGCAAAAGGATACAAGTACACAGGTATTGATAGTGCTCTTAAGGTATCTAAGGGGGCACGGGTAATCATGAAAGCGCATCGACTCGGTACCTTGTACAGGTTGATCGGGAACACTTCAAAAGGTGGAGCTGCAGTGGATGTAGCGGATTCCACCTCTGCATGTGTGGGCATGTTGAGCATGACCACATGAGCGGGCAGGGCAAGAAGGCTTAGACGTGCGGACAAGGATACAGATCAGGTGGAGCAACCACCTATGAGAAGAAGCACACGACATGATCGCAGGATATCGGCGAGGTACATGGACGACTCCAATATCGCAGGAGATTCATCTTCTATTCAGATGGCTCTAGGTGAGCCTGGTGCTGAGAAGTGAAAGGTGACTATGGGCGATGTGATGGATTCATTGTACCAGACCGACATATGGGAGCGGGTGGAGCTTCTAGTGGGCCAGAGAGTGGTTGGATGCAGGTGGATCTTCAGGAGGATAAAGCATAGATACAGGACGAGGTTGGTAGAGAAGGTTTATGCTTAGAAAGAAGGGATCGGCTTCTCAGAGATATTCGCACCGACGGTATAGCAGGTGTCTATTAGATCCGTGATTGACGTTGGTTGGCCAATGTGATCTTGAGCTGGAAGGATGGATGTGGCGTCTACACTTCTGTAAGGGAAAGTGAAGAGCAGATCTACATGAAGCAATCAGAGCAGTTCGAAGTTAAAGGGGCTGAGAAAAGACTTTGCAGGAGGTCGTGGTTCGACCTGTCGCCTAGGCAGTGGTTTGATTCCTTCATGGTGAGTCAAGAATTGATGACATGTAGATCACCAATTATGACATGTTTGAAATCAATGTACTGAAGACTCGGTTAAGTGGAACATTCAGGATGAAGGATCGGGGGCTGCAAAGATGGTTCTCGGCGTTGAGACTGAAAGAGGAGTAGGTTTTGGTAATCACAGGAGGAATACCTTGTGTGTAGGTATTAATCAAGGATGTGATGGGCTAGGAAAAGCCGAAGCGCGTTCCCTATGCGTCTTTCCTTAAGTTTTCCTCAAGACATGTCCCAAAACAAATGAGGAAAAGCAGGATATCTCATGAGCCTTATTCGAATGCGGTTGGCAATGTATGCCATGGTCCGGATTAGACCGGTTATTTCACAGGCTATCAGTGTTGTGAGAAAGTACCCCAACAAGCAATATTGAGTAGCGGTGAGATGGTAAAAAGACTACGTTTTTTCTTTTGGGAAGACAGGAGGAAAGGTGGTTGGGCATGTGGATTTAGATCCGGCAGACATGATTAACAAGAATGTTCCTGCAAAGAAATTCAAGTTCTGTTCAACTTCTCTGGGCTTGGCGATGGCGTAAAAGAATACGGAGTGTACAAGATAAGCTATGATATAATGTAGAAATAAGAGGAGGTCAAGAAGCTATACGGATGAAGATTGAAGACATGTGGAGATTGTTATGGACAGATGCCTTAAATCTGTCTGGTGGTCTGTCGATGATATCGACAGATGTCCAAAATCTGTCTGTTGGTCTGTCGATGATATCGACAAGGTCTCGATGCCATCTATAATTCACAATATTTTTCACACCTGGTTGCTGGACAGTTTTGGTCCTGTTTCGATATCATCGAAGGACCGTCGATGATATCGAAGCTGTCATCGAGAGACCTTCGATGATATCGAAGATGTTACGCAGATTTTCTGCAAAAATGCAAATTTTTGCGGATTTTGTTTCCTATTCTGAGTCTGCTTCTTTCTAAACTTATATAAAGGAGTGTATGCGGGATTGCAATGTATTCTAAGGCTTTCTAAAAGAGTTTCAAGGGTTCCTAAAAGGATTTTAGGGTTTTTAAAGGGTTTTTGGTAGATTATGTAGAAGGGTAGATTGTTAACTCTTTGTAATTTCGATTTTCATAGTGGAGATCTGTCGCTTTGTGCCGTGGTTTTTTCCCGCAAGGGTTTTCCACGTTAATTTGTGTTCTCTTGTGTGTGCTTGGTGTCATTGGATTGCTATCCTAGATCTAGATCTGTGTGATTCCGCATGCCAAAATCCCCAACAGGTAGGACATTTAAAATCCTAGGCACACTCACACCACAATTGGTGCTCGAACTCGTGATTATTGAAACTCTTGTGAGTCTACCACTGAGCCATAGGGCTGCAGGCTACAAGAATTTTTATATTTTTAAATCCTTCAAAGAAGAATGTAGCTCTCCACTGATTTTAGAATATGAGCTGAGATTTGAAGTGTATTAAAAAGCTTAAGGTGAACCACACCACATAAAGTAGGGAGATAATGACGACAATTGTTGCCGTGGTGTCTATTTGCCATCCTACCTTATAAGGTAATAAAAACCTAGATAAAGGGAAAACACAAATATCATATAATTGATCTAAAACTTTCATGCCCTCAAGATGCATGTTTTCAACTATAGGCCTTCAATTTTCATTGTTTCCTATGGTGTGGTCTAATTGAGCTTTATATATCATTCAATTTTAGTCTCATACTCTAAAGGAGTTGGAAAAATAGTTGGATGTGAGCCATACAAAATCTTTACACCACTATGAAGGGTTGTGAGCACCACATTATAAAATCAGCTTACTTTTGTCCACCCACCTAATAATGATTTGACATTTCACCTTGATAAGTGTATGATATTCGATCTGTACATTTCATTCAAGTTACCAAGAAGGCACAAAAAGATAAAATATGGAATTAGAAAAAGTTTACATGAGCCCAAAAAGATGGGTCATTTCACCCTCACCGTGTATCACATGTTTGCATGCAGTCCTTTTCTCTCTCCTTTTCATGTCTCTTTTCTTAGAGAACTTTCCTCCCGTTTTCCCTCTCTCCATAGTCGCAGGTTCCACATCCCTAGTTTTAATAATGATAATGAGGTTTGTTGGATTCTCTCTCCTCCTGCCTCACCATGCATGGCCCACATGATAACCATGAGGTATTATATGATCTTCCACCCGGCCGATATGCATATATATTTGGGTTTCAAGTAGTACAAGTGGGGCCCACAGTTTAGTGATCTGTATTGTTATTCTGTTGGGGCCCACTTGGGAGGGACCATTAATTCGCAAAGAAGAATCTCTGAGATCAGAAGATCCTAGCCACTGAATGTTGGACGTTTTTCAGTTAAATATCAACCATTGCTGCTTTTTATCTCTTTAACCATCTATTTTCAGGGAACAATATTCAATGGCTAAGAAGTCATATTGAAAATACTTCAGCGTGCCCAACAAGCCAATGTCCTCTACCCGATTGTGATATGGACTATCGTTTACACCTCACCTACGCATGGAAGAGAGGACATCTGATTAGATAGATGTTTGACACGTCACTCACGACCTTCTAGATAAACGGCCGAGATCACCATATGGTGGGGCAGAAGAGATAAGCACCCTTAGCATGGGGCCCACAATGTGCGTTTGCAATCCAACCAACCCATTGAGTAAGCCTCATCATGGTAACGATGAGATGCCTAAAAATCAGGCCTATTTGATCATTAGATGGGCCACACCATACAAAATAATAGACAACAAAAATAGGAAAAAAAAAAAAAACCATCCAAATTCATGTGTGGGCCCGAGCTGTGGGGAGCTTGGGCTGTGGCCAAACATATTTGTTTTGTTGTCTCCTCGTATACTTCAATTAGGCTTGGACTAAAATAAATCTTGTGCCTAATTTGACAAGGTGAGTTGATTGAATAAGCTGATTATGTGAGCTGACTCATTGGGTGATGAGCCCACTTTCAAAGCTCAACTGGAGTACCATGATTTAATGGAAAAATGAGGCAGCATATCTAAATCTCGAGCTGACTATACTACAGGAAAACAGTGGAGCCCAAAATGAGGCAACAGATCCAAATCTCAGGTGGACTATATTACAGGAAAACAATGATGATTGAAGGCACACCATTAAAAACTTCCCTGGGCCAATTGTAATGTTTATTTGTCATCGAATATGTTGATTAGGTCACAAAGACTTGGATGAATGGAAAACACAAAAATATCAGCTTGATCCAAAACTTTTATGGCCGTCAAGTTCTTAATGATAGGTGTTCAATTAATAATGTTTCCTATGGTGTGGTCCACCATGAGATTTGGATCTACCACATTATAAGCATATGCCCTAAAATGAGCTAGAGAAATGGATGGACGACAAGGATAAAACACAAACATCATAGTGGGACCGACAGAGCACGGACCAGCAGTCAGGTGGCTACAAGAAGTAAATATACAATCTGCGTCAACTACTTATTAATATTAGAAAATCCAAAATGCAAACAGTGACAACTCTCTTGGAAGATTAATACAACGGGGAGAAATAGAGTGAGAGGTGTTGAGAAGTGGAGCCACATCTGGGGCCGCACACGACCAGTCGAGGTTTCGCGGATTTCATGTCGCAAGTCCTTTCGCAACTGGGATGCAAAAATGAAGTTGACAAAACTATAAATTGGGGTCCCCAGGGTTATTCTAGGGTTAAGGTGAATATTGGGACATATTTCTAAGGTGTGGGCAAGGGATTTTCTCTGTACTTCCAAGGGAGAGTTTATATTTCTCCCTATTTATCGTTTATGGGTAAGGCCTGAGATTGGATCTAGGCTCACTGCGTCGTTGGCGTGCTGCGCAACAACTGGTATCAGAGCTATTGGTTTAGTTCTATTGAAAGCGATGGCGGAAGATGGAAAAACTAGAATTGAGAAGTTTGATGGTTCAAACTTTGCCTTCTGGAAGATGCAGATGGAGGATTATCTGTATCAGAAGGACCTCTATATTCCTCTAGGAGGAAAAGAGAAGAAACCAGAAAAGATGACAGATGATGAATGGTTTTTACTGAACAGGAAGGCTTTAGGAACGATCCGACTCTCTTTGTCTAAGAGCGTCACCTTCAATATATCCAAGGTAAAAACGACAAAAGAATTAATGGAAGCCCTATCCACCATGTATGAAAAGCCCTCAGCATCCAACAAGGTTCATCTTATGAAACAGCTATTCAACATGAAGATGTCAAATGGTGGGATCGTGGCTGAACATCTAAACGAGTTCAATACAGTCACGAGTCAGTTGGAATCCGTTGGCATTGCTTTTGAGGATGAGGTCAGGGCATTATTGATCTTATCCAGTTTGTCAGACAGTTGGGATGGTTTGGTGATTGCTGTGAGCAATTCTTCAGGATTGACAAAACTAAAATTTGATGATGTGGCTGGTCTAATTCTCAGCGAAGAATCTAGAAGGAAGGCACCAGGAGTTTCAGGGGATTCAGGGAATGCTCTAAACGTTGAAGGAAGAGGAAGATCGCTGAACAAAGGAGGTAATAAACACGGGCGTTCTAAGTCGAGGAAGAAGTCTAATGGACCGAAAGACAAAGACGGGTGTTGGCATTGCGGTAAGAAGGGGCACATGAAACGTGATTGCAGGGCGCTCAAGAAACAAGAAGGAAGCTCTCAAGGCGGGAAGGATTCAGTAAATCTATCTGAGGAGAGCGACATAGAGGCATTGATCTTGTCTCTTGATGCGAGGAATGAGTCTTGGGTTATAGACTTGGGTGCTTCATTTCATGCTACTTCGTGTAAGGAAGTTCTGCGTGATTATGTGTCAGGTGACTTTGGGAGAGTCTACCTAGGTGATGATGAGCCGTGTAATATTGTTGAAAAGGGGGATGTTCATGTAAATCAGAAAGACGGAACGGTCTTGAAATTGAAGGATGTCAGACATGTAACGAGTTTGAAACGTAATCTATATCTCAGTGGGACAGTTGGCCGATACCGGTTATGTGACGACATTCACCAGTGACTCCTGGAAGATCACAAAAGGTGCCTTGGTAATATCTCGAGGCAAAAAGGAAGGTACTTTGTACGTGACTTCAGGGTCATATAGTTCACTCGCAGTCGCATCAACTGGAGTGAATGGGGCAGTTATGGCATCAGAGGCTGGGACATATGAGAGAAAGAAAGGATGAAAGTGTTATTGCCAAAAGGGAAGCTACTAAGGTGAAGTCTATTGACTTGGAATTCTGCGATGACTGCGTATATGGCAAGCAGAATAGGGTAAGCTTTAAGAAGACGGGACGCGCTCCAAAGACACATCTGTTGGAGCTTGCACACTGATGTTGGGGACCGACACAGGTATTATCTCTTAGTGGCTCACGTTATTTTGTTACCTTTATTGATGATGCTAGTAGAAAAGTGTGAGTCTACTTCTTAAAACATAAATCTGATGTATTTGATGTATTTAAGAAGTGGAAAGTCATGGTAGAAAATGAGACATGTAAAACAGTAAAGTGTCTCAAATCTAACAATGGGGGAGAGTATTGTGATAAGAGGTTTGAGGAATGTTATGGAGCAAATGGAATCAAACATCAGAAAATGATTCCAAGAACACCACAGCAGAATGGTGTGGCTGAGCGCATTAACAAAGACCATCTTGAGCGCGCCAGGAGCATGAGGTTACATGCAGGGTTGCCCAAGACCTTTTGGGAGATGTGTGAATACTGTCGCATATCTCATCAATAGAAGTCCCTCAGCACCATTGGTGGTAGGCTACCAGAGAAGCGTGGACTGGGAAGGAAGTGAACTTTGCACATCTCAGAGTGTTCGGTTGCACTTCATATGTTCACATTGATGCAGAGCACAGAAACAAGCTGGATGCAAAGTCCAAGAAGTGCACGTTATAGGCTATGGGCAGCATGATTTTGGCTACAGGTTCTGGGATGCAGAAAAAGAAAAATCATCAGAAGCAAGGACGTAGTCTTCAATGAAAAAGTGATGCATAAGGACAGTGTGCAGAAAATAAGGCCGAGAAAAAGAAATTCGTAGAGTTGGAAGAGTTACGGACATGGGGTTACAGCGCCACAGGATGAGGCAGAGTCGTATACACCGGTTGTGAGGAGGTCTACTCGGGAGAGGAGACCTACGGTCCGATACTCACCCTCCTACATTATCTACTACTGACGGATAATGGTGAGCCAGGGTGTTTTGAAGAGGCGTTACAGTCAGATATACTGGCTAAGTGGGAGTAGGCCATGGATGATGAGATGGACTCTCTTGAGTCTAATCGTACATGGGAGCTAGTTACTCTACCCAAGGGTAAGAAAGCTCTTCATAACAAGTGGTTTATAGACTGAAGGAGGAGCATGATGGTTCGAAATGGTACAAGGCCAGATTGGTTGTGAAAGGGTTTCAACAAAAGGCAAGGTATCGATTTCACTGAAATATTTTCACCGGTAGCGAAAATGTCTACGATTCGCATGATCTTGAGTATAGTGGCTTCAGAGGACTTACATCAGCTAGATGTTAAAACAGTCTTTCTTCACGAGGACCTTGAAGAAGAGATATATATGCATCAGCCGACAGGATACATGGCACCAGGTAATGAGAACAAGGTGTGCAGACTGAAGAGAGTCTATATGGCTTGAAGTAGGCCCCGAGGCAGTGGTATAAGAAGTTCGACAGTTTCATGTCGGGAAACGGTTTTAGGAGATGTCATGCAGACTACTGTTGTTACTTGAAGAAGTTTGATACGTCTTACATCATCCTTCTTCTGTACGTTGATGATATGCTTATGGCCGGTTCAAGCATGAAGGACATCTCAGATCTCAAAAGATAATTGTCTAGAGAATTTGCCATGAAGGATTTAGGAGCTGCAAAATAAATCTTAGGCATGAGGATAAAGCGTGACAGGAAAACAAGAATTAGTTTTGTCACAGGCAGAGTACATAGCCAAGGTACTTGAACGATTCAATATGGGAGGTGTTAAGCTGGTTAGCACTCCATTAGCCAACCACTTCAAGCTATCTAAGGAGCAAGGTGCAAAGACGCAAGAGGAACAGGAAACATGGCTAAAGTCCCATACGCGTCAGCTATTGGGAGTCTCATGTATGCTATGGTGAGCACGAGGCCAGACATTGTTCAAGAAGTGGGAGTTGTTAGCAGGTTCATGAACAACCCCGGGAAGGAATATTGGAAGCTGTGAAGTGGATCATTAGGTACTTGGTAGGCACTAAGGACATAGGGCTGTGTTATGGTGGATCGAAAATCAAGTTACAAGGCTACGTGGATTCAGATTTGGCAGGAGATATCGACAGCAGAAGAAGCACTACAGGTTACGCTTTTACTCTGGGTAGTGCTGCAGTCAGTTGGGTCTCTCAGTTACAAAAGATAGTATCTATCAGTACAACAGAAGCAGAATATGTTGCGGCTACAAAAGCATACAACGAGATGATGTGGATGCAAGGTTTTATGGAAGAGTTGGGTAAGAAGCAAGCAGATTATAAGTTGTACAGTGATAGTCAGAGTGCAATACACTTGGCTAAGAATTCAGCCTTTCATTCAAGGACCAAGCATATTGCCATCAGATATCACTTCATACGTTCGACTGGAAGATGGATCGATGCTCTGGAGAAGATTCATACAAGTGAGAATCCTGCGGGATATGCTGACCAAGGCGGTCACAAGGGAGAAGTTGAAGCTCTGTTCAGCTTTGATTGGTCTTCAAGCTTGAAGACGGGGAGGTGGTGCACTCCGGATGAAGAAGACAAAGATTTATGGCGATGTGTCTCCAAGTGAGAGATTGTTGAGAAGTGGAGCCACATCTGGGGCCGCCCACGACCAGTCGAGGTTTCGCGGATTTCGTATCGCAAAGTCCCTTTCGCAACTAGGATGCGAAAGGGAGTTTCGCGGATTTCGTGTTGCAAGTCCTTTCGCAACTGGGATGTGAAAGGGAAGTTGACAAAACTATAAATTGGGGTCCCTAGGGTTATTCTAGGGTTAAGGTGAATATTGGGAAATATTTCTAAGGTGTGGGCAAGGGATTTTCTCTGTACTTCCAAGGGAGAGTTTATATTTATTCTTGTTTATCGTTTGTGGGTGAGGCCTGAGATTGGATCTAGGCTCACTGCGTCGTTGGCGTGCTACGCAACAAGAGGCTCAAGTAGAGACTATGACTTGTCAGTCCTGCCATCTTCACCGTTAATGTGGTCCACTTATCCATCACACCGATGGCCTCATTTTCTATAGTGGAGACGACAAATCACAGCCATTCCACCATGGATGGACGATCACATCACACGTTTTTAGGAAAGGTATGAATTACTTCTACCATTCTGATGCAGGGATGAGTGATTAGGTCGATCACTGTCTTCCTCAATGATAACTACTTTGCATCCACAAAGTTCTGTGGAGACTTCTTGATTCCCCAAGAAAAAAAAA
>JAJHSJ010000002.1:5668375-5754675 GCA_021015155.1 Magnolia officinalis
CGTCACTTTTCCAGCTCAAAAGAGAGGTTTCTGGTGGCCTCCTTGAGTCAAACGTCAGACTTAAGCTCACCACACATGGATCTATGTAGGATTACGTTTTCGACTCGATCGGATTCTCAGATCGCACGTGGCGGACCACTTTCAGTTCAACGGTCAGTGGGTCACGATCCGAAATTCCAAGTACATGTAAATGTTCCTGAAATTTTTCCTGATCCGAGGGTGTAATTTGGTCTGATTCTGACGGTCTGGTTGCTTAATACTGATGCGCAAGCGAATGGTGCCAGATCACTATTCCTGATATTTATTTTGGAATGGGAATAGTGTTTTTCACACTTCCTCGCTCCGGATCCAAACGAATGGCCGTGGGACATCGGCTGGACTTGATTTTCGAGATGATTGTCAAGCCCAGTGAGGCGGTCCTAGTTCCTTAGCTTCGTGTTAATCGGACTCCCGATGTGCGGTCTAGACCTAATACGAAGTTTCGTCTCATTCCCGAGAGCAGACGGGAAATGAGTTTGGTTCTAAACTTTAGGGTAACCTAAAGTCACTGATTTTGCAAGTTTTGGGTCTTGCAGATCTTATTTAAAGCGATCCCAACGGATTTCATGGCTAATCGAGTTTTGCACTTAGTTAACTTTGTTAAATTTCTAAAGGATTTAATCCTAATTGTTTTCTGGTTGAGATGGTACTTAGGCCTTTGTAGTTTGTATATAAAGTGATCCAAGTTTTACTACTTAGCTAGTTTAAGATAGTGTCTAGGGCGAAAGTGCTTTGAAAAATTGAAAGCACAAGGTAGTGAAGGGTGGGATTTGTGAAGAAAATTGTTTAAAAAGGGATTTGAGGCTTTAATTGAGCGTTTGGGAAGTTAAACCTGTGTTAGGATTGACCCATCGCCCAAGGACGTCTAATTCCAGGTTGGCGAAA
The DNA here is from genome assembly GCA_021015155.1 of Magnolia officinalis. Lineage (NCBI taxonomy): Eukaryota > Viridiplantae > Streptophyta > Magnoliopsida > Magnoliales > Magnoliaceae > Magnolia > Magnolia officinalis. The sequence goes on from JAJHSJ010000002.1 coordinate 5,669,300, forward strand.
ATCCGGGATGTTACATGATATAGTTGGAGATAAACATGTCATCAACATATACTATCAATATAACGAATTCTTCATATCTTAGTGCCTTGAAGTAGACACAAACTTACAAATGCGAAAATTCTCATTTTCTCCCTTGCAAATCCTAGAATTGACTTAGCCCTTTCTGTTCTATCATAATCTCACAATTACACCCATATATATAATATTACAATCGGAATATAAAACTAATTGCGCAATTATGCAAAACCGCGCACCTTCGATCCATGCATCAATCGATCGACACCAATCGAGCAACACACGACTAAAAGTGTCTAGAGAGTTAATTGATTAATTCAGAATTTTCTCAACAATCGACCCAATAGGTTGGTCGATCGAACTTGTTCGAAACTATCTAGAGACCAATCTATTTAATTCGGAGTTCACTCGATTGATCGATTAGGTTGTTCAATCGATTAAGATCTCCTTTTTTATGATAGATTGAAGACATGTAGACAACAGATAGGATGGTCAATCTGTGAGGGATTATGCAGATGAATTTTATCACCAACCCATACGAAACGATCTGATCAAGACTGGGTCACAACAAGTCGTTAGACTCCGGTCGAAACTCATCCACTTTACTTGATTTAAACATGCTTTTAAGTTTTTAATCTATGGTATTAATTAGATGCGTGAAACCAGATGGTTAAGATTGCCCAATCACTGCCATTTTCCAACTACGCTTCATTAGTGGGGCCCATGATTTGGACGGTCCATATGGATGTACATGCATTACGTGTAAATGCTGATTTACTACCATTTTCAAGATGGTGTTGAACCATCAACGTAGGCTAGACTCTAGAGCGAGAATATTGCGCGTGAAGAAGCCAAAAAGAGAATGGAAATGACATTTGAATTGGCCAAACACCAAACGAATGGAAGTGCCAGCGACCGGCCGCACCATGTGAGAGCAACTTCCTTCGAGAAAAAGCTGGGAGTTGTGGCGCACGAGTGCACTCGCCTCCCACATTAAAAATAAGTACACATGTAAAAGATCTGATCCGTTCATCAGACGAGTCCAATGTTTATATTTCATTAAATGAAAATTACACCGAAATTATTATATCTGGGCCACTCATTACCTATAATTTGGACAGTTGGTCAGTTTTCTCAATTGATGTTTTGCATGCCTGAGATCAACATGATGATAATATCGAACCGATAGTTGTATCATGGTGTCCAATTTGAGTGTTGTAAAACGAATCGGATTTTGTACACGTGTTCCCATTTTATACGTGTCATGCGAGTGCACTTTGAAAGTGCACTCGAGCGATTGCTCTTAACATTCCTCAATGTAAAAATGAAGACGAATGCTTCGAAAATCGAACGTTTTCTGACGGGAAATGATACGGTAGTTCCGGAAGAACCGGAATAAGGTAGATCCATCACTCCACCGAAAATGTTTGAGGGTTACGTATCAATCTCTACCGTCCATATATTACTTATTTTGGTCATAGATGATTTATTCGTAAAAAATCATACATATTATTAGTAAAATCCGTTAATTTTTCCCACTTTCCTGTACTGAATTTTTGGCCGTTAAAACCTTTCGTTTCTTGGTGTCTTCGTGAATGACACTGATCGAATCGATAAGATTATCTATCACATGTATATTTAAAAATATACTCCATAAAGAAGATAATAAACTATAAGGACGGTCCAGATGCAAACAACACGCTTACACGTGTGCTATGTACAGATGGTTATACCAGATTTCGCCTCTACCGTCTCATTTACCTTTTTACCTTTTACTGACACCCTTTCGACAAGCTTTATTAGAGTCAAAGCTAGCGGATTTGGTGAGAACGGGACTCACTCAAAACAGTGCACCCTTACCGTGGAGCCCACCTTGATGTATGTATTCTGCATCCACGCTGTCCATCTTTTTATCAAGATCATTTTATACCATTATCTAAAAAACGAAGCAGATCCAATTATCAGGTGGACCATACCAAAGAAAAGATTGGATATGACCATTAATGGGCCACACAAATTCAGGATCAAGCTGATTTTTTATTTTTTTATTTTAAATTCCTTCGTACAGGCTTATGCGACCTTATAAACAGATTGGATGGAAAATAAACACTAGTAGAGCATTCAATCACCGCTGTTTCCTATGATTCAATTACCATTGTTTCTTATGATACAGCCCACCTGGTAATTGGATCTGTTTTATTTTTTTTGGGTAATGCCTTCAAAAACGAATGAACGTCGTAGATACGGAGCACATACATCAAGATAGGCCCCACGGTAAGGGGCCCACTGTCTTGGGTGAGGCCTGGCTCTCACCTTATCCACGCCTGGTTTAAAAGGTGGGGCGCGCTATGGTTACTCATACATGATGCGGTAGAAGAACGCAATATGGCTCTGCCGAACACGTGGAAGGATGACCTATCATGTGGATCCAAACTTGAATGAAATAAGTTTTGGTAAGCCGAATCACTGGATCCTTCCTCTTGCTCGGGTGGTAGACTCGGGAGTTTTAACACCCGGTCAAGGGTTTGACTATCCATACTGTCACCTTATCCATGCCTGGGTTAAAAGGTGGGACGCGCTTGGTTACTCACACTGATGCTCTGCACTGTATGCTGCAGCCGACACATGATCGCTAGCTCTGCGCACACGTGATGACATGAAACTGGTTTCATCAGTGGACCAAATTGGTTGAAATAAGTTTTAGTAAGCCTTTTGTTTATACAGCTTGAAAAAGGCTAACAAAGAATCACCGGATCCTTGCTCTTGCTCGGGTGGTAGACTCGGGAGTTTTAACACCCGGTCAAGGGTTCGAGTATCCATAGGTGGTGTGGGGGTGTCTTAAACCTCCCCCCCAAGTCTTGGGTGAGGCCTAGCTCTCACCTTATCCACGCCTGGGTTAAATGGTGGGGCGCTCTATGGTTACTCACACATGATGCAGTAGAAGAACGATATGGCTCTGCCGCACACGTGGAAGGATGATCTATCATCTGGATCCAAACTTGGAATGAAATAAGTTTTAGTAAGCCTTTCGTTTATACAGCCTTGAAAAAGGCTAACAAAGAATCACCGGATCCTTGCTCTTGTTCAAATTTGCCTGGGACATGTTTGGTGCGAGGGATTGAAAGGGATGGGAAGGTTTAATCCTGGGATTGGTTGGGCGTACCAAACAGACTCGATATAGCAATCCGGGGATATAGCAATCCCATGGATCTTAAGTCAATCCATTGACAACACCATCCTTGAAATCCATGCCATGTACCCTAATACCATTCAATCCCTTCCAATCCACCAGTCCAAACGGGCCCTAAAGAAATTTCGTAACAAAACATGTGATATGCAGATAAAATTTTTGATATGTTATAGGTTGAGAATTTCATTAAATTATCATTAAAATGGAGAAGTCATTTGGCAAAAAAAACTGAAAAAGATAGAATATTGTAAATACCATGAATCACATTACTTTCAAGAATATAATTCTCACAAAATTTCTTAAAACCTCAAATTTTATAGCAAATGTATGTGTTTTCTCACAAAATGTACATCTTCAAATGGCATAACAAGTTAGTTAGACATTAGAAGTACTATTACATCCAGATCCATAAGCATTTTGCGACGATGCCTAGATAAAATGTTAGGGTTGTTTTATACTCAACACTTCAAACACCAATTTCTTCATATTAGAAATGAATACTCTCGAATGAAACATACCAGGCTTAATTAGGTCATGATTTAAGATTATTTGTTTCTAACGGGTTACTTGCACTTTCATTGCAGGTATATTTTACTCAAACTTAATAAGAATGCATCTGCAGCCTGCTCTACATCAAACGGCTAAGTTTCCCACGCTTGGCATCCACGTATGTTTACCTGGGACGTTGGCATTGTGTATGTTTACATGGAACCAGGACTGAAATTAGTGGGTGTCGTTATTTACTGTGACCCGAAAGTCATATGGACTACACGTGTACGCTGAATGTGGGCTATCTTCTCAATGTTTTCCAAACCATTGGGTTCTCAGCACGTGGGGCGTACTTCATTATCGGAATGTCTTTGGACCACGGAATATGCGTTGTGGGGTGGATACGATGAACAAACAAGATCTATCAAACGACAATGGCATCCATGGCTTAATTGGCAGACTGAGTGGAGATACCTCGTTTCAACACCTGAGGTTTTGGTATCGATCCCTAGTGGGGTGGCTAATATGGAGTGTGTCCTGACATGTTGTACTAAATGTAGGAACGAATTAGTATGATAAATTTCAATATATTGCCATAGGATTGGTTGGGACCACAGCCATTGGAAGTGATTTATTATTATTATCATTATTTTTTATTTTTTTGGCAATGATCTAAACCGTTTTTATAACTACAAGTGGCCCTCACTGCCCAGAAAATCTATCGATGTCCAGAAAATATCTTACAGTACTATTAAAATGAGAAGGTGCCATGTGTAACCAGAGGGACTAAAGGTACTGTCTGCCCAGCGGATACGTTCCAACCATTTATATGTGTGGGACATTCATCCCATCCAATAAGTCAGCCTTATGATGATGATCACCTTGTGCAAATTAACATCAACCACATCAACAAACCTGTGTTTTGGTTTCATCAATGGCCTGAAATGTTTGTTTTCTATAATGTGGACCATCTGAAGAGAAACCTTTTGTATTTTGTCAATGGATAAGTATTGTTTACTAGGTGTAGCCCTCACATTGGGCCAACCTATTGAAACATTTGGATGTCACGTGCACTTAAAGAAGTTGGAATTTACGGTTAGCTGGACCATTACTTGCTGTCCAAGCGGCTGGACTTGAGACTTATATAATTAACCCTTTAATTTATCGAAAGGCATCTTTAAAAAAAATAAAATAAAAGAACCCAACAATCAAAGGATTAAAATATTACAATTGTCGTACCTTATTTCTAATCATTATGAGAAAAGCTGATAAAATGGAACATGTGGTATTGCAGGAGAAATAGGACGTGAAGTTTTTTACAGAATTATAATTGATGTTAATTCAATTTTACAAGCTAGTGGATGATCGATTAAATGATGTGATCAAATTATCCAAAAGTTTATACAAAAGGTAATGAAGAAAAATAATGTTTGGTCGACAGAAAAAGAATCGTCACAAAAAAGAAACATAATAAAAGAAGAATCTAAAGAAAAACTTTTCAACTACATAATCATTTCAATGATAGAAGAAAAACCTAGAATCAAATAAATTTATCATTTATCTCAGCTTATCCCAAAAGTAACGGTAATCAAGTAGTAATAACTCTTAGGTAGAGACATTATTTGTAATTCAAATTTATACTCATATAATTAGATTTGTTTTTTATTTGATATCACAATTTTTTTTTTTATTTTATTAAGATGCATTCTTTGAGTCACTCCTAATAATTAAGTGTGAGTTTTTTTATTTTGTTTGATCGTAATATTATATTGAAAATAAACTTCACCTTAATTATTGTCTAATTATTATAAAATTCTACTAATGTTAGATTACGCGATTTTCTTGAAATCTAGTCACATATAAACTCATGTTAGACATATTTGCTTCTTTCAATACTTAGCATGGCCGTACATATTACACATGACAGAAAGTAAACTGGACCGCAAATAACAATATGAAGTTACAATTTCTAGATGACCTAAATCCTAGAAGGGCCCTTCGTATAGACGGTTTAGATCTTCGAGAATGACATGGATGTAAGGCTAGTCTAAAGTCGCTACGCATTATACGACAAATATTCGTCGGGACGTATGATTGCAGACTTAAGGTGAAGTTCGAGCGAAGTTTACGGAAATTCCTTAACTAGTGATAGATGACCGTTAATCCATATTATTACGAGCGGTTTCCTAAATGGCATTGCTTTGTTAAGAAATTACACATTTGCCATTACCATGTCCTCGATACCGCCCGATCCCCAATTCAAAAAAGAATTCAAAAATCAGTCAGAGAGAGATAGAGAGAGCTTCCTTCCTGCTGGTTAAAGCAACGGCTGAGATCTCCTGCTTACCTTCAACTACAATCCAAGGCCCACCACCCCAAGACCCAAGAACCCATCCATCTCTCCATTCCCCCTTCAAAAGCATGTCTTCCAGACCCCAAACCAAAACCCCTGCGAACGCCGGCAATCGCAGCCCTTCGATCGTAAGCCTCTCTCTCTCTCTCTCTCTCTCTCTCTCTCTCTCCTCTTTCCAGGGTTAGAGTTTCTCTATCTCCTCTTTCCTTCATCTTTCTAGGGTTACGGTTTCTCCATCTCCCCTTTCCTTCCTCTTTCTAGGGTTAGGGTTTTTCTATCTCCTTCCCTTCCTCTTTCTAGTGTTGGGTTTCTATCTCTGATTTTGCGTTCTTTTTATTTTATTTTTATTTTTATTTTTACTGATTTCTGGGTACTACAGAAGAAAGAGAATCTTGATGTGATTCCTCCTCTTGACAAGAGGCAGAAAGTCGGAGTAGGCAAGATGGTGGGCCCCGCGAATGGTGTTCGTGGTCGCCAGGTGTTTTCGGTGGTCAATGCAGCTCAAGCTCCCAGTGGGAACGATCTGATGGCCAATGGCAGTTCGGAGTGCGGGAGCAGCGGTGGCTTTGAGTTTACAAGAGAAGATGTTGAAGCTCTTTTGAATGAGAAGATGAAGGGGAAGAATAAGTTCGATCATAAGGTCTTGTGTGCTGTCTAATTTTTTTCAGAATCTTTATTTTTCTTGATCTTTTCTACTGGTTAGTTTGATTTTTATTTATTTATTTATTTATTTTTTTTCCAGGGGAAGTGTGAGCAGATGACTGAATATATAAAGAAGCTAAGGGTTTGTATCAAATGGTTTCAAGAACTTGAAGAAAGCTATGTTCTTGAGCAGGCGAAACTTCGGGATATGTTAAAATCCACTGAAAACGAATGCCATGAAATTGGTATGTGAATTTTTAAAATTTGTGGTTTCTAATTTATGTTGGAAATCGTAACTAAAGAGGTAATACACAACGCTGGGTGCAATCATGGTGTGGCCCACTTTAGGTGATCTGGATCATTTTCATTTGGTGGGTAATGACACAAGAATTTCCCACATTGAACAGTTGTAGCCATCAGATTATGGTTTAAAAATGGCTGGTTAATCAGCCTGTTCTCCGTTTGGAATAGAAGTCCTATTGGTTTGTTTGGGTAATCTGATAGAGTAAATTTTTGGTTAAGTTTCCTCCATAATGGGTCCACCATATGAATGATCACGATCACTCGAGAGGTGACCTGTACAGAATGCTGCTAAAGTATGACTGGCTCAGCTTGGGCATGGTATAATGACTTGTTAAATTCGATGTTATGAATGGATTTTTCCTCATACTTTATTTTCTTAGAGCTACAAATGAAGAGAAAGGAAGAGGAGATGAATGAGATTATCACGGATATTAGGAGAAAATGCACTTTGTTACAGGAGGAATTAACAAAGGAAAAATCCGAAAAATTGGTGAGATATATATGACCGAGTTATTTATGATAGCTTTTGTGATACTCATTTTATAGCTATTAACATATTCTTGTTTGGATATGAAATGTAGGCATTGGTTGATGCAAAGAGAGAAGAAACAGAAGCCAGAGTGGCTGCTGAAAAGTTGAAGGTATATTTGTCTGAAGAGCTTGAAAGGGCCCATCAAGAGGCACTAAGTGCTAATCAGCAGGTAATGCTAATGATTTTATTTGGGTTTATCTGACCATTCGCCTGAGGATATGTATAGCATCAATTAGGCCTTGAGTCTGTACTAGTGATGCACATGGTGCCCCATGGTTATCACTCATCTGATTGGTCTATGCACAAAAATCTCCATGATGGGACATCCCTTGAACCTCTTCATAAGTGGTGATGTAGGGTCATCAGATGGGTCCATTATTGTTAGAAAAAAAACTCTAAGAACCATAAGAAAGGGAGACACCACAAGGACAAGAGTGTAAGATTGACCCCATGAATTTCATCTGTTGGCCCCAGGAATTTCATCTGGATGTTGGATGGGGCACAGATGTGGTTCAGATTGATAAGTGGGGCTGCCATTATTATTGACAGTGTCTATGATTTATACGAGGCCATGCAGTTATGCAAGGGGCTGCATGCAGGAAAATATGCAGTATCAGTGACCATGTCAGGGGGAGTCCTAATGTTAGTTGAGACAAATCTGGAAATCCCTGCGAACTAATAAATACAATTGTTGGCAGTTTATTTATTTAATTTTTTCTTGGTCTAGTTTCCTAATTTGGTGGTCGTCCAAGTTGAACTTGCTCTTATTTTTATTAGATTCAAAATCCCTCATAAAAATGCGCATAATACTTGGAGAGGATCAAGCAACTAGGGTTCTCAACAGGCTGGGTTTGTTTACTGATGTATTTGTATCCAGACCCTTCAAAGTGAATTCAGCTCCTGTTGGATCTGGATATGGGTACCAATACCACATATGAAGTACTGGATCTAGACCTGATCGGATTCGGGTACACAGTTGGGACTTGTCTGATCTAGTTTTGAGTACGAGTTAGAACCCAAAATGGGGTTTTGATCTAGACTCATGTTTAGGTTCATATGAGAAGCATTCATGGCTTTTAAGCGACAACAAAATATAATTAAACAAATGATAGAACTAAAAAATTCACACACTTGGGGTACTCGACCTGATTTCTAACTGGTTCTGAATTTGTAGGCCTGAACCTGGCCTGATTATTAATGGGGCCTGACGTTTGGATTCATATCTAATAAAAATGGACTGGATGCTCTGGGATCCACAGATTCAATTATCCTGTAACTTTGCATCTTATTATGTTTTTCCCCATGGATGGCATAACTTGGATGGGGATATTTTACTCAAATTCATCCAAATAACAATATTTTTGTTTGGGTATGTAATGCAGGGGTATTTTTACACCGGGCTCGAGTCGGGTAGCCTGTGGGATGTGGGGACACACTCGGGGTGGTTGGCCCGTGTGAGGCGGGTGGCTCGTGTGAGGCGGTATCTATGTGACGTGGGGCCTACAAAGGGGGGGTTTGGCCGAGGTCCTAATCTATGCAATGTGGGGCTGAGTTATGAGATCAAGGGTTAATTGATTCCCCATGCTCTATCAGTTCGAGCTTTTAGAGCAAGTGGTTAATTGTCTTGCATCAAATTGGTATCAAAGCGGGAGGTCTCTTGTTCGAGACTCCTCACCGGGGGTGATTAATGCAGGGGCATTTTCACATCAGGCTTAAGTGGGGTAGCCTGTAGGATGCGGGGACACACTCGGGGTGGGCGGCTTGTGTGAGGCTGATGGCTTGTGTGAGGCAGTATCCATGTGATGTGGGGCCCACGAGATGGGTTCGGCCGAGGTCCTAACCCATGCGATGTGGGGTCTGGGCTATGAGATAAAGGGATTAATTTGCCATGCTCTATCAGTTCGAGCTTTTAGAGCAAGTGGTTAATTGTCCCGCATCAGTATGCTGTTCCCATAGATAAAATTATATATTCCTCATAATTTAAATGTATTCATTTAATATCAAACTAAGTATTGCTGTCTTTTAGTTGAACTTGAGTAAAAAAGTTTGAATATGGGTATCTTGTTCTATGCAGATAACGTCTCTTCAGGATATCAATAAGCGATTGCAAGAGTATAACACGAGCTTACAACAATACAATAGTAAACTTCAGACAGATGCTGCAACTGCTGCCGAGACAGTGTCACGGCTGCAAAAGGAGAAAAGCTCGATGATGGAAAACCTTAGTAGCTTAAGGGGCCATTCTGCCTTATTGCAAGAGCAATTGACTTCTTCCAAAGTGAGTCTATTTCTTGTTTTTGTTCATTTTCTTTTGCATTTGTTATTTTCATCTCAAAGAATTGCGAATTATGATTATCTTATTAGGCATGGCCATGGGTTACAAAAAGTGTTTTAAAAATCAACAATACTATTGATGATATTGTCGATATTATTGTTATCGCCAAGTCAATGATATTGAAATTGCTAACAATTTAAAAATTTCCAAATATTGCCAATATTTTTTATAATTTCGGTGATGTTATCAATATAAACGGCATTCTGAGAAGACTTCTTATATAAGTTCCTTGGTATCGGCGATGCCATCGATTTTATTCACAATACTGGGGATAATATCCCCAATGTTAGGTAAAATCCTTAAATAGGCAAAAATTGACGGCAAATTGGGAAATTTTCTGAAAACTCAAAAAATTAGGATATCAACAAGTGATTGTAAGCCGAAAATTATAAGCCTTTTTCTTTTTGGGAATTTTGTTCCTTTTCGATCCTTAATTTTTATTGAATCAAAGTTTGCATTTGGGTAGAAATCTCAGCTCGAAATAAAGATGGGCTGGAATTCAAAAGTGATGAAAGATTCTATAGAAACTTTATTTATTTATTTATCAAATGTTAGCTTGGATTGCAATGGAAATCCATGTCTATGCATGATTTTCATGCACTGACATGGATTTGTGGTGAAAAAATTAGCATCTAAGTGAAAAATGGGAAAGATTTGTGAATTCCTAAATTATTTCATTTTTATATTGGAAAATGTGTTTTTCACTGTCAATTAACATGGAAAATTTTAAATTAACGAGTGTTCCCCGATCTATTGATTGGCTACAAATTTTATATATTTATTTTCTATTGTTTGTTTATTTTTATTTATTTTTTGATAACACATGGTTAGGCCCCAACAAAATGGAAACTTATTATGTACCAGTTGTTTTTATTTATTTATTTATTTATTTATTATTTATTTTTTTTACAATATTTTGATTCTTACATGTGTAAACATGTCTTTTAACATCTCCTGAATTTTCACTGAAAAATTCTACCTCTTTCCAATGTTTCCCTAGTGTTTTCCTTAGACACTGATATTTTTCTGAGTATCGGCGATAATATCGGTGATATTGATACGTGTTTTTGTATCCCAATCGTTGATACATATAAAGATGTTGATACTTTGAACAATGGTTACAAGTCATGTATGTTATGCATATAAGTTGTATCCCACATGCTTGTTATATGTATTTTAAGAGATTTCCATGGCCATAAGTGTGTAGAGCCCTGCCAGCTACATACGCAAACGTGTGCGAATATCGCATACATGTGCCAGTTCCGAGCTTTCCATCACTGGGTCCCATTTAGATCTTCTTGCCCACAAAAAAGTCATTTCACTGTTTATCAAGTCATATTTCACTATTGATAATGCAATTATGCACGTTATGAAGTTCCTCACTGCTACGTGTTACACTAGTTCTTTTTGCATCTTGTCTCAAAGCAAAAGTTCTATCATCACAATCCTTTTACACCTCGCTTGGGGTAAGTCATTTTCCACTCTTCACCATAATGCTGAGTGGCAGTAGATTCAGGTTTTGCTCTATCGCTCCATCCACTTAACATTCTTCATTGATGGGTCCCATGGAAGGGCTTCTCAATATATTAATATGATTATGCTCCTTAATTCCCAAATTGCACAAAAATGACAACTTAAAACAAGAGTAATTATATGATAATCTTGCAGGGCATAATTGGCAGACACTCATGCAAGCATTGCATAGCACGTACTATATACATCTTTTAATCCAAACCGTCCAATATGTAGGCTCTACTATGGATAGCATCAATGTATTATAGCGCAAAATTTTATCGTACCTTAATCATTTGATTGGTGTCTAGCAAATGTATGACCGGAAAGAAAAGTGGTCAACTTTCCAAATTTGATGAGCAAATTTCCATTGGTTGGGTGATTAGGATTGTCCATTGATTCTGCTTTTGTACTGTTTTAAATTTTTATGTACTTTTTTGATGCTCTATTATCTTAATTGAAGTTACATGCATTATTTGTTTCTTAGGCATCTCAACAAGAAGCTGTAAGACAAAAGGAAATGTTAATGAATGAAGTGGGATGCCTTAGAGGAGAGTTGCATCAAGTAAGAGAGGATCGTGATCTCCAACTATCACAGGTGCAGACCTTAAAGTCTGAAATAGATAGATACACCGAATTTACTGGAAAATCCTCTGTGGAGTTGGAAAAGTTAACTGCAAAAACAAATTTACTTGAGGTATGTTGGTATCTTTTCCTAAATTTCCATCTTGTTAACGAACTGGTAAGATTTGATATGCGATTTTGATCTTCTTTTACAGGATAGATGTGCTTCTCAGAAAGAAGAAATAAGAAAACTACAACATCAGCTAGCGGCTGCAAATGAGAAATTGCAGGTTTGTTTATTATGCTCTGCAGCTTTTTCTGGATTCCACAAGTCATTCATGGCTCTTTAGGATTGCTATCTTAAGTGTCAACAGATGTGGGCATTTGCCCAATCTTGATCTGCCCTTTACCTTTTAGACTATAATTTTGGAGTTGATATTATTTTAGACAAAATAGAAAGGATGGCTTTACAATATTCTTGATGTGTACCAGATTGATTTTGCTGTTTCTTCCTATCATGTAGATGGCTGATTTAACAGCCTTGGAGAAAATGTCAGAATATGAACAACAGAAGAAAGATTTAGAGGACCTAAGAATGCAACTAGCAGATGCTGATTTTCAGATTATAGAAGCAGAGAAGTTGCGAAAAAAACTACACAATGATATACTGGTATGACAATATTATTGATTTACATTGTCAGTACAATAGAATTATTTTGGTGCTGAATCTTATGTGCGCTGCAGGAACTAAAAGGAAATATTCGGGTTTTCTGTAGAGTACGGCCTTTGCTACCTGAGGATGACTGTAATGGCACAGAACCAACAGTTGTCTCTTATCCCACTTCAATTGAATTTCTTGGACGAGGCATTGATTTGATACAAAATGGTAAAATATCTATTTAACCTTTTGGTTGGTGTTCACTACCACAATTTCTTGATTGTTGATATATTTTACTCTTATTAAAATTTAATTGCATGATTTTTTTTTATAGATGATTTACGTGCTTGGGTGCGGTATGTCACACACTACGGCATTAAATACTCATCATAGTTTCATTTTGCTAGCAGGGCAAAAGTATCCATTCACTTTTGATAAAGTATTCAACCATGAGGCTTCCCAAGAAGAAGTTTTTGTAGAAATCTCACAGCTGGTTCAGAGTGCTCTTGATGGCTACAAGGTGATCGAAAAGGACTCGACTGCATGTTGTATATGTTGAACATCTTTTTCTTCCCTCTGCTTCATGGGTTGGAAATTGGAACCTAAAATCTCTCTCCTCTCTGTCATATGTTTAAAACTCTACACTTTCTACTTTCTAGGCCTGGTTTCAATTTTGTATGTCTTCACTTTTAGTGGGTATGCTGGAATTGAATGAATAACTCATTGTTGGGACATAGAACCTCGCCCAACTCCACCGTGGTCATACCCTTCACAAGGGTTATTCATATTTTTGTGGGCTTATATTCATGGAGTCATTGGTTTGCTTTTTTCCTTTTTTCCTTTGTTTGTTTCTTTTTTTTTTTTGTTTTTTTTGTTTTGTTTTGTTTTGTTTTGTTTTGTTTGTTTTGTTTGTTTTGTTTTGTTTTATTTTGTTTGTTTGTTTTTTTTTTTTTTTTTTTTTTTTTTTTTTTTTGTTTTTTTGTTTTTTATAAATTTTATTTTATTTTATTTCCAATGGTGGTATTCAGTAGTCTTCTCTATGTATTTGTAACTCTTCCTTTCAATGTAGTTTCCTTTATTGCTCCTTACTAAATTCTTGTTATCCATTAATAAGGGAAAATGTTTGTTGTGCTAATGTTGTGTGATTAATGGTACATGATTTTGTGGAATGCTTATAGGTGTAAACTAGGTGTCATGAAGCATGAACTTTACAAATTTGTGCAAAATGATATATACTTGTTTTTTAGCAGGTCTGTATATTCGCATATGGTCAAACAGGTTCTGGGAAAACCTATACCATGATGGGTAGGCCAGAAGATCCGGACCAAAAGGGATTGATACCTCGTTCCCTAGAACAGATTTTTCAAACCAGCCAATCACTTTTATCCCAGGGGTGGTCATATAAAATGCAGGTCAGTGTCTAAATTTTTTGACTAAATATCTCCTTTGTTCTGATTTACGGGCGATCTTAATTTTGTTTAGATGTATTTTCCTTTTTAATGTTTGTAGGCATCAATGTTGGAAATATACAATGAAACAGTCCGTGATCTATTATCCCCAAACCGTTCAAGCAGTCAAGAAAATAGTTCACTTGGAAAGCAATACACGATTAAGCATGACGCAAATGGCAATACATTCGTCTCTGACCTTACTGTTGTAGATGTCTGTAGTATCAGGGAGGTATCCTCTCTTTTACACCAGGCTTCACAAAGCAGGTAAGACGTTCACAATACTGTTTTTATTTTTTCTGTTTTTTGAAGTAGTACAAATAAGACCCCTTTTTGAGTGAAAAGTATGATATGCTCATTTGCTGTCTTCATGAAATCTGCTAGTTCATTTATCCCATCCTTAGAAAGTGAAGAGGTTGGCATTCTTTTTGAAAGATGATAAATTTTGTTAAAGAAAAACTGAATGGAACAAAGGTAGTGATGGCGGAAACAGAAAAAGTCTTGCCACTCCTTAAAGAGGCTATCGTAGAAAATAGAAACAACAACAGTAAAACACTACTACAGAAAAAAAGTCGGAGGGAAACCCAAAGATACCACGGCCAGAGAAGCATTCTAACTTTTCTTTTTAAGACTGATTTTAGTCTTATAAGAGATCCACCATGGAACATCCTCGGAAATCCCAAATATTTAGAGGATTCTAAATATGTGTTCTTTTCTGATTTTGAACATGTTTATGATGGTGTAACGGTCCACTTTTTGGTAAGAATGCTCTTTCGGCGTGTCTGATGATTTGGGGACCAATCGAATGCCCTTAAATCGGCCCCAAATTTATGCAATCAATGGCTACCAATCCACTAATGCATATTCCTAAGTGGTTAACATCATTCACCCCAACTAATTACAAGAAAAAAAAAAATCGAAATTTAAAACTGACACTGTTTATTTCAGAAAACAGCCAAAAATAAAGAAAACTTATAAAAAATAGAAATGAGATAAAAAAAGGTGATCTAAATGTAAATAGTCTACATGTATTTCAATCATCCACACTCAAAACAAAAGAAAAAAATGAATTTTGTTGAAAATTTAGAACTGACATTCTATAGTAAGATTACATAAAAAAAGAACAATTATACAAACAACATCAAATTGACTAGAAATCTAGCAAGATATGGTCGATTTGGTGTTGTAATCTTGAGCTTAAGTATTTCTAGCAAGAAAGAATTAAAGAAATTGGATTTTTACCTCTGTTTTTCTATTTTCCCAAATGCGGCCCCCTAGAGCTTCAATACATCCAAAATGATTTGATTGTGTTTTTATCTCCAAAGAATGCACAAGAGCGGTCGAAATCACCTCAGAATAACCGATTTTGCATACACCTTGGCTTTATTCCTTGGTGGCGTAGGAGATTTCTGTACTTCTGTACAAGGGGAATCACTGTATCCTGCATCATTGCTGAATATAAGGACTTGGCTGAGGAGTTACCATTTGGAGACCATCTTAAAAAATTGGAAACTTTGGTTGAACTGTCAATGTGCACCTCTCCCGACGACCACTTAATAAATTCATGAAAGGAGTCGATTCCTTGTTGGATGGATTCCTTCTCAACCTAATGATCCCAGGCCATGCCACCCCTACCATCTCGTAGCAGGCTAGACTTTTTCTTCCTTTGCAATTGCAAGTGAGAACAAGGCCTGATAGGAGATTGTCCCCATGAGACATTGTCCAACCAAGCATCCATCCAGATCAGACTGTCACTCGTATCAACGAGAAAGTAAATGCCCTTGCTAAATTCCATGGGAACTCTACACAAAATGCCCTTAGGGGTTGCTTTGGCTTGTTGACTCAACCTACTAATGGCTTTTAAACATTGAACCCTGTTGATCAAGTTCCAACTTAGAAAAGGACTACATCCAAAGCATGCCTGTCTCCTCACTGAATCTCAACCACCATTTACTCAAAAGAGCCCAGTTCCTCTTTCTGACATTACCAATCTCAAGGCCTCCTTTCCTCATTGGCTTTTGCACTTCAATGTTTATTATCATCATGCGAACATGTGTTTTCTTCTGAGGCATTTCATTGCAATCTATTTCCTTCTTCAGCTTACTGTATCCGCGGAGGCCACTGTCACAAGAGGAATTATATGATCCTTAACCTGATGATATGTATATAGTCCTTGGGTCTTTAGTTTATAGAAGCAGCACAAATAGCTTATTGATCTGGACTGTTATCTTAGTGGACATGGCCGGACGATAGCCAAAAAAATCTCTCCTAGGCAAGGGACAATAATACCTCTTCGATTGGTGGTCTGCAAACAGATGATTAAGAGAGAATGTCAACTGTTCACATTCAGCTGAAAGAGCTCCGGAGATACTGGAGGGATTCAATGTTCTATATTTGGGACGAATTTGGTGCTTGGTTTATCCTCTATGATCTCTGTCGGATTAACAGTTTGGACACTAAACTGGAGACCAACTTAGTCAAAGTTCAAACTAGAAATCCATGAGGGAGGGAGAGGTTGAAATTTCCAACAAAATGTGGAAGGAAAACTTTGTTGAGAATATGTTTTGACACCTTGCTAAATGTGTCCAACATGGCACTTTCTGATGACATAACCATGGCATTTTGTCCGTACAGATTTTGAAGTGTCATATTGTGGTGTGTCCAGTAATTTCCAGGTGCCCCCAAGTCATGGCTCTGCAAACCCAAAAAGTAGAAATGTCCAGGTTATGCTGGAAAATTTTCTGGGTTTAGTTATTTTCTGGCTATCATTTTGCATGATTTAAATGACATGGTTTAGTAGGGCTGTCAATGGGCTGGCCTCAGGTCAGGAAAAATAATTTTTTTTTTGAATATGCCTGGCCCGTCAGGCCTTGTCCGAACAGTTCAAAATCCAAGCTGAAGCCAACCCCAGGCTTGGCCTGTTGACAGCCCTCTAGTCTAGTCTACCTCAGATACATACTTGCTATGAGTATAATTTATAAACCATCTTTGGTTATCTTTCTTATGATGTGGAAAATAATACTAGCACCCCATGGCCGAGGGATAGTTAACATGGTATTTAATTTTTATAAGCAACAAAGTTGAGTTAGAAACAAGAAACATATTCTAGTCAAGAGTGGAGATTACCCAATATGTAAATAATTTTTAGCTGCTGCACCTCTGGGAAGGCTATCGATCCCATTGGTTTCTTTGGAAGAACATGATAAAGTTCTACATCAAGGAATTACAACCTACCCAATGCTTTGTTGATGATACATGCAAGTCACCAAAGGCTCGGGTTCTTTTTAACAGGCATAAATATCGTGTTGGTTGAATTTTCTCACTCACGCATGAAGTCTCCAAACGCTTGGTTTCATTTTAGCTGGCAGGATATCGTGTTGGATGAATGTCCCTCCACCATGATTTGGTGGTTGATAGAAAAGATTTGAAGATTTTTTGGCTTGCAAAGAGGGTGTTGGTTTTGGCTCATTCGAATTTTATCTTGAACCACACAAAATCAGCATATGAGATAGTTTTGGATGAATCGGTGCAGGGTTCAGGTTGAATGAAATTGGTTTGATGTCCAAGTTGGTTAGGCTGTCCATTTGTTATTATTTATCTTTTATACTTGTCAAATGTTTCTTTTGTCTTTAAAGTTCTTGGTTTAAACTCATTTGGGTTTTGTAAGTTCCAAGTTTGAATGCACAATGTTGTGGGTAATCGACATTTTTTTAATTATAAAATATTAATATTTACTTTTGCCTTCATTTCCTTTCGGCAGTATCTATTTCAATGTTTCCTGCAATTATGCAATTCAGAATCTGATGCAAAAGTATTAATATATGTATCAAACTCCAGCTATCATACAACCCTTGATTCTCAAAACTGCAAGCTCACATGTCCCTACCTCTTTTATTTATTTGACATCCTCTCTTGTAGAGATTAGGTTGTTTGTTGCTGACAAAGGGTGCTTTCTTAGGTCTGTAGGAAAGACTCAAATGAATGAGCAGTCTTCGAGGAGTCATTTTGTTTTCACTTTGCGGATAACTGGAATCAATGAGGTAAATGCTTGCAACAGACCCTAATGCTTTATTTACTCATGTTCATATGCTGATATCTTCTTTTTCTGGGCCCCAGAGCACTGAACAACAAGTACAAGGTGTTCTAAACCTCATTGACCTTGCTGGTAGTGAACGTCTTTCCAAGAGTGGCTCAACTGGGGATCGCCTAAGAGAAACTCAGGTATACTCATGTTGCTATACTCCTTGCTGGTCGTTATTGTTGTCAATCAATGTTTATTTGTGAGAATATTTTTCATGTCGAATTTATTCTCTTGATTACTTTCAGGCTATCAACAAAAGTCTATCATGTTTGAGTGATGTTATCTTCGCAATTGCTAAGAAAGAAGACCATGTTCCATTCAGGAACTCTAAGTTGACATACCTTCTGCAGGTAAGCTCTCTTTGGAGGAATTCACTGGACCCTACCACATTTGAATTTGTTAAGTGTTAGGAAAAGGCTTTCCATTAAAAGAAATATCTTTGGTGTTCATATAATCAAAGAAGCCAAACCATTTAGCAACTTCTGCACAATTAGTATATGTCTAGCAAGTGTCGAGGTCACTTCTCTTTAACTTCAAACTAAAGAATGCCACTAATTTCTTATGAATGGCAAATGTTTTAGTTGCAGAAAATCTGAGATTTTTCATCTACCCCACCTTATTTATTTTTATTTTATTCTTTTAATAATAATTAAAAAAAAAATATGAATGTTGCTATATTATCTGGAAATTTTCTCCCCCGTGCCTCTACATGCTGGTCAGATCATTCCAAGAGATTTGTCTCTCTGATTAGTGATCATATCCTCATGTCCATGCAAAGGGGGTTGAAATGTGGATGTTGTTTCTAAACATCCTCCATATGGATGGTGAAGATCTCTGATCAGATGGATTGTTCCATGTGACCCATAGAGAATGCGACCTATGGTTTGGATCAGCACGTGGTGACGAATAAGAAGCAAGCAACAATGGTTACATTTCTATCACACCTCGCACCTCTTTTTGACATTTTACTAACCTTCTATTCTATGATTGATAGCCTTGCCTCGGTGGGAATTCGAAGACACTTATGTTTGTGAATGTCTCCCCTGATCCGTCCTCGGTAAATGAGTCACTTTGTTCTCTTCGATTCGCTGCTCGGGTTAATGCTTGTGAGATTGGTGTTGCTCGACGTCAGACTCATGTGCGGTCTGCTGATTCTCGCTTGAGTTACGGCTGAGTCGGGCAGAATACTTGCGGTGGTCCTGCTGTTGTTTTCTCCCTGTTGCAACGGTGTAATCTGTTTGATATCTTACCAAAGATCGAAAAAAAAGGGGTTCCTAACATGAACTACATGTAATTTGTATATTTAATGAAATGTATTGGATTTGTATGGGGTATTGGAGGGAATACATGCCCTTTCAGTGAGCAGCTGAAATTATTTTTCTGCAGTGCTTTGTGCTGATTAATTTCTTTGTACTCGTTCGCCCAAACATCACACACGTTTCTATTGTTTCTTCCATTGATTTGAGTAACCTTGTGCTTGAGCTGTCAGCGTTTCCAACGAATCGATGAGAATGAGATGGAACAAGGCCAAACACTGGGAGCATTTTATGAAGTGTATGATGCCTTGAGTTGCAATTGGAACCCAGTCCCAATGTCAATATGCTAATGAAGGAAATAGACATTTGATTCTTTCCATTCTATTAGAACAATGATTGCAATTTAGTTCGATAGCGCATCCAAACGCACCCTAAATGATGCAGCCTTGTTTGGATGATTCCCAGAACCACCAAAAAGGTCTTTTGTATCGGCTGATTAAGAAAGAAACATCTGTTACAATCCCCGATGGTGGGGGCCACCTTGTTGCATGTACCTTACATCCACACCGCCCCGTTGTGACAGCTCGTTTTAGGGCATGATCCAAAAAATGAAGCAGATCCAAATCTCAGGTCGACCACATTACAGGAAACAGTAGTGACTGTTAAAAACTAATTGTGGGCTACAAATGCTTTGGATCAAGCTGATATTTGTGTTGTCCCTTCATCCAGGCATCAACACGTTGGATGGCAAATAAACAGTCCTGTGGCCCCCAAGATGTTTTTAATTGCGGTATTCAATCACCACTTTTTCCTATGGTGTGGTCCACCTAAGATTTGGATCTGCTTCATTTTTGGGATCATGCCCTAAAATGAGCTTTTAAAATGGATGGACAGCGTAGATGTAAGGCACATATATCATGGTGGGCCCTTAATCAGGGATCCACCCAAGCCGTGCCCCAGTTTTATCATTTTAATCTGTGGGACCATAACTTTCCACCACTGAGAGTCGCAGACCACTAATCCTACAAGTGGCCTTTTTTTCCTTCCTCGAGTCTTTTCTTCTCGACTTCATACCAAGGTTTAAAAATAGGCTTCCCAGGGGTTTGTATGGTCCACTCCGCATCGGCTGATAAGAGCTGCTTATATGCTTTTTGGTTGCATTTTGTACAAATCAGACGGTTAGGATTTCTAGATCAATGTGATATCCCATGTATACACCATCCACGACATGTCCCACAATTTAGAGGGTTTGGATGGTGTATTTAAATATCACGTGAGAATGATGGGTTAGCACTGGAGCACTGTGATCCAGTGGTCCCTTTCGACAAACAACAAGTATCAATGATAAATCAAAGGACAGGATTATTCAACGATTTTCTCTTGGGACCGTGACTCAAAAACAGTGGGCCCCACAGCTTAATTTGATTGCCACGTGTACAATCATACTCTGCCTGAGAATCAAATAACTCTCCTTAAAATTCAAATTCCCAAAAGCGGGAGCTGTGGGATTGAAAGTTGGAAACAAAACTACCCGCTCGCCCGCTCCTGGCGCGTATTGGGTACTGCTGATGTGGCGGGATTTGATTTGATGGTGGGCTACTGTCATAGATAAGGCCCACACACAGAGCTGAAAGTTCAACAGGGGAGCGGGTTAGGTGTTACACTAGTAACATGTTAGTGGGTGTTTGCCTTACCGTGAGGCCCACCTTGATGTATGTGTTATAAATCCATGCCGTCCATAATTTTTTCCAGCTCATTTTAGTGCATGGTCCAAAAAACGAAGCAGATCCAAATCTCAGGTGGACCACATAATAGGGATTGAATACCCACCCTTAAGAACTTGGGGCCACCAGAGATCTTAATGAGTAACAGGTACATCAAGGTGGGCCGAGTGGATTAGGTGTTAGTTGGGTAACACGTTAGTGGGTGTTACCCTGGCATGTATTGTATATCGATGCTGTACATATGTTTTTCCATATTATTTTATGACTTCCCAAAACTTCATATCCAAATCTTAGGTGGACTAAACTGATGGAAACTGTAGTAATTGATCATTAAAAGCTTATCGTGGGCTATAAAAGTTTTGGATCAAGTTGATCTTTGCATTTGTCCTTCGTTCAAGTCTGTTTAACCTAATCAATAGGTCAGATGGCAAATAAACATTACAATGGGCCCAAAGTAGTTTTAATGCCAAGCATTCAATCACTAATGTTTCCTATGGTGTGGTCCACCTGAGATTTGGATCTTATTAATTTCTAGGACCCCAATGGACGGTAATATATATATATATATATATATATATATATATATATATATATATATATATAAAACATGTTCATCAAGTTGGGCCCCATGGTCAAGGTAACACCCAAGTTGGGCCCCATGGTCAGGGTAAATCCACTTTTTTAATTCACACACACCCCACATGGACACTTGAACCTATGACCTCAATGTTGAAACGCACTCTGCCTATCACTGAGCAATGGTAGGAAACCAGCAGATACTTAAATCTTGGGTCATACAAACAGGAGGAAAGATACAAAAATTCCAGCTTCTTGTTATTGCTGTTAGGACCAAGGATTTTAGACTTGGTAACTCGGGTCGGTAGTGACTCATGGTGTCGAACCGGATCAGGTCCAACTGAGTCCGAGTCAACTCATATGAGTTGCATCTCCGTCCGAGTCTTCAATCCATAGTTATTAGCACCTGATAATTCAGGGTAAGTGATGCAGTTTTGAACCCATCTATCTAAGTTGGTTATCAAGCCACTCATTTCTCTAATGGACTGTCCATCTACAGGTCCCTACCATGTATGGCCCCATCCTAGCAGCCCAGTGGACGGATTTCACCCATTGAATATGGACTGTTGGTTGGATTCAAGTCTAATCCTGATTTTGGCAAGCACATGTCCTCTACATAGGATTTGCCGCATTAAACCGGTGCTTTCCCCCGCATAAATGCACTTAGCTGCATTTTTTTTCAATCTTCTTTAATTGCATTATGCAGAGGAAAGCATCACTTTAGTTAAACATCTTTATTTCTTAGTCTTACAGACCAATTCTATTGGTAGAACAGATAAATGGCCTTTCTAAGCTTTCTTTTGCACTCTTTGTAAATGTGTTTCTGGAATTGAAGCTGTATTCTTTCTCTTTCACTGCCCAAATAAAACAAGTAAATGTTACAGATCTCTATGCCATCCGAGTCATCACCTCCTGGAGAAGAACTGTGGTATCTTCATAACATGATTTTATCTCAGGGTCGTTTCGCATCTTCACAGCATCTTCAAGCTGCAATCACAGAGAATTTCAACTTCTTAGGTAGCTTGGACAATTAATCACAGAGAATTTCTACTTATTAGGTAGCTTGGAAAATTAATCACAGAGAATTTCAACTTCGCAGTGAGATCAAATATCCAATGTTTAATCAAGCATATGCTTGGACAATAATCTATAGGCGTCTACCCTTGATGCCCGATCATGAATGGAGATACCCCAGAAATCTCCTCCCATATGGATGTGGACCTTGTTTGTAAACATTTATTTCCACCACATGGCTAGAATTGTTGGAAAGGAAGATATGTCCATCTTGAGATGGGGTGCAGAATCAAGCTACAAACCGGTTTGGTTTTTCGAAACATGTTGCATGACAGGCATTGCTGGCACATAACGGCAATGCCCCGAGACCATTATATTCTGATTTCAAAACCTTGTTTTTTCTTTTAAAGAACCCTTGAAACAAACTCTATAGTCTGTATAAATACTATTAAAACATGCATAGATGATTGCTCCTTACCTTTTCTACACTGTCAAACAACTTGTTGGCTAGATCAGTAAGAGGTTGCTTCTCGTCGATTGGAGCTGCAGATATAACTTTGTCGAAATCGTAGTACATGACTGTAGATTTCAGACGAAGGTACTTCCTCACATAATTCCATGCATCTTGTCCCAACAGATCTCCCAACCCCATCAAATCAAATGCATATTGCCTCAGCCTATATGCACTTCCTTTTGCTCCAATATTCGCCATGTAAATGCCTTTCTTAAGGAATGAACGAGTGCCCGTCTCTTCATTTGCAATCTCTGCCAATGAATTCAGGTATCTGTGAGATCTCAAAAATCAATGTGATAGTACTTGGCTTGAGGCTGCATTTGGATGCACTATTTGATTGAATCGTAATAGTCTAGTTCATTAAAAGGAATGATCAAATTGCAATTACCTTGGCATATTTGTATTATGTTAGTGATCCCACACGCGATTGAAACTTTAAGGGGAAAATTTTATAAGACGACTATTTGAATGGCTACACTATATGGAGCATGGTGTTGGACAGAAAACAACATTAGTAGAGATTTAACTATTGCAAAGATGACGATGTTGAGATGGAAGTGTGGGAAGAACAGGAAAGATAGGTCATTTGAAGTAGCCCAGTAGTCTTAAACTATATTAAGTTAATTGTGTATGTGTTCCTAAAAAACATATGGGTACTCTATTTCACTCCATTGATCATGAGCAATCGAAAAAAGCCAAACCAGTACACTCTCTCTTGGAATCTTGAATATGTTGATACTACCAATCAATTCAATCTACATGTCTCCATGAATCGGTGCTATAGGAGAAAATGGAGTGAAAATTAAGATATTCGGTCATGACACTGAATGAGGGCCAGAGAGATGGTCTGGTAATGAAGGAGAAAATCGATTAGTATTGGTGTGGAAAGAAGATGAGTGGAAGAGCTAAAAGGACTAGAACCGAGGTGGTAAGGAGGGGTATGAAGGCTTGTTCACTTACTGAGGAGAGCTGGTTTTGTAAACCAGACCTGAAATAGATAGGACAACGCTTTGATATTGATGATGATATTCGCATTGAGGACTTTGTTGCCGAATTGCAATTACATTGCATAAATACAATTTTGGTGCTACTATAATACTAGAAACATCACTATTCAGTCATATCCTCTTTACTAATTTTGACGATTAATTTCACTTTTGCATCCAAACACATTAGAAGATCGGTAACTCTCCATGTTACTATAAATGGGGGAAATTAACAAATATACCGACGGTGGACTCAACAACTAGAGCAGGAGCCTGAGCTAAGGGAACAGCCTCATTCCAAAGAGCTGAGATCTCATAAAGGAAAAATGAACCAATTGTTGTGAAGAAATTTCGAATTCAGGAACGGGATCTGTAGCCTGTCGATTGTCATTATAAAAATGTGTGCTATGCATAATTGTTATAAAAGGTGCAAAAGATGACCAAACTATTGGGACCCTTTATGCAGTGACCCAAGTGAAAATAGTGAACTTACAGTAAAAACCAACTTCAATAATGGCCCAATATTCATAAGGTGGGTAGATTACAAGGATGAATTTAGCAAATTTACATTAAGGGTGTGTTTGCATGCTACCATTTTCATTTCTGATGAAATCTATAGCTGGCTCTGTATGTGTTGGGAAAGCTGTGTTGAGAGGCTGTGATTAACAGCCTCTCACACAAGGGCTCATATGTGACAACCACTCATCAGACTCACCTTCACGAAAAAAACCCCATTCTGATAAAATTTTAGGCCCCCATTGGATGCCTGAGCGAGCGACAATCTTGGGTTTAATTCCAGTTGGGAGAAAAATGCATCAAAATGAATTTTTGGTGGCACCCAAACACATCCTAACATTTCATTGCAAACATGAAAGTTCATCGATTCTAATCATTTTCTCCTTTAAAGGTAACTGCCAAATCAACCAAGCTTGTAAGAAATGCAAGATAAGAGTGGCTGAATGCACAAGTCGATTGAATTTCAATCATTCCATTAATAAAAAGGAAAATGGCAGAAGTTGATGATGTTTCCCTGTCTTCATGACGCCAAGTAGCCAGAGATTGCATTTTTGGTTCTGTCAGGTATGACTTGAATGTACCACAGTCGCAATTTGGGGCCCTGACTATCAATATGAATGCAAGTAGACTATTGTTTGGTTACTCCTACTTTATTAGGCTAGTAATTGAAATTCATTCTGATAGAGCATCCAAACACCTCCTGAAGTAAGAACAGTGAAATGAAATCCATTGCACTTTTTAGTAAATCTTTATTGAGAGTCGCCAAATATGCTAGAGGGGATTGCTTGATCATCACTAGAAACCGTGTAGGATGATCTGAACCATTAATCTGGTGGTCATAGAACTGCAATTTTTGTGACTATCAAATCCTGTCTGATGATTGTGAAATTCACCCATTGAAGGGTAGATTTTGCCATCTTTTGTTCAAGTAGTTCTTGCGAACAATCCATTTGCATGGAGAATGTGATGGCTGTGGTAGTTCCACAGTAGCAGTGAACTCTAGGCCATGACATGTGCCTGTGGTGGCCAACCAGATCAATGGTGTCAATTGCCCCAGAAGACTGCCACATGTACAGAGTTTCAATGCCATCGCGAGAAAATCCGAAAAATCCATGTTTTATCGCTGGAATGTTTCGGTGTTTGGTTCAATGACATTGAAGGGGTTTGATGCCATCGACATTCCGTCGATGCCATCGAAGTGCCATCAAAGGTGCCATCGAGCGATCGCACAGAGTGGCGTAAGTGCCAGATTTGTTTCCTATTTCAATTGCGATTCTCATAGAGGCTATATATATGGTTGTAATCGGGAATAGGACGTATCTCAAAGCTTTCTAATTCGTTCCAAAAGGGTTTCAAGGGCTTTTAAGGGAGATTCGAGACTTGTTCGAATCGGGTAATCTCTATCTATTGTAATTTTCTGCTTTTATGGTTTTTCCCGCAAGAGTTTTTCTGCATTAAATTCGGTTTGTTTGTGATTGAACTTGGTTGTGCGATTGGACTACTTTGCTTGATTCATCTCTGTGTGCTTCCACAGTCCCCCTACACAGAGGAGATGCTAAAGATAGGCGAGGGACAACTTTTACAGCTATGTAAGCCTGCTGATCATTCATCTCCCTCCCTACTTCTACCATGAATGAGCAATGGAATAAGAATCATCAGCCAAACTATCCCAGCCATCCAATTGCATATGGACGATTTGCTATTATCCAATTATCAACCATCCGTAGCAAGGCCGACAATCACATGCCTATAATTGTCAAATGTCAATGGATTTCTCCAGCATTGCCCATCATCCATGGTGGACCTCACCACCCAAGTGGTCTGGATCACAGAAATTGTGGGGCCCACCTGTACGGAATGCTGTCCTGTACCAAAGAAGATCATCAAAGAAATGAAGTTGGGGAACGAATGCTTACTATTGACGACTGAAGGAACTGGTATAGGGCCAGTTAGCCATAACCCGTTGTCCTCGGCGAGAGTGTTTTGGCAACTGAGATGTGTAGAAAGAGTAAGGATACCAAGCCCAATCACAGCCCTTCGATTAGTTTGTATGGAAATGCCAATGGGTTTTGATGCTTCATGCTGTTGTTCTTCAGATTCTTCTGTTTTCTTGGCCATGAACCTGTGAATTGTCGATGTTCGGTGCCTTTTGAGATCAAAGATCTTGGGTTTGGTAAGGAGAACCTCAGAAGCTGCATTGAAATTAGATATGGGACGTGCCATGGATGAGAGAGAGAGAGAGAGAGATGGTCTGTTTTTTCTGTTATCAAAGTGCATTGGTAACCATAGGCCACCATAAACGGATGCAGTTAGAGGATAAAGGGCAGTTTCGTCATTTTGCAAATGTAGAGGATATGGAGGCGGATTGCATACTGACACTGGATGGTGTTATGTGGGCCCCGCTACGATATATGTGTTTTATCCACGCCGCTCATCCATTTTGGATCATTATTTTAGTGCATGATCTAAAAAATGAGACATATATTTAAATCTTAGGTGGACCACACCAGAGAAAAAGAGTGGTGATTGAACACCCACCATTAAAAATTTACTAGGGCCCACTGTAATATTTATATGCCATCCAACATGTTGATTATTAAGTGACAAAAGACCTGGATGATGGGAAAGCACAAATATCAGCTTATCCAAAACTTTTGTAGCGTCCGATGAGTTCTCAATGGTGGGTGTTCAATCACCACTCTTTTCCTTGGTGGTCCATTTAAGATTTTGATCTGACTCAGTTTTAGGCTCATGCCCTAAAATAAGCTGCTAAAATGGATGGACGGTGTGGTTAAAACACATACACCATGGTGGAACCCACAGTGCACCGTCTAGTCGCAAGTGGCTAGTGAAGATGTCAGTAGGCAATTCGCGTCCGATATTTAGAGTATCCTAATCGCCCATCTTTGAGAATTTTGTCCGATATTTGGAAGATCCTAGCCACCCATGAGAATCGTTGCTATAGTTCTCTCTTCTCAACATACTAACCGTTAGGGCTGAAAGTTGGGCGGGTTCAACCCGACCGACCTGTGTTCGACCCGACATTGGGTTGGGCTCAGGCAAGATATATCGATTCCGATCTCAAGCTTAGGCTATACAAACACCAACCCGATAAAACTTGGGTTGGGCTCGGGTTGCCCGACCCGACCTGAACCCGATCGATATATAAGTTACTTACAAATTATAATTGAGTATCGATCGTTTGTGTCAAAGGCACACTAGTGATGTCGGGTCTCATTTGTCCACTTTATTTCCAAGAACTGAAACTAACAAGATATGTCAGGTTTCTCTCTCCCAAATAGATTGCGTGCTATGCTACATGACTTTTAAAGGAGTGATTGTCCTATATTTTAACTTATTTTTTAAAGAAAAAAAAATGAAGTTCTTTATAAAGAATAATCACATATATAAATAATAAAATTATATATATCCAACCAACCCCGCTTGGGTTGAGAATTCCCAACCGAAGTTGGGTTGGGTTAGGGTTGAGGTATAGGAACTTATATTGAAATATAATAAACTAATGTAATAACCAAAATATTAGAATGTATGAATTCCCAACTAGAGGTTGGGTTGGGTTAGGATTGAGGTATAAGAACCTTGGATTGGGGCCCCAACCGGGCCGGACTTTACATGGGCTAGGGCGGGCCAAAAGCATTGTTCAATCTTCTAAGGCCCAAAGCCTGAAATTGATCAGACCCTGGTCGTCTGAAATAGCCCTGTAATGTGTTTAAGTGTTTCCTATCACCCATGAAACAAAGATAAAAATGTGGATTCGATAGTGATCTTGTGTCCCACCGCACGAACAGACGAGATTAATGCTTTGAAATTGAAGATTTGTAGGGAACCCATTGAAGGGGCCCTTCCAGAAATTCTCAGTGGCACAGGGCTGAACCCAGGCCAAAGAGGGGGTTTGGAAATAGTTTTCAACCAGCAATTGACGCGCCTCGGTTATAACCTCACTAGCTGCGTCATTGCCCCAAGCGCAAAGATACTTTACATCTACGTCCTGCCCTTCCTTGTATGAGTTCCGTGCATTCTCGTTTCTCTCCTTCTCAAACGATGTGGGACTTCAATTATTTTTTATAAGTGTGGACCACCTGATGATCATTTAAGCTTAGTTTCATGCTTATGGCATCTACATTTTCAGGATTGCTTGATGAGCGGTTGTGATCTGCACGTGTTACTCGTTTCCACGTGAGACGGCGAGTGCATTTAGCTTCTTCCCTAGCCGTCGCTAATTTAAAATTTTAAATTCGCGAAGGATCTTTCACAGTACTCAAGCGAAACCCGCCATTTTCCCTCACCTCTCTCTCTCTCTCTCTCTCTCTCATGAATGGCTCTCTTCCTCTCAAATCTCTCAAACACAACAGCAAATTTCTCTCCTCTCTTATCAAACTCAATTCTTTCTACACCCAAATCCCACAGAACCCTCTCAAATCCCCTCTCACATCTCTCCAATGCGGTGTTCTTTTACAGTCCTTCACCAACTCCAAATCCTCCCAAATGGGTAAGCAGCTCCACGCCTACATGCTCTCTTCAGGTATTATCCTCGAAAATACATATCTGTACACCAAACTCTCCGCCATGTATGCCATTTGTGGAATCATGACTGATGCCCGCTTCATTTTTGATCAAATCGTATTAAAAAACTCATTTTTATGGAATGTTATGATTAGAGGCTATGCATGTTGTAATGGATTTTCAATGAATTCGCTTGTTCTGTATCGAGAGATGGTGGTTTTTGGGAAAAGGGCAGATAATTATACTTACCCTTTTGTTCTTAAGGCATGTGGTGACTTGTCACTTGTTGAAATCGGTAGGAAAATCCATTGTGAGATTGTGGTTTGTGGGTTTGAGTCGGATATTTATGTGGGCAATTCCTTGATTGCGATGTATGCAAAATTCAGAGATTTGGGTAGTGCACAGAAGTTATTTGATAAAATGCGTGTGAGAGATTTAACTTCCTGGAACACGATGGTTTCTGGTTATGCGAAGAATGGTGAGCCAGGTGAGGCTTTATCTGTTTTTTATCAAATGGTGAAGAATGGAGTAAGAGTGGATTCCTCTAGTCTTCTCGGTATATTGTCAGCATGTGCTGATGCAGCATCCTTGAAACAGGCAAAGGAGATTCATGGTTATGTTGTGCGGAATGGTATGGATTTCGATAGTTTTGTTAGAAATGCTCTTATTAATGTTTACTGCAGTTGTAATTTTATAAAGTGTGCAAGGGGATTGTTTGAGGAGGGAGACAGTAGAGACATTGTCTCGTGGAATTCTATGATTTCGGGTTATGCTCGTTGTGGTGATGCTATTGAAAGCCTAAGGCTTTTTCGTGAAATGAATTTGGAAAACATGGTACCTGATAAAGTTACTCTAATTTCTGTGCTTGGAGCTAGTGATCAGATAGCAGCGCTGCAATTTGGTAGGGGCATTCATGCTTGTCTTGCAAAAAATGGCTTCGTGGTGGATACGATTGTGGGGACCTCACTTATAGACATGTATGCCAAGTGTGGTAGTTTAGGCTGTTCACGTCGAGTTTTCGATGAGATGCTAGAGAGGAATTTGGTTTCTTGGAGTGCTATGATTGCAGGCTATGGGTTTCATGGGAGAGGAAAGGAAGCCATTTCCATTTTTAGCGAAATGACAGAGTCTGGTGTTAGGCCAGATGCTGTTATTTTTACTTCGGTCTTGTCGGCGTGTAGCCATGCAGGGTTAATGGATGAGGGTTGGGTGATATTCAACCAAATGCAATGCGAGTACTCTATAAGTCCAAGGATTGAGCACTATGCCTGTATGGTCGATCTTCTTGGGCGGGCTGGGCGCTTAGATGATGCATATGAGCTCATTAAGAAAATGCAAGTGAAACCTAATGTAGATATCTGGGCCGCACTTCTCTCTGCTTGCCAGGTCCACCGCAATGTGAGGCTAGCTGAAATTGCAGCCCAAAATGCTTTTCTTTTGAAGCCTAAAGGTGTTGGCCTTTATGTTTCACTTTCCAACACCTATGCAGCAGAGAAAAGATGGGATGATGTGGAAACAGTAAGAGCGAGGGTGAGACAAAGGGGACTGAAGAAACCACCAGGCTGTAGCTTTGTTGAATTGGGTATGGAAATTCATCGGTTTTTAGTGGGAGATAAGATGCATCCGCAATCAGAGCTTATATATGCCAAGTTAGAAGATTTGAATCAGAGATTGAAGGAAGATGGCTATGCACCAGATACTAGCTCTGTGTTTTATGACGTCGAGGACGATTTGAAGGAGAAGATGTTGTGGGACCACAGTGAGAGACTGGCCATTGCTTTTTCTCTTATCAACACAGCCCCAGGGATGACTATCAGGATTACAAAGAACCTCCGGGTGTGTGTCGATTGCCACATTGTCACTAAACTCATC
The DNA here is from genome assembly GCA_021015155.1 of Magnolia officinalis. Taxonomy (NCBI): domain Eukaryota; kingdom Viridiplantae; phylum Streptophyta; class Magnoliopsida; order Magnoliales; family Magnoliaceae; genus Magnolia; species Magnolia officinalis. The sequence continues at coordinate 5,700,404 of JAJHSJ010000002.1, forward strand.
TCCAAGATTGTCAATCGAGAAATTGTCGTGAGGGATGCACATCGGTTTCACCACTTCCGTGACGGATCTTGTTCTTGTGGTGATTATTGGTGAATTTTTCTTCGACACAAATGGTTACTTTGTGCAAGGAGCTGGATTTGTTAATTCCTGTTTGTGGACCTTTTCTGTCTCCTGATGCGGAACTAGAGAAATACCAATGGGACTTGGGTGCTGTGAGATGGTGGGGTTTTTTCAAGGTTCTCATGCCAATGTTGCAAACACGTGCAAGACCTCAGATGGACTATTCATGCATGTTAGACACAGACTGCTGGTTCTTTTTCTCAAGCATCATTCCCACACATGTGACTTCCTAACCTCCAATCCTTGATGAATGGTCCTGATCTTGCACATGCGTGTCCCATTTATGTGTGCATGGAACCCCTCGTGGAACCATCAGAGTCACTGGAGGATCAAAAGATTAGCTAATCGCAAGGTTTAATACTTCAACTGACCAGGATACTGTTCTGGTTAAGGCGAAGCAGTAACCTCATGGGCTCCATCAACCTCGGCATCGTGTTGACACGGGTGCATGGAACCCCATGTGGAATTATCAGACTCAGGTCAAAAGATTAGCTAATCACAAGGTTGTGTACTTAAACCTATTAGCTAATCACAAGGTTGAGTACTTAAACCTACCCGGATACTATTCTGGTTAAGGTAAAGTGATAACTTGATGGGCTCCATCGACCTTGGCATCAAATCAGAGTTTTAAGGTTTGTGCTTGTGTGTGGCTGTTTTTGTGTAATTTTTTATTTTATTTTTTGGGGGTTGGTTGGGCATACATTCCTCACTGACTTTTTTCTTTTTTTGTTCCGGAATTCAAGTGTACAGTTTGAGATATCGCTGGATAGTGTAAATAGCAACTTTGCAAGCTATTGATTTGATCTTCTTCTCTTGCTTTAGCATGTTCAGGTTGAGATAATCTCTTTTCCTTGACTGTGTAGGATTAGAGCTAGAAACCTGTTGGAAAAAGAAATCCTAGCATGATACACTTGACAGATTTTCTGATTCAAATCTTCAATGATACATGGTGTAATGTTCCTTTTATCTCGGCTTACCATCACCAAGTCACCAAAAAATGAAATGAAAGCATAAGGAAAAGATTCATTTCAATTACTACAATACATAAGACCACAATGTAGTAATGTAATGAAGAAGATAGAAGGTACAGAAAGAAGAGAACATGTGAATTCATTGGAGACGGATTGAGAAGGAAGTGCACAAACACAGTTCACGGAAACATGTTATAAAGATTTCTAAATACCATGTCCCTGAGTTTGTGCTCATAAATAATAGGCAAATTGGGGTGACTTTTTTTTTTTTTTTTGGGTAACGGGAGGTGACTTTTACCTCAACGTTTGATAGAATGAAATAATCAAAAGATACACCTAACTAGCCAGGACATAAAACATTAACCCTCAGAGAAAACCCATTTACAATTGATCCTCCCAAAACAAAAATAAAAGGCGTATTTAAATCTAATCGTATGAATACCATTCCTACTGAAGGAATCCTCTCTCCATACACGAATGTCTTTCTTCCGTAGAGTCACATGCCTCATTCGCCAGAGACTTGGCGACTTGTATTTGGGGTGACTTGCTCGTATTTTTTAGCATTGAAATCCGTATGTATTGGGTGACAAATAATGGTTTCAGACAACACTTAAAACCTTTATTTCACATCTTTCTTTCCTGTTACATTAGATACTAAATCCCTTAGAAATTTCACACTCTTCGTAACGGGCGAATTCACCGCCATCTTATTATACAAAACATTCTCAACTTCCCCAACCGATGGCCTCTTCTTAAACCTTGAAACCACCTTCAGTTCTCCCTTCTCCTCTTCTACCAAAATTGCCCATCCCTCATTACTGTAATTACCATCAGCACACCTAAAAACCACACCGTTTCTCTTACTCAACAGGCCTCTAACCTCCAATCCCATGAAAGCATAAATCACCTCAAATGACCCCACAAAACCACTCAACCCGCCGAAACCGCTCTCCTCCTCAAAACCCCACTTGGGGTTGAAAACCACCACTGGTTTCGGGTAAAAGCTGTCGCTAATGGCCTTCATGACGTCTAACTGAGATGCCTCTGGTGCCAAGAAGACTGCCACATCAGCAGAGCTTAAAATCCTAGTGCTAGTATCTCCCTCAGTAACTAAAGAAAGGTCTGAGTTAGTGACTGAGTTAGGCGATGACTCGATTGACTTGAAGGCCTCAATGGCTAGTTTTGTCAAAGTGGGGCTGGGCCAAAGGATGAGAATTCTGATCGGGGCACCCTTTTTCTTGATGGGGAGGTTAGAGAAGAGCTGGAGAGCTAGTTGCACTAGTGACTCGGACGAGTTGTCGGCAACTGGGATCTCGACTCGGTACCTGGGTTGCTTTTGTTTCTTGAGTTTGCCAGCAAGTCTTGGATTGTTAAGCGGCTTTTCTAAGGAGAGGGTGAGGCATGTCCTGGCTTGGAGGATGGCTTCATCTTTTGAGGTGGGTGGTGCATATGTGGGTTGGTCTTTTAGGGACAGAGAAGGGATTTTTGATTTTTGGAGGAGCTTTTGAGGGAAGAAAGAGAGATGGGAACGGTGGTGTTGTATTGGAATGGGTAGAAATGGGAAATGGGTTTTGGAGGGAGGAAATGGGGTTAAAGGATTTTGAGTTTTGAGTGTTTGGATGGGGAATTTGAGAAGATTGGAAGCCATTTGAGAAGCGGAAATGGAAGGAGAGGTGTTAGTCTTTGGGTGTGGATGGATGATATCTCTTCTTGCTTTGAGCTTATAGTTACCACACAAATTCTATAACATTATTTGAATATTTTAAAAAAGGGGAATAGCCCTTTGAAAGTGTATGCTAGATCTTGGCCAACCATTGGGTGGTCCTTGAATGAACGTGTATCTGTGCAGGAAACAGGCGGGTACAGTTATCAGAGGCTCTGCAGCTGATTGTGAAACATGGACCATGGCCATTTCTATTTTCTGACCGTACAATTTTCTCCCAGGCGGCTTCAGTGGATCCCTGACTGTGGGGCCCACCGTGATGTATGTGCTTTTCCCTTTGAAAGCTCATTTTAGGTCATGATTCCAAAAATGAAGCAGATCCACATCTCAGGTGGACCACACCATAGAAACAGTGGTGATTGAATACACAACATTAAAAACTTCTTGGGGGCCACTGGAATGTTTATTTGTCATCCAACCTGTTGATAAGGTCACAAAGACCTGGATGAAGGGACCACACAAATATCAGCTTGATCCAAAACTTGTGGCCCAAATGAAGTTTTTAATGGTCAATAGCCAGTTTTTCCTGTGCTGTGGTCCACCTGAGATTTGGATCTGCTTCATTTTTGAGATCATGCCCTAAAAGTGAGCTGCCAAAACAGATGGATGGCATGGATGTAAGGAAAATATATAACGGTGGGCCCTACAGTCAGGGATCCACCAACCTTGGTGGATATGGGGATTCACCAAGGAAAGGAATCGGCTACTCCCGCACCAGTGGCCAAAGGCTAGTGGTCGGTGCTCTGTGGGCCCCACCATGATATATGTGTTTCATCCATGCCGTCCACCCATTCTTCCAGATCATTTTATGGTATTGGTCCATCCAAAAATGAGGTTGATCCAATTCTCAAGTGCATGACACAGTGCTGATTGAACGCCTAACATTAAAAACTTCTTGGGGGCACAAAAGTTTTGGATCAAGCTGATATATATTTTTTCCCTTCATCCAAGTCTGTATGACCTAATCAACAGGTTAGATGTCAAATAACCATTAGAGTGGGCCCCGGGAGGTTTTTAATGCTGGAAATTCAATCACTACTGTTTTCCCATGGTGTGGTCCACTTGAGATTTATATCTACCTCATTTTTGGCATCAAGCCCTAAAATTATGGATGGACGGCGTGGATAAAACACATACATCATCATGGTGGGGTCCACATAGCACCGACCACTAGCCACCTGGCTGATGGCGGTGTCACTAACCAAACCGCGTCCATTTTTCTAATTCACGTGTGGCCCACTAATTAGTGGACCTACTTATTTTTGGGTCAGGGCATGGAAATGGGTGTTGTCCAACCTGATGACTGGACTGGTCTAACTGACATGTGTGCCATTTTGGCACATGTGCATCCATGAAGCTGATGAATCAAACACGATAGATCTCATACAGATGTGACATGTTAGGACGTTACGTTTTCAGGGAATCCCCTCTTACCTGTTCAAGAGCAAACTCATCAATGGACCCAGGAGGGCCCACCTACAGTCATTCTTCACCATTAGAGTGACCCACGCACGAAGCAAAAATCACAGTGATAAGATGACCACAGACATCTGGTTTGGGCCTGTAAAATGAAGGTAAGACCAACAAGGCACGACCCAAGTTGGATTTTGGTAGTCTGAATCGATCAGGCTTACGTTGATTTGGTTGGCTTGAACATTGGGTTAGCCCCGGTTTAGATTTAACGATGGCGTTGCAGGGGTCAGGTTTGTGGTAACTCCAATCTGGGCCAACTGGGCCTGATTTGCACCTCATTAAAAAAAAAAAAAAAAAACAGTTGGGTGTTTGTTTTTCATGCCGATAATCGGATGTTTTTCACCATCCGATCGTGGATACTTTCGTAGGCATTGTGGATCGTGGAATATACAATGGAATGTACTCTTTAGTATTGATGGTAGGTGGGCCATTGTGGGCCCACTGACAAAATTGAATGGAGACTAAGGGTAAGAAAAGATACAGATCTACTATAGTTAGTTGGGCCCTTGAGGAATATGAATTGTGGGGTGAGGCCTAGATTGAGGTACAGACCTAATATTATGGGATCCATAAGCTCTTTGGGAAGTGGTTTTGCAACACAAACTGCTCGTACCGCCTGCTGGTCTTTTGATTACTTTCAGGTCTATGGGCTTAAGCTTGGGCTTGATTCTCATTCCCAATAAATAAGTGGGCCAAGCATGGGCCTGAGCTTGCCGACAATGTCCATTTTACTGGCATTCAGGACCTGAATATTGGCCCATTTACTGTTTCTTCGCCACGGTAATGGGTTAAACCTTTTTAAAGAATAGGTTGGTCTCAGGATTAAAATCATGGTCTAAACATTATAAAAATAAATGCACATAAAAATTTCTTTTGTATAGGGTTTTAATCTATCAGCTGTCTAAGTGAACTGATGTAAATATACTTAATTTATATAATTTGCTAATGTAAGAAGATACGTATGGAAACACAAGCAATACGGTTAAAAGCAAAATAAGAAGTAAAAAACTAAAAATATACTTAGAGATGATGTGGATAGTTGTAGCTTAGACCCACGTAGAGTTTCACATACAATAAGAGCAGAAGGTGGTTTTAGTCAGGGTGGGACCAACTTGATGGGTTTTAGTCAGATACAGACCCAAGTCTAACCAATTAATTACCAGTCCTAAAACTCAGGCCCGTGTGCCCAACTTGCTAGTATTGTGGAGCCGGATTTAAACATGTTTGAGTCCCTGTTTTCTTGGACCACTAACAAATCAGGTCAGTTTGGGTTCACCTTTTGGGAATGGGTTAAAAATTGGGCCGGGTTTGAATTAAGTCTAATTTGGACTTGGTTAAAATTGGGTTGGGTCAGGATCTAACCCATGGCTCAGTGGTAGAGGGAGTGCATTTCAACACTGAGGTCATGGGTTAGATCACTCATTGGGACGTGTGTGAGTAAAAAGGGGAAAAAAAAAAGAAAAAAAAAAAAATTGGATTGGGTTAGTTCATTAATACCATTATATGTTTAAAAAAAGTAAAAAAGGTTTTAAGTCCAACTGGTTGCATCATTTAATCAATGGATTATTTCCAACTTGTGAAGTGGTTGTGACATCCAATTCTCCCAACCATGAAGATCACCTAGTATAAAAACTAGTCATATCCAATCATTAAGTGAGCCACACCATATAAAACAATGTATAGCCATTGATAAATAACAAAATAGAAGTGTGGTCTACTTAGTAATGAATGGGGTTGATTTTTTCATGAAGTATTCCTTGTGGTGTGAGCCACACCATAGAAAACAGTTTATACCCATTAATAAATAGCAAAATAGAAGCGTGGTCCACTTGATCAATGGATGGAATTGATTTTTTCATGAAGTGTTCCTTATAGTGGGACCAATGTATTGAACGGGTTGGATGTCCCATGCATTCAGCAAATAAGAAGTTTTTATTTATTTATTTATTTTTTTCCAACAAATTAGAAGTTATTCACTGGGTGGACCATGATATGTGGTACAACCTATTGGAACTTGGGAGTTGTCCTCATATATATATATATATATATATATACACACACACTATTCTAGCAATGACGTTTTCTTCTAAAATATATATTGAGTATTGTGGCAATGATGTTTCCTGAACCACACGCACGTACAAACGCCCATATTACACCATGCATCTGGCTCATGTATGTGAGCTAATGGTCCATAGAGAGTGGGCTAGCTGACCATGTAATTTCTCTTGTTTGTTCTGCACTTAACTCAAAAGCCTGATCTAAAGACCCAATTGGCATCCAACGGTAGCCGAACCCCACCTGTTGACAGCCGTAGACTGAACCCCACATGCTTGAAACGTGATGGGCCAGGCCATCTCATTTGCCGAGCTAGATCGGACTCGGATTGGGTGGTGAACCCAACACCACCCAGTTAGGTGGTGGAAAAGCTCTGTGGGCCCCACCATAATGTATGTGTTTCATCCACGCCGTCCGGCCATTTTTCCGGATAATTTAGGGCATGAACTAAAAAATGAGGCAGATCCAAAGCTCAAGGGGATCGACCAAACTATAGGAAATAGTGGGGATTGATAGCCTACGGTTGAAAGCATTCTACGTGCCTCGGTTCCAAACGTTCAACCAAGTACTGGTACGGGTGGGGGTCCAAATGCTAGTAATTTAACCGTTCATCCGGTATTTCTGAATCATGAGATGGCCCATGTCCAAGTATTGCTACTATGATATGATTCTGGCAGTCTCAGCCGGATGGTTAGATCACTCAATCGGGGACATTTTTGGCTTATCTCCGGTCCATACTACGATCATTTTCTGCGTTGGAAAATATATTGAAAAAATCGGGAAATAAAATTATTTACTTTTAGCACAAGGCTTAATCATGTATAAATATGCTATCCTTAAAGCTTGATTCGCCCCCTTATCAATTACTGATGGGTTGAAGGCGAATTGCTTCCAGGATAAAACAAGCCTTCTTTCTAGATGTTGCGTGCAGTAATCACGAAGGGTCTATTTAGGAACTCTTTGAACGCCCCTGATCGTCTGGCGGACTTGATTAGTGATTGTCTAACAATATTCTTAAAAGAAGAAAGGTTTTGGTGAGATCTGATGAATTCGGATAAGATCTATTGGAATTGATTGATTATATACCGGAGTGGTTCAGTTTATATAGGCACCAGAGGAGTGGACCATTGCTAGGTGGTCTGACGCTACTATAGTCACACTGCCCTTGCCCTTGCCCTTGCTCACGCTCGTGCTCAAGCCCGAACGTGTGTCTGCGTGCGTTTCAGTGCTACGCACTAGAACGCACAATCCGAGCATCTCAACCTCTAATTCTCCAAGTGAGAATACTACACACACAACCACTTATAAAGCACAAAATTTCTTTTATCATTCTCGTTATGGGACTAAAGAAATGACAGTTTTTCATTTGAAAATTTCAACATCGTTTTAGCAGGAAAACAAAAATTTCAAAATATTTTGATTTTTAAAACTAAAATTTCAATAATTCCCCACTTGGTTTTTAAAATAAATAGTAAAATTCTGCCAGGAATAAAATCCAACTATTATGCATAGAGAAAGAAATCTCACGATTTGAATCTTTTCTTAGTGTAGGTATTTTAAAATTTTGTCAAAATTCATGGTTGCCGCAACTTTGAACCAGTTATTCCAAAATGAAATAACCGAAGATTTGTCAAAATTCATGGTTGCCGCAACTTTGAACCAGTTATTCCAAAATGAAATAACCGAAGATACTATACGTATAATAAAGTGAAACAATCGGTATAGGCTTCGCATAGAATGAGATTTTTAATAGAAGATCCCTCAACAATTTAGCTTCTTTGCCAGTTGCAGCCAATGCTATGAACTCGTATTACATTGTTGAGTGTGTTATACAAGTTTGTTTCTTGTATCCCCAAGATACAACTGCACCTCCTAAGGTGAATATCCACCATGGTGTGAACTTGTTGTCCCTTGCACTCGATATCTAACTTGCATCGGTATATCCTTCCAACACGGTCGAAAATTCTGAGTAGAATAGCCGTAGGTCTTTGGTTTCTTTTAGATAACCTAGAACTATACTTATAGCTCAAGTGTTCTACACTTGGATTACTAGTAAACCTACTTTGTTTACTCACAACGTATGATATATCCGGTCTTGTGCGTTGCATAACATATATAAGACTTTCTATAACACTAGCATACCGGTCCTTACAATGGCAGCTATAGTCCTCCCAGCGCAGGTTTTAGAAAATATGGAAAGATCATTTGCCAACTTCTTCTGGGGATGGCGGGATGGGAAGAGAAAGCAACATTGGATCAAATGGAGTAACATAGCCATGCGTAAGGATGAGGGAGGGCTAGGAATAAGGAAGTTGAAGGAGGTTATGAAAGCTTTACAACTGAAGATGGCTTGGGCGGCTAGGTTTGGGAAGGATGGGAGTCAGTGGTTTGATTTTATGCGGTCCAAGTTTGTGCAACTTGGGGTTAGTGCCAGTAGGAGCAGGCATAAAGCGGATGCATCCTCGCTTTGGAAAATCCTAGTGAGCTTGTTTCATACCTTGGATAGAAATGTTCAGTGGGAGGTGGGCCAAGGGACTTGTAGCATGTGGAGGAGCAATTGGACCGGTCTTAGCCCGCTGGAGGATATTCCCTCACTATATATCCCTGTTGAGCTTAGGGACCTTAGAGTGGCGGATGTTATCAGGGCAGATGGGCTAAACGTGGAGGTGCCGATTGCTCTTCCAGAGTGGATTCGAAACCACATTCAGCAAGGGCGTTTCTACACTTCGGAGGGTGAAGACCAAATCATTTGGCCGTTCGATCCCTCTGGGAGATTTTTTGTTAAATCTGTCCTGGGAGGTGGGCAAAGTTGGAGGGAAGACGAGGAGCTAGGCGAAATGGGTGTGGCATCCCAAGATGCCTTGCCACGTTTATGTGGATGTTGCTGCAGGGGGCTATCCTAGTTAATGATTGCATCCAAAGGAAAGGAATTCAGATTGCCTTAAAATATGTTTGCTGTGGAGTTGATCCAGGATCTAGGTCTCTCCCCGAATCTATGGCTCATTTGTTCATTGGAGGGAGTTTAACAGATAAGGTTTGGAAGCATCTCGCCGACATTTTTGGGATTTCCCTCTTTCGTCATATCTCGACCTAAGACCAGCTCAACCGATGGTGGCATATGTCACTTTCAGGCGGTAGCAGATCTATCTTACAGCGGTTATCCCCCTCCTTTATCATATGGGAAATCTGGAGGGCTAGAAATGAGCCTAGGTTCGACGGACATGTGGTCTTTATCCTAGGGGTGATTAATAGAATGAAGTGGTGGTTGGGGTGTAACACCCCGGTTCCCGAAACCCGAGTACACTACTCGGTTTCCAAAAACCTGAGTGTTAACCTTTAAAGATAGCCAATTTCAAGTACAATTTTTTTTTCAGAGTTAGTAATTTAGCGGAATAAAACAATTCAAGTATAAGAGGGAGTCCAATTATACAGAACTAAATATTCAAATGGCTACCTGAAAACTTATACAAACCAATGTCTTAAGTTTTTAGGTTACATGATAGTACAATTCAAATACAAATAAAATCATAAATAAAAAGTCACAAAATCATCTGGCTCCTCCTATTCCACCTATACACCAGCATGCGCACCCTCTACGTCTCTTGTACACTAATTACGATTTGATAACTTCAATGGCTATCCGAGTGAGGTATAACCCCCAAGATTTATTGTATCATCAAGATAATTATGCATAGTTATCAAGAATAGTGTAAGACAAATATTTCATAATGATTATCATAGTAATCAGATAAGGTTCATCAGATACACATTCGTTAAATAAATTCTATAGAGATAATCTTATTTAAATGCATAGATGCATGCACATGCTCACAGACCTGGGGATGCACATCCAGGTGGTAAAAGGTCGCCTAAGGAGAACTAGTCACCCATAAAAGTACTCAACGGTACGCCTTAAGGATGACTAGCAACCCGAAAAAGACCATGCAACGAGGACAACCAAGGTAAACTAGTCTCCCAGAAAAGTACTCCAAGATACACCCTAAGGAGGTATAGGCACTCGAAAAATTTCATGCCAAAAGGACAACCCATGGTAGTCGAATGCACGTAACGAAAACTTAGGATCACCAGGTAAAATACTCCACGGTACAACCCATAGTGACCCAAGAAAACCCTGTATCTTGTATCGACCACCCGGTAAAGTCCGTATGCTATGAAGATACATAATTAGCCCAACCATTATTATTCCAATTTCAAACCACCATTTAAAGAAAGCTCAAAGGTTACTATAGGGGGTTTGTCACTCAACATACGTCGACAGCTCAGGCATAATGTTTTATTCCGCCATCCCTAGCTCATGAGACTAATAAATATAATGTTTTAAGGGTAACCTCTCCAACTAGTGGTTCATCATTGTCCAATAGTGGAACTTACCACCGCAAAGGTATATAAAATAATCCATTAAGGCCATGTGGAACAATTAATATTCTATAAAAGCCTTAAGGGCCAAATATTCCACCTAGTGGTGTGATAAAAATGGGTTATTCCCCAAAAGCCACATAGGCACAAATGATCCACAAGGTGATAAGTCCACGATGTAAATTTATTTAATTCATTATACAGTGACCACTAGTTCGAGGATTTCCTAAAACATCATCAAGTAACCTCATGTGGCAAAATAAGCCATGATCAAACATCGATAGCAATTACGCGTTTAAGGTACTATAATATAAATGTTTGTAATCCATAACATGTTCGGATATATGAGTTTAAATCCAATTCATCAATCAATTATAAGGAATCAAAATCAATAAGAGCAATGAACCACATTTAGCAATTAATAAGATAAATGAACGAAGATGGATAAACAAGCTAACTATCGTAATGTAGAAAAGCTTAAAGGTAATCCTCACCTTTCAAGAGTCGAATTGGCTTCCTATGTTGTTGAAATTGTTTGCACACATCTATGAATCCAATTCCAACCACACTTTAAATTGTTTGATCAATTAGATCGCAACACCAATCCCTAAGATCAATCCTTAAATAGTGTAGGATTTGAGTATGAATCTATGATTAAGAGGAGATGATTCGAATTCCGATATAAGAATAGTGTGATTAAATGTTTCGTTGTATTGGAATTTAAGCTAAAACTCTAAAATCCACTTATATGAGTCACGGTGCAACTTGACTCAATTTGAATAAACTTATATGACTCAAATTGATGTGAATCCGCCTCTCTACTCGAACCAAATCTCATCGCACTACCTTGTTAGGACCAACTAGCTGTGATGGAATTAAGCTTAGTTAAAACAAGCCCAATTTAGCGAGATGACTCGATGAGCCGCCAAGTTTATTAAAGAATAACATAATCCTAATTTCCATGAACTTACACTTGCATGAAACATAGTATTTGGGAAAGGCTGCTGACCTGAGTAGGCTTGACCCGGCTTGCCGCGGACCAACGAGTTGACTCAATGAGTTAACTAAGTAGAATAGAAACCCCATTATTATTATTATTATTATTATTATTATTCTCTCTTTCTTCTTTTCCTTACTTCTTTCATGTTTCCATTCAACTCGTAGCCCTCACCATATATGTGTACTCGGCCAAGGCTCAGCCCAACTCGTACATCTCGACTCGACGAGTTTTAGTCGAGTCAATTCGGTAGTACACATCTACTCTCGCTCCTCTTCTTTACTCTCCTCCTTTCTTTCCTATTCTTCTTCCTTCTCCTTTCCTTTGTTCTTATATTCTCCCCTTCTTCTAGAAGTGTCGACTTGGCCCATTCTAATTAGACTCGACGGAGGATGGTCGAGTCAGCGGCCCATGACTGGGTAGCAAGTCATGCTCCCGAACTCGTCGGAAACCCAACTCGACTCACCCTCTCTCTCTCTCTCTTCATTTCGTTTCTTCCTTGCTCTCTTTCTGTTTCTTTGCTGGAAACAACCAGTAACGTATGCCCAAGCTGATCTGACTCAGTTCCAGTCGGACTGAGTCAACTCAGTGTGGCACGATCAGTGCGATGGGGACGCACACACCCACGTTCTTCTCTCTTTTCCTTTCTTCCTTTCTTTTCTTCCTACTGGAAATCATCAATGGGTCGGGACTGACCTTGACACGCTACGAGACTCGATCAAAATTTCACCAACGACACAGATGAGCAACCTGGTGTGGACAGACTTGGGCTCTCTCTCTCTCTCTCTCTCTCTCTCTCTCTCTCTCTCTCTCTCTTCGAATTTTTAGGGCCGACTTCCAAAAATAGAAAAGGAGCCTTTATAGCCTCCCCAAATTCTTCCAAAGCCTTCCGACGTAACTAATTCGGGATTAGTTATTGGGTTAAGATGTCGGTTTGAGTTGATCTAATCGAACTGTGTTTATGGATGAAATCTAATCATCTAGATGAATGTCTGGAGTCTTGGGCTACATGATGAATGTCTTAGATCAGTAAATGGACCCCATCGCCAGATGATGGGTTTTTTGAGTGAACAGAGGAGATGACCCGAGCTGTAATGGTGGATCGAAAATGAAGGGCTATCCTTTAGGTTTCTTTGCAATGAACGGCTTAGATGAGACCCACCAAGCTTGTGGGACACATATCTTGATTATACTGTCATGAAAATCTGGTGGGTTCTTAGTTTCCAGGTTGTGGCGGTTCTTCCATTGCGATGGAAGCCCTATTTCGTGCGGAGAGGAATGGATGGCTATGATTTACTTGCACTGAGGGTTAGGATTGATGGAGAATCCCGCATGCAGTTAGCCAAGCTGGCAGTTTGAAATAGTTTTTCGTCTTTGGAATTACTGCCACACAAAGCCGTTTCACACCATAGGTCGTGTGCATGCACATGTGTGCCAACATGCAAAAAGTGGTAGGTTTGGGTCATGTTTGTCCCATCAGATGCACAATTCAGATCTTGTGTTAGGATGGTGTAGGTGGGCCTCATCTTGATCAAACAAGGGCTGTTCGTTTACATCCCACTCACGCTCTAGCAACTTGCGTCGTACACTGCACACTCACTCCAGCTTACGAAAATTACTGGGTTTAGTCGAATGACTCCTAGCTCCGTGATGAACGGCTTGGATTATTGGAATGATCCATGATGGTGGGCCATAACTGTTGCAAACGGACATCGTTCGTTTGAACTATTGATGGGTGAGAACAGTGGGAAAAATGAGAAAAGAGAGAACATTCTCTCTTTTTTTTTTTTCTTTTTTTTTTTCGGGGAGTGATCGGGTCAGCCATTGTTGACTGGGCTCCCTGGTTGGGTGCACAGCGAGTGCACAACTCCATGTGCACGTGCTTCAATGGTGGGGCCCATAAAGATGGTCTTGACAAATCTACCTCGTTCATTTGCCTTGTCAGCTTGGTTTAGGGCCCATCCCAGAGGAGGAGACAGATCCAAGTCTTAGGTGGGTCAAAATTCTCTAATTTGAGCATCTACTAATGTTTCTATACAGCCCAACAGTCAGATATATTCCAAATCAGAACCACACTGAAATATAAAGTTTCTGGGCTTGTTTGAGGAGAGCCAGCCATGGATTTAATAATTAGATTATTTAGTTGAGATGTTCATTGTTGGATTCTTATTTTTAGTGATGTTAGCCTAACAATAAGTGGACTCATGATCTAGGCTACGAATTTTATGTCGAAAGTTTAATTGCCTACATTCGAGGATCCTTATCATATGGAAAATGGGTTTTGCAATTGGTTTGGAATAAGATGTTTTACTTATATAAATGATGATAAAATGTGAATTATAACCATCATGTTGGATCATACCGAGTTCAACATTAATGGTGGAAGGTTTGATTTGTTTATAAAAGGGATTGAAGTCCTAATGGTAGATTTCCTCTGCTGATGTGATGGTTGTAGCCTAAGGATTGATGGTTGAAGTGTGCACATTATGAATTTTCAATGGTAGTGGATAGCGTAGTATAGGTGTGAACCTTCACTCAACTATGCTTATTTAGATTTTAGATTATAACGGGAACACTCAAGTATTAAAAAGTATGGGGTACTGTTACATGGGGAGACTGGTCTGTGAAAATTTGAGGAACACTCCCCAGTTGACGATTCACCCCATGGTTCTTTCTGACATGGGGATACCCCCCCCCCCCAAAATAAAATAAAATAAAATAAATCTTTCTCTATTGTGAGGTGGATCAGGCCTAGAGAGGGTTGGGCAAAGCTTAATGTGGATGGATCCGTGTTATCAAATCTGGGGCCATTAGGGGCAGGAGGCATCTGCAGGGATTGTAGTGGCAATTTGATCTTCACTTTTATCGATGGATATGGGCACAGTTCAAACAACAAGGAGGAGTTGCAGGCGTTGTGCAATGGGATGACCTTTTGTGTGAACCTGGGGATTAACAGAGTGCTGATTGAATCCGACTCGAAATGGGTGGTTGATTGTCTCAATGGGAGATCGAGCAGTGCCTGGAAATGGAGATACTGGATGACTCAAATAAGAAGGTATGAAAATAGGGGATCCTTTCTGATTTCCCAAATTTCAAGAGAAGCGAATGGGCTGATGGACAGGCTAGCCAAAGAAGGGAGTGAGAGGCAAATTAACCAGTTTTTTCGGGAGGTCTCTAACCTCCTCAGACTTGTCAAGGGCCGACATATGTTAGATAAGGCAGGATTGGATTTTATTAGAGAGCATCATAGAGATTCTTTTGTATAGGATATGATAGGCGGCCCAGTCCTTTTGTCTCTGGTCCTCGCCCTAATAGCCTGGGCATGTATTGCCTTGCTTCATCAATGAATGCCTTTTTGAAAAAAAAAAGCATACTCTAGTTGTACAATTGCTCTTCAATTGTTTTCTTTTAATTTGATATTCGGATCAAATGAGGTTTTTGCCTCTTTGATTTTCAAGTGGTTAAGTTCGTTCGATAGCTTCTCAATATAATGAGATTGACACAATGCATAACCCCTACTATGTTTTTTAATTTTGATACCTAATTGTACAGTATCCACTTGTCCAAGATCATTCATTTTGAAAATGGAGGAGAGAAACCTCTTTGTTTCAGTTACACGTTCCACTTTGTTGCTGATAATTAACATGTCATTTACATATAAACATATGATTACAATATAATCATATGTTTAGAATACTTTTATCATTTACGTATATGCATTTATCAGCAATGTTATGTACAAAACTATAATACAATACTTTAGAATCAAACTTATTATGTCACTAATTTGGTACTTGTTTTAATCCATACAAAGACTTAATAAGTATACATACTTTTATTTCATTGCGTAGTAGAACAAATCCTTACGATTGTTCCATATATACCTCATCATCGAGGTCACCATTCAGGAATGCTGTCTTCACATCTATTTAATGGATACGAAGATGATGTATGACTGCTAGAGTAAATAAAATCTTAATTGATGTTATTCTGGCCACTAGTGAATATGCGTCAAAATAATTTATTCATTCTTTCTATCGGAAAGCCTTATTTACTAATCTTGCCTTAAAGATTTATATTATACCATCAATGTGATATTTTTTTAAAAATATCTACTTATACCCTATAAGTTTAGAATCTGGAAGTAGATCTACAAGTTCTTATGTTTGGTTTGATATAATCGAATCCATTTCATCATTAATGACCTCTTTCCAAAAAGCAGAGTCTTTTGAAGACATAGCTTCACTAAATGTTTTAGGTTAATCTTTTACAGTTAAAACCATATGTATTTTCCTAATGACTTTCTTTCTATTACCCTGCACAAGATGAAAAAAGAGACACTGTGAGTCTATTTGATCAGTATCAAGACTCTTCTATACTCTTACTCTTTGAATCCTACGAAGTTCACTAGAAGTTTCAATTTCTTGTTGAATTCCTTCTATAGTTTTATTAGGAGATTGAATCTCGGTATTCTTTTTCTTCATGAATAAAGAGTCCTCAAAGAACTCTACGTATCTAGATTCTATAATTACATTGGAATCTAAGTTCAAAATTCTACATGCCTTACTATTTTGTGCATATCCTACAAAGATGCACTTGATAGCTCTCGGTCCTAACTTAGTTCTTTTGGGTTCAGGAGTTCTGCAATACGCAAGACATCCCCACACTCTAAGATACCCTATGTTAGGTTTCATTCCTTTCCATATTTTGTATGAAGAGTTCTTGGTTTTCTTAAATGAGATTCTATTAAGAATGTGGCACACAGTTAATAATGCTTCCATTGACTAAACGATAACTTTGCTCGTATTAGCATTGAGTTGACCATTTCAACTAAAGTCTTTTTTTTTTCTCTCAGCTACACAATTTTATTGTGGTATATAGGGTACTGTGCACTGGTGTATTATGCCGTGTTATTCACAATATGTAGAAAATTCATTAGAAAAATATTCTTTCTTTGTCACTATGAAGGATTTTAATATTTTTACTTAATTGATTTTTTACTTTGGATTTATAGACCTTGAATGCATTAAATGCCTCATCTTTAGATTTTAGCAAATATACATACATATATCTTGAACAATCATCTAAGAACGTTATAAAGTACCTCTTACTTCCTCGGATAAGAACGCTATTTAACTTACATATGTTAGTATGCACTAGGTCTAATATCTGATATTCTATATCAACACTAGGGAATGGTTTCTTAGTTATTTTAGACCGTATGCATACTTCGCATTTATCATTCTTAATATCATTGTATGATATTAAACAATTCTTAGCCATGAGTTTTATGGTACTATAACCAATATGTGCCAACTTATCATGCCACAATGTTATATATTCAACCATATAAGCAGAATAATTCTTTTCATTCAGAGAAAATTTAATCATCCCATTACAAGCATAACCCTTTCTCACAAAGTTCCCATTCTTGGACATGATCATCTTGCCATATTCAAACACAACCCTTATCCTGGGTTTGCTCAAAAGATCCATTAAGACTAAATTCCTCTTTATGTTTGGGACATGCAGTGCGTTGGTCAGGATTACCTTCTTTTTAGATATAAAGAGTAATTCCACAGTTCCTTTGCCAACGATCGTAGATCGACCTCATTTCCCATTTGCACCTCTTGACCTTTGGTCATGTCTTCATAGGTTTTGAAGGTAGATTTGTCGTTGCATACATGGACTGTAGCACCTGTATCATACCAATAATCTAGAACTTTCTCTTGAATTATGTTCACTTTCGTGACCATTGATACGATATCATTGTCTACCGCATTCGCCACTTTCTTAGGCTTTTTGCGATCCCTACAGACTCGGGCGAAATATCTGGACTTACCGAAAACATAGCAAGTACCCTTGGGTTTACCCCCTTTTTTTCTTTTTTCTTTTTTTCTTTTGGGTTTTCTCGAATTTCCCTTGATCTTTATTGGATCTAAGGGAATCATTTTTCTTGAAGTTATTATTCTAAGATGGTTTTTATACTGTATTCATCTTGGATGAGGATGCACCATTGGCGTCATTCCTCTTATCTCGATTATGGGATTCTTCATCAATACGAAGATGCTTTTGAATTTGTTCCAGGGTGAACTCTTCAGATTTATGCAGTAGATTCTTCCTGTAGCCTTTCCAGCTCGGAGGCAATTTGACTATAATAGCTCCGACTTAAAAAGATTCAGGTAAGTCGATTTTTAAAGCCTTTATTTTGTTTACGATCAGTTATAATTCATAGATTTGGGCCAGTAGGGGCTTATTATCTACTATCGTGAAATCGAAGTACCTGGTGATTACGAATTTCTGTGTTCATTCTAATTCAGTCTTGTATTTGTATTCCAGTGCACTCCAGATTTCTTTTACTGAGGTGGTTCCTGTGTACAGATCGTACAATTAATCAGAAAGCGCGTTAAGAATATGACAATAATACAGCAGTTCGTCGTCTTGTCGCTTAATTCTGGCATCGCTCTTTTCTAGAGTGTTGTTGTTCGTTGCTTTTGGTAGAGGCTGGAGATTTGAATCTAAGATGTAAAATATCTTCAATGCAGTGAAAAGAAATTTCTGTAAGAATTCTATAAGGTGGCCTTATTGATCAACGGTCTAGATTGTCCTAAGGGTTGGATAATCTGATCGGGTATACCAGTGGGCCCCACTAAGTTGTGATACATTCAAAAATTCGTGTAAGGGGTGGAGTGCTACAATTGTGATGTATACATAGTGTTTTAAAGGAACTAGTATTGTCAAATTCGTGTGGAGCCATAGGGAGAGGAGTTTTGATGGGTTTCAAACTCCTCTGCCCTCTCGATTACAAAACAGGGCTGGGTCCCCAATCTAATACCACCGATAGAATTTCAGCCCTATCACAGCTTCTCTAAGGGTGTAAGGAGAGGAAGACTTCGACATCCTATCTACAGCAATGACGTCTCAATAAGGTAAGCCATCTATCTCTTCCGATCTCCATATCCGAAGCATAACACGGTTCTTGCAATTCCGCATAAAGTATTACAGTTGGTATCAGAGCCACTATGCATCAGGTATGTAGGATCCAACAATTGGAATTTCGAATTCCTATATTAGCAATTAGAGATTTTTTTTATTCCCAAATCAAACATTGGAAAAATTTTAATTCTCATATCAGAAATTGAGAATTTCGATCCCCAAATCGAAAGTTAGGGATCTCCATCCCCAAATCAGGAACTGGGATTTCAATTCCCAAATTCGATGCTTAGGGATTTCAATCCCCAATAAAATTCAGTATTAGGGATTTTTTCCTATTGGCATATCTGGAGTTGGGATTTCAAATTTTGTCCAGAGAATTGAAATTTTAGAAATCATATTAGCAATTTCAGTAATCAAATTAGATTGCATCATGAATTTCGGAATCCATTAAGGAGTAAGGGTTTCTTTTCCAAACCCGTTGTTAATACAACCCTGAGACTTATACTTTTGCAATGAGTTGGCCACCTGTGACAGGCATTGATTCCGACCATCGATTATCAGAAGCATGGAGATGATGAGGATGATGGATCTGAGAAAGGGCTTACCCGTTCTTTATATTCCAATCCGGGAGCCATTGAATTAGGTTCCTTTTCGGCCTCTTCATTGCCACCATTAACGAGGAAATCTGGTCTCGGTTCCAAACCGTATGACAACCATTGATGTTGATAATCGATCTCTGGATTTGGGAAGACTTCGATAGATCATGAACCAACAACGATGTAAAAGAGGAACAACAACGATGTACTTGGAATTGAAGTTTCCCCTCTAGTTCCATCGCCACTACCATGATCATGGATTCCCATTTAGGCGATGGCGGCTGGAAAATCTAGTGGTGGCTGGTCTTTGAAAAGAGTACGGTTAGGGTTTTTTCGATGACTCTGCTTCTGTTGAGTTGTGAGGGTCGGCACGTAATCCCTTTTGTTTTCTAATAGAAAGAGTAAACACTACCCTTTTTAGACCTCATGAGGACCATCGGGTCTGACTAATGATGGAATGGCTATACTCATCTCCAGACCCTGCACATGTGGACCACTAGTAACTCCAGTGCCAGCCATCTCTTTACCTGTTGACTGTGCTATATACGTTAGATCTAACCCATGCATTTACACATTATGGGCATCCACCAAACTGATGATTATTTCATGACCTTTTAGCATCATATCATGGCCATCCATTTACATGGACTACATTGTCAAATCTGCTTGTCCATTGGTAAATGACCAATGACCATCAATCTTGTGGATTTTACCCCAACACTTGGCATACTCTTGGATAGTGAAAATACCACTTGAATAATATTCTATAGATCCAGTGGTCCATTTGTACATAGCTTCCTGTTGGCCTTGTTTCATTAGGACCTTAACATGTGCCTATCCTTTGGACAGTCTTAGATCCATTATCCAAATTCATCCAAGCGGACCAAGCCTAATTTTAATTTAGGCCTAGTAGTTCACTAGATAAAACTTCTATTCTAAGCTCATACCATTTTAATTCAGCTCAAATTGAGTGCATGTTTTATGCCCATTTAGTGGTTGGGCCTTCCCTTTGGGGCCAATTTTGGGAACCATTTTTAGATTTGAACAATCTGTTTAGTTTAAAATTAGCATATAATCTGAATTATTCACTAGATGGACAATAAAGAATATGGACCTTCAAATCATGTGGACACTTAAGTATTAAATTTGAGCGGTCCACTTTATGGACCCTAACAAGGACCTGAATGTCCACCTGATTCAGGTAATCGTTCTCTCTCTCTCTCTCTCTCTCTCTATGTGTGTGTGTGTGTGTGTGTGTGTGTGTGTGTGTGTGTGTGTGTGTGTATATATATATATATATATATATATTGTCATCTTGTGAATGTTAGGAGTTGATATAGATCGTTGGAATGAAGAATGTGAAACATACCCGTCTGTTTCTTTTTAAGGTTTCTCAATTTTTTCCAACAATCAATACCAACAACCTTATGGGCCAAATCAGACTGATTATTATTTAATCCGTTGTGGCCAGGATTAAAATCAGAATCTTAAGTCAAAATTTGTGGAATTGAATCCGGTTGTGTTAGCCACCACAGTGACCTCAATTGGTAAAAGTTTTCACGAATACGAATCAGGACTTATGATATTGGAAATTCAGTTAAAGGATTGCATTCAGTTGCGTTTATGTCCAATGCGAACGGTGACGAAAACACAGACAATTACCGTTTGGCAGGGGCATGAATAGGGTAGAGTAAATGATGCTGGTGATATAAAGCTGAAAGATTCATCCTATCCGCAGGTGTTGAGTGTCTTAGATTTACATAATTGGCATCGCTTAACTTCATATTCAGGAGAATTACTTGCATATTATAACTACCTCGCATAGGAGGAGTGATGATGATATAACCAATTCTCGCTAGGATTGAATGTTTGGGTCAATCTTCATCCTGGATAGTTGAAAGACTCAATCAATTGAATTGATAAGTTTGACTGATACTTGGTTTTATTCATGAATTTTTTTATGCAAACAATTTGCTAATGTGAGTATATTTTCTAACTAGTTAAAATTTCAACTCAAACGCATCTACTTCCCATCCTAGACGAGTCTAATTATGTTCAATAGATAAAGGCATTAGAGACAGTCTTGGGATGCTTACATTTGGAGATCACTTCAGAAAATTTTGAATCGTCAAAATCCTTTAAAAATAATCAGAATATTAATCTTGTAACCTCAGGACATGTACCTGGACATAATGGAAACAGAAAAAGGAAACATGGTTCTAACGAGGGATCCAGGAAACATGGTTCTAACGAGGGATCGATCCAGGAAACATGGTTTAACGAGGGATCCTCAGGACCTCACTGTCCTACAAGTTCTCCAGTTGAAAACTGACATGGGAAATGATTGAGCCGCAAGTAGGCTAAAGATAATAATTGTTTCTTTTGCAAGAAGTCGGGCCATCAAAAGAAAAATTGCCTAAAGTATAAGCAATGACTCATAAAGAAGGGTAATAATTATGTTTTAGTCTGTTTTGAATCTAATCTAACTGATGTGTTGGTGAATTCTTAGTGGATAGATTCGAGAACCACTATTCACATATGTACTTCTATATAAAGCTTATTATAGACCAGGCCACCAACTGATGCAGAGCGCTTAGTATAAGTAGGCAATGGTGTTAAAGTCGACGTAGAGGCAATTGGAATCTATAGGCTTAGGTTAGAGTCTGATTATTTATTGGATTTGGTAGATACATTTTATGTGCCTTCTATAAGGTGCAATCTAATATCTATTTCTTGTTTGGATAAATTAGGATATTCATTCTAATTTGAGAATAAAAGATTCGGTATTTACCTTAATTCGATTAAAGTTGGCACTGACTCTATTGTGAACAACATATACCAGTTAGACTTGATTACCTCACACGTCTATAATGTTAATAACTTATATAGAAATAAAACAGGATTTAAACGTAGACTAGACTATGAGAATTCTTCTATGTTGTGGCACAGGCGATTGTGTCATATATCTCGTGAGAGATTGGACGGACTTGTGCGAGAAGAGATTCTTCATTCTCTAGACTTTTTCGACTATAAAGTGTGCATTGATTGCATTAAAGGAAAACAGACTACAACTAGAAAGAAAGGTGCAACAAGGAGTGTAGGACTCTTAAAGGTAATACATATGAACATTTGTGGACCATTCTCTACAGCATCCTGGAGTGGACATAAATATTTTATTACCTTCATAGATGATTACTCTCATTTCGGATACTTCTGCCTTATCAGTGAGAAAGCAGATATCATGGATGCTTTTAAAATTTATAAAGTTGAAGTTGAAAATCAACTCAATAAAAGGATTAAAGTTGTCGGATCTGAACGTGGTGACGAATACTACGGTAGATATGACGAATCAGGTTACAATCCAGGGGCATTCGCTAGATACCTATAAGATTGTGGCATTGTCGCCTAGTACACTATGCTTGGTACTCCAGAGCAGAATGGTGTAGCTGAAAGGCGTAATCGCACCCTTATGAATATGGTGCGAAACATGGTTAGCAATTCGACATTGCCAAAATCTCTATGGGGTGATGCGATCAAAACCGCAGTTCATATCCTTATCAGGGTCCATAGTAAGGCAGTAAACAAAACTCCTTTTGAGTTATGGAATGGGAGAATCAAGTCTCCGATATCTACATGTTTGAGGATGTCCTACTGAGGCCAAATTTTATAACCCGCATGAAAAGAAGCTCGATCCCAGAACCATAAACTGTTTCTTTATTAGATATCCAAAAAGGTCAAAAGGTTTTCGATTTTACTGTCCTTTCCACTCTATCAGGATTGTTGAGATTGAGAATGTCAAATTTATTGAGGACACTGAAAATAGTGGGAGCATGAACATTAGAAACTTTATTTTTGAGGAAGAAATGACTGTGACTCCAGTTATAGTCACTCAAGATCACGTGGATATAAATGCTCAGTCGACCTTGCAGTCACTGCAGAACACCACGTTGAAACTCATGTACAACCCACTGATGATAAAATTCAAAATCACACCCAATAAGTTGAACCATTAAGAAGATCCGAAAGAGAGAGACGATCTGTAAATCGATACGATTATATCGTATACTTACAGGAGCACGAGTTTGACACTGGGATAAAAAAGGATCCTAAATCCTTTGCACATGCAAGTCAAACAAAGTGCCGATCTTTCTCGTTGGTTTGATGCCATGAGAGATGAGTTGAAATCCATGAGGGACAATAAAGTATGAGATCTTGTTGAGTTACCATCCAGAATAAGGCCGATTGATTATAAATGAATACTTAAAACCAAGTGGGACTCTAAGGGTAATGTCAAAAGATATAAAGCCAGACTTGTTGCCAAATAGTTTTAACCAACGTGAAGGCATTGACTTTAAGGAGAATTTCTCACCAGTATCTAAGAAAAACTCATTCAAGATCATAATGACCCTTGTAGCTCATATGGATTTAAAGTTACATTAGATGGATGTAAAGGAAACATCTCTCAATGGGGATCTGAATAAGAATGTATATATATTACAACCCGAAGGTTTTGTAGCCCATGGCTCAGAACATTTGTTTTGTAAACTAAAGAAATTCATCTATGGGTTGAAACAGGCATCACGTACGACAGTGAAACCTAAAATTTCACGAAATAATTTTCTCATATGGTTTGTAGGAAACACTGCAGATGAATGTATCTACATTAAAATCAGTGGGAGTAGGTTCATTATGATGATTTTGTATGTTGATGACATTCTGTTAGCTAGTAGTGACATCAGGATGTTGAGCGACACCAAGAAATTCTTATCTCAAATATTTGAAATGAAGGACCTTGGTGACGCATCTTATGTCATTGGCATTGAGATTTGTCATGACAGATCTCGTGGACTGCTCAGCTTGTCACAAATGGCCTATATTATTAGGATACTCGATAGGTATGACATACAAAATTGTACTCCTGAACAGTCACTCATTGTAAAGGTGATAAATTCGGCCAATTCCAGTGTTCCAAAAATGTTTGGAAAACGAATGAAGGAACTTTCGTACACATCAGTAGTATAGAGCATCATGTATGCTCAAGTTTGTACGTAACCGGATATTACGGTTGTTGGAATGTTGGGCAGATACCTGTCCAATCCAGGAATGCAACATTGGATAGCTACAAAGATAGTGTTACACTATCTACAAAGAGTAAAGGACTTCAGACTCACCTACAGGAGATCGAACCATTTGGAGTTGGTTAGATACTCAGACGCAGATTATGCTGGCTGCGTTAATACTGAGAAGTCCACCTCAGGCTACATCTTCATGATGGTTATGAGGTTGTATCTTGGAAAAGCGTGAAATAGTCAACTACAACCTCATCCACCATGGAAGCTGAATTAATTACTTGTCATGAGGCATCTAATCAGGCATCGGATACTGGAGCATATATCTCGAAACCATTAAGAATATTTTGTGATAATTCAGCTATGATTTCCTTATCTAGTAACAACAAGCACTCATTAAGGTCGAGACATATCGACATCAAGTACCTTGTTGTAAAGGAAAGAGTTTAAAATCGTCAAGTGTCTATGGAGTTCATTGGCACTAAGCAGATGATTATAGATCCGCTCACTAAAGGGCTCTCTATCACGCTATTTTAGGAACATGTTACATCCATGAGAGCCATTGATTCCACAGATGTTTTCATTTAGTGGGAGTTGAACATGTTTTATTTTCACAGACATTAAAGAGATCTCATTTAATAAAGTTATTTGATGATTCTGATATAAAGTTAATTTTGCTTTTCTCTAAGTATGCGCAACAAAATTTGAGTAAGTAAAACTACAGTCATGTCTCATTTGAGACATTTGAAAGCTTCAAGACTTATTAGGGATAGACACACATCATCACATTACGTGTGTAATCCTTATACCACACTTCTTAATTTTTGATCTATGTCATCAAGACTCTTAGTATTTGTGACCGCGCTTAGCCTCACTTCGCCTAAATTAAAGGTTGTCATGACTACTGCGATTCGCGATACTTATAGTCTTGATGGACCAGATTGTCATAGCACTACCTGTATTATCCAACAATATTATTGGTTAACCATTGGATGTTTCTTCAAATCAAAACATATTTTTCAAAATATTTTAAAAGATTAATCATTAACATTGATCGAATGTGGCCCAAGTGGGAGAATGTAAGAATTCTATAAGGTAGGCCTTATTGATCAACGGTTTGGATTATCCTAAGTGTTGGATAATCTGATTGGGTACACCAGTGAGCCCCACTAAGTTGTGATACATTCAGAAATTCGTGTATGGGGTGGAGTGCTACAACTGTGACGCACACACACAGTGTTTTAAAGAAACTAGGATTGTCAAATTCGTGTGAATCCATAGGGAGAGGAGTTTTGATGGGTTTCAAACTCTTCTGCCCTCTCCATTACAAAACAAGGCTGGGTCCCCAATGCAACACCACCGATAGAAGTTTCAGCCCTATCACAGCTTCTCTAATGGTGTAAGGAGAGGAAGACTTCGACATCGTATCTACAACAACGGCATCCCAATAAGGTAAGCCATTTATCTCTTCTGATCTCCATATCTGATGCATAACACGGTTCTTGCAATTCCGCATAAAGTATTACAATTTCATCTTGTCTTGCCACCTAGTGAAATACGTACTATTGAATCAGTTTAATCAGATCACATCCTGCTTCATCAGTTTAACTGATGCAACACTTTCAGTATACAAAATCAAGCTTTAAGATTGTTGAAAAATATATTAGAAAAATTGAAAAATAAAATTATTTATTTTTAGCACCAGGCCGAATCATATATAAATACACTGTCTTTAAAGCTTGATTCACCCCCTTATCAATTGATAATGGGTTACAGGCGAATTGCCTATAGGATAAGATAATGAGAAAGGTTTTGGT
Source organism: Magnolia officinalis (assembly GCA_021015155.1). Lineage (NCBI taxonomy): Eukaryota > Viridiplantae > Streptophyta > Magnoliopsida > Magnoliales > Magnoliaceae > Magnolia > Magnolia officinalis. Next base: position 5,726,541 of record JAJHSJ010000002.1, read on the forward strand.
GAGAACCGATGGATTCAGATGAGATATGTTGGAGCTAATTGATTTTGTAGTGCTCGAAGTGCAAAGTGCGCCATCTAACGCCACTACAGCTACACCGCTCACACCTGTGCCCAAGCGTGCACATGTGTGGGACTAAAGAAACCGCAGTTTTTCATTTTAAAAATTTTAATATAGTTTTAGCAGGAAATGAAAAATTCAAAGTGTTTTGAATGTTAAAACTAAAATTTTAACACTGAGTACAGGATAGGGCTAAACTATGTACCACCTTATCTACTTGTGGACCAGCATAGGTTAATGTGGGGACCCACCTGATGAACGTCACAAATCATCAAGTGGGCCACACATGTATCTTCAAATTGATAGACATGGGCTCACCTGGCCAACACACAGCCTTATTTTTGGACAAGGGCACGTACGACACAGATTTGTTGTTCGTGTGCAATCTCACGTGTTGGATAATCTGATCGGGTATACCGGTGGGCCCCACTAAGTTCTGATACATTCAGAAATTCGTGTAAGGGGTGGAGTGCTCCAACTGTGATGCACACACAGTGTTTTAAAGGAACTAGGATTGTCAAATTCGTGTGGATCCATAGGGAGAAGAGTTTTGATGGGTTTCAAACTCTTCTGCCCTCTCCATTACAAAACAGGGCTGAGTCCCCAATGCAACACCACCGATAGAAGTCTTAGCCCTATCACAGCTTCTCTAAAGGTGTAAGGAGAGGAAGACTTCGATATCCTATCTACAGCAACGACATCCCAATAAGGTAAGCCATCTATCCCTTCCGATCTCCATATCCAATGCATAACACGGTTATTGCAATTCCACATAAAGTATTGCAATTTCATCTTGTCTTGCTACCTGGTGAAAGTCGTACCATCGAATCAGTCTAATAAGATCAGATCTTGTTTCATCAGTTTGACTGATGCAACACTTTCAATATACAAAATCAAGCTTTAAGATTGTTGAAAAATATATTCGAAAAATTGAAAAATAAAATTATTTATTTTTAGCACTAGGCTGAATCATATATAAATACACTGTCCTTAAAGCTTGATTCACTCCCTTATCAATTGCTAATGAGTTACAGGCGAATTGCCTATAAGATAAGATAATGAGAAAGGTTTTGGTGAGAACTGATGAATTCAGATGAGATATGTTGGAGCTAATTGATTCTGTAGCGTGCGAAGTGCAAAGTGCGCCATCTAACACTACTACAGCCACACTGCCCACACTTGTGCCCAAGCGTGCACATATGTGGGACTAAAGAAACCGCAGTTTTTCATTTTCAAAATTTCAATATAGTTTTAAGGGGAAATGAAAATTTTGAAATATTTTGAATATTAAAACTAAAATTTTAACACCGAGTACAGGGTAGGGCCAAACTATGTCCCACCTTATCTATTTGTGGACCAGCACAGGTTAACGTAGGGACCAACCTGATGAACGTCACAAATCATCAAGTGGGCCACACATGTATCTTCAAATTGATAGACGTGGGCTCGCCTGGCCAACGCACTGCCTTATTTTTGGACAAGGGCACGTAAGCTTTGAGACCCACCTAATGAACGACACAGATCTGTTGTTCGTGTGCATTATCACGTGTTGGATAATCTGATCGGGTATACCGGTGTGCCCCACTAAGTTGTGATACATTCAAAAATTCGTGTAAGGGGTGGAGTGCTACAACTGTGATGCACACACAGTGTTTTAAATGAATTAGGATTGTCAAATTCGTGTAGATCTATAGGGAGAGGAGTTTTGATGGGTTTCAAACTCCTCTGCCCTCTTCATTATAAAACAAGGCTGAGTCCCCAATCCAACACCACTGATAGAAGTTTCATCCCTATCACAGCTTCTCTAAGGGTGTAAGGAGAGGAAGACTTCGACATCCTATCTACAGCAACGACATCCCAATAAGGTAAGCCATTATCTCTTCCTATCTCCATATCCGATGCATAACACGGTTCTTGCAAGTCCGCATAAAGTATTACAATTTCATCTTACCTTGCCACCTGGTGAAATTCGTACAATCGAATCAGTCTAATTAGATAAGATCCTGGTTCATCAGTTTGACTGATGTAACACTTTCGGTATACAAAATCAAGCTTTAAGATTGTTGAAAAATATGTTCGAAAAATTGAAAAATAAAATTATTTATTTTTAGCATCAGGCCGAATCATATATAAATACAATGTCCTTAAAGCTTGATTCACCCTCATATCAATTGCTAATGGGTTACAGCGAATTGCCTATAGGATAAGATAATGGGAAAGGTTTTGGTGAAAACCGATGAATTCAGATGAGATATGTTGGAGCTAATTGATTCTGTGGCGCGCGAAGTGTAAAGTGCATCATCTAACGCCACTACAGTTACACTGCTCACACCTGTGCCCAAGCGTGCACATGTGTGGGACTAAAGAAACCGCAGTTTTTCATTTTAAAAATTTCAATATAGTTTTAGCAGGAAATGAAAAATTCAAAATATTTTGAACGTTAAAACGAAAATTTTAACACTGAGTACAGGGTAGAGCTAAACTATGTCCTACCTTATCTATTTGTGGACCAGCGTAGGTTAACGTGGGGACCCACCTAATGAACGTCACAAATCATCAAGTGGGCCACACATGTATCTTTAAATTGATAAACGTGGGCTCACCTGGCCAACGCACAACCTTATTTTTGGATAAGGGCACGTAAGCTTTGAGACCCACCTGATGAACGACACAGATTTGTTGTTCGTATGCAATCTCACGTGTTGGATAATCTGATCGGGTATACCGGTGGGCCCCACTAAGTTGTGATACATTTAGAAATTCGTGTAAGATGTGGAGTGCTACAACTGTGATGCACACACAGTGTTTTAAAGGAACTATTATTGTCAAATTCGTGCGGATCCTTAGGGAGAGGAGTTTTGACGGGTTTCAAACTCTTCTGGCCTCTCCATTACAAAACAGGGCTGGGTCCCCAATGCAACACCACCGATAGAAGTTTCAGCCTTATCACAGCTTCTCTAATGGTGTAAGGAGAGGAAGACTTCGACATCTTATCTACAACAACGACATCCCAATAAGGTAAGCCATCTATCTCTTCTGATCTGTATATTTGATGCGTAACATGGTTATTGCAATTCCGCATAAAGTATTACAATTTCATCTTGTCTTGCCACCTGGTGAAATTCGTGCCATCGAATCAGTCTAATCAGATCAGATCCTGTTTCATCAGTTTGACTGATGCAACACTTTCAGCATATATACAAAATCAAGCTTTAAGATTGTTGAAAAATATATTGAAAAAATTGAAAAGTAAAATTATTTATTTTTAGCACTAGGCCGAATCATATATAAATACACTATGCTTAAAGCTTAATTCACCCCCTTATCAATTGCTAATGGGTTATAGGCGAATTGCCTATAAGATAAGACAATGAGAAAGGTTTTGGTGAGAACTGATGAATTCAGATGAGATTTGTTGGAGCTAATTTATTCTGTAGTGCGCGAAGTGCAAAGTGCGCCATCTAACGCTACTATAGCCATACTGCCCACACCTGTGCCCAAGTGTGCACATGTGTGGGACTAAAGAAACCGCGGTTTTTCATTTTAAAAATTTCAATATAGTTTTAGCAGGAAATGAAAAATTCAAAATATTTTGAATGTTAATACTAAAATTTTAACACCGAGTACAGGGTAGGGCCAAACTATGTCCTACCTTATCTATTTGTGGACCAGCGTAGGTTAACGTGGGGGCCCTCCTGATGAACGTCACAAATCATCAAGTTGGCCACACATGTATCTTCAAATTGATAGACGTGGGCTCACCTGGCCAACGCACTGCCATTTTTGGACAAGGGCACGTAAGCTTTGAGACCCACCTAATGAACGACACAGATCTGTTGTTCGTGTGCAATCTCACGTGTTGAATAATCTGATCGGGTATACTGGTGGGCCCCACTAAGTTGTGATACATTCAGAAATTCATGTAAGGGGTGGAGTGCTACAACTGTGATGTACACACAGTGTTTTAAAGGAACTAGGATTGTCAAATTCATGTGGATCCATAGGGAGAGGAGTTTTGATGGGTTTCAAACTCCTCTGCCCTCTCCATTATAAAGCAGGCCTGATTCCCCAATCCAACACCACCGATAGAAGTTTCAGCCCTATCACAACTTCTCTAAGGGTGTAAGGAGAGGAAGACTTCGACATCCTATCTACAACAACGGCATCCCAATAAGGTAAGCCATCTATCTCTTCCGATCTCCATATCTGATGCATAACAAGGTTCTTGCAATTCCGCATAAAGTATTACAATTTCATCTTGTCTTGCCACCTAGTGAAATTTTTACCATCGAATCAGTCTAATCAGATCAAATCATGGTTCATCAGTTTGACTGATGTAACACTTTCGGTACACAAAATTAAGCTTTAAGATTGTTGAAAATATATTGGAAAATTTGAAAATAAAATTATTTATTTTTAGCACCAGGCCGAATCATATATAAATACACTATCCTTAAAGCTTGATTCACCCCCTTATAAATTGATAATGGGTTACAACCGAATTGCCTATAGGTTAAGACAATGAGAAGGTTTTGGTGAGAACTGATGAATTCAAATGAGGTATGTTGGAGCTAATTAATTCTGTGGCGCGCGAAGTGCAAAGTGCGCCATCTAACGCTACTACAGCCACATTGCCCACACTTGTGCCCAAGCGTGCACATGTGTGGGACTAAAGAAACCGCAGTTTTTCATTTTAAAAATTTCAATATAGTTTTAGTGGGAAATGAAAAGTTCAAAATATTTTGAATGTTAAAACTAAAATTTTAACACTGAGTACAGGGTAGGGCCAAACTATGTCCCACCTTATCTATTTGTGGACCAGCGTAGGTTAACGTGGGGACTCACCTGATGAGCGTCACAAATCATCAAGTGGGCCACACATGTATCTTCAAATTGATAGACGTGGGCTCACCTGGCCAACGCATAGCCTTATTTTTGGACAAGGGCACGTAAGCTTTGAGACCCACCTGATGAACGACACAGATCTGTTGTTCGTGTGCAATCTCACGTGTTGGATAATCTGATCGGCTATACCAGTGGGCCCCACTAAGTTGTGATACATTCAGAAATTCGTGTAAGGGGTGGAGTGTTACAACTGTGATGCACACACAGTGTTTTAAAGGAACTAGGATTGTCAAATTCGTGTGGATCCATAGGGAGAGGAGTTTTGATGGGTTTCAAACTCTTCTGCCCTCTTCATTACAAAACAAGGCTGGGTCCCCAATGCAACACCACCGATAAAAGTTTCAGCCCTATCACAACTTTTTTAATGGTGTAAGGAGAGGAAGACTTCGACATCCTTTTTACAACGACGACATCCCAATAAGGTAAGCCATCTATCTCTTTCGATCTCCATATCCGATGCATAACATGGTTATTGCAATTTCGCATAAAGTATTACAATTTCATCTTGTCTTGCTACCTGGTGAAATTCGTACCATCGAATTAGTCTAATCAGATCAGATCTTGTTTCATCAGTTTGACTGATGCAACACTTTCAGTATACAAAATCAAGCTTTAAGATTGTTGAAAAATATATTGGAAAAATTGAAAAATAAAATTATTTATTTTTAGCATCAGGCCGAATTATATATAAATACATTGTCCTTAAGGCTTGATTCACCCCCTTATCAATTGCTAATGGTTACAGGCGAATTGCCTATAGGATAAGACAATGAGAAAGGTTTTGGTGAGAACTGATGAATTTAGATGAGACATGTTAGAGCTTATTGATTCTGTAGTGCGCGAAGAGCAAAGTGCGCCATCTAACTCCACTACAACCACACTACCCATACCTGTGCCCAAGCGTCTACATGTGTGGGATTAAAGAAATCACAGTTTTTCATTTTAAAATTTTCGACATAGTTTTAGCGGGAAATGAAAAATTCGAAATATTTTAAATGTTAAAACTAAAATTTTAACACCAAGTACGGGTAGGTCCATACTATGTCCCACCTTATCTATTTGTGGACCAACGTAGGTTAACATGGGGACCCACCTGATGAACATCACAAATCATCAAGTGGGCCACACATGTATCTTCAAATTGATAGACGTGGGCTCACCTGGCCAACGCACAACCTTATTTATGGACAATGGCACCTAAGCTTTGAGACCCACCAGATGAACCACACAGATCTCGCACTCGTGCATGCCACCACCGACCGAGTCCTTTGCAGCCCGTGAGTTCTAGTGGGACACACCAAGTACCCCACAGCAGGCGCCAGGTGCCACCTGCGCACGTTAGCTAACAACCTTCCAGAAGATCATCATTTCTTTCAGCCGTCTATTGCCATGTTGCGGACAAACGCTTCTACACTCGAGTAGAAACTTCTCGTAACCGTAACTATCTTGTTCTACTAGGGAATCTTGTAACAGTTTTTTTCTATTAGTAAAAGATTGACAGCCAAGTGTATTACTATCCTTGTAAATAAATATACGGTTCTGATTCAACGAGGACCTCTCATGCGATAAACACAAATTACCACTGGATCAACGGTCCGATGCCTCACATGTCAGAGATCCGGTCCATTCATCAGATAGCATATGCTTTCAGCATGCCGTGGATAAAAAATTATGTTGGTCCACTGATCAGGCAGGTTAAACTTAAGATCTACTTCATGGGTACTGTACTATCATTTTTTTTTTGGCATATGGGTGTTGACAGTGTGCACTTCGTAATGGATGGTCCAGATCTGTTGTTCGTGTGCAATCTCACGTGTAAACAGGGTGCTCGCTTGAAGGCCCCCCAAATCTACCAAAGTCCGTGAAGATCTTTGCATTTATCAGCCCACTGGAAAAAAAAAAATCCGCGGATATCTCACAATAAATAAATACTTTGTTCGACGTGGCATCTTTTCTTGGTAAAATCTTTTAACTAATATAGTAGTATCACATACAAACCATTGCATGCTAAGTTAGTATGATGTCACTTTCTTACCTACTGAAGTGTAATACATGTGGGAAATCCGGTCCGTTCATAAGGTGGACCCCACCGTGAAAATCACCTGGCACAAAAATTAGGTCGTTCCATTCACTCGTGGGCAATGATTTTGAAATTAGTGGATGGGCAACGATATGAACTAACGTTTACTGCCTGCTCTATGGATGGTCCTGATTTCTTTTCAGGTGAACATCCTGGAAGGGCCCACCTTTTGTAAAGCTAAGATGTAGTGTGGATGATGTGAAAGGTTGGACAAATGAAAGGTTTGATGAGCTGTTTACGATCTTTCCTCATTTATGAACGGATTTGCGTTACCGTTGAGGTCCCAGTTGGGTTGAGCCACGTGGACTTGAAGATGATTCGGTACAGCTATAGTATTGGAATACAGCAGAGCCATACTCTTATTTGGGACCGTCCTTCTAATTCTTCACGCATGGATGGGGAATGCTTTGAATTTTGAAATATGTACAGATAGGAAGACATAAGCCATCTGAACAGTGGGCCTTGCGAACAATGGTGGAAAGACAAGAAGCTTAATGGTCCACATTAAGTGAAGAAACATGTTTGATACAATTTCATTTAATAGGTCTAAAAAGAGATATACAGTCTGAGGTGGGCCTCATAACGAATATCACGTGATCGTAAATCAGGCCGTTCCATTTATTGAGTGGGCCACATTAATACATGTGTCGTGCCATTGACTGTCCATTGATTTTGGTGTTGTGTGGACGTGAGGTGACTGTCCAAATATCATGGTGCAGCCAAACGCGGCCTTTTTTTTGGGTTAGCTTGTCAGTACACCCCACTGTCAGTTCACACTTCACTGTTACCCACCACCACTGGGAAACGGATTGGCTACTCCCCCTGCCATCAGCTCCGTGGCTGATGGTTGGTGATCTGTGGGCCCCACCATGATGTATGTGTTTCATCCATTTCGTTCATCCATTTTTACATATTATTTTATGCTTAATCCCAAAAATGAGAGGGAAATAAATCTCAAGTGGACCACACCACAAGAAAACAATAGTGATTGGATATCCACCATTAAAATCGTCCTAAGGCTCACTATAGTATTTATTTGACATCCGATCTGTTGATTAGGTCATATAGGCCCAGATGAAGAGAAAAACCAAAGATCAGCTTGATCCAAAACTTTTATGGGCCCCAAAATGTTTTAAATGGTCGACCCTCATTCAACACTGTTTTCTGTAATGTGGTCCACCTGAGATTTGGATATATCTCAATTTTGGACCTATACCATGAAATGATCTGCAAAAGTAGATGGACAGCATGGATGAAACACATACATCATGGTGGGGCCCACATAGCACCGACCATAGGCCATTGGCAGGTGCCCCTCTCCGGGGAATTACCAAGACCTAAGTGTTGAAACGAGGTATCTTTCACTCGGTTTACCACTCGGTGCAGCCAAACGGGGAATTAAAGATAGTTATTTTCAATTTTGTTCCTAATATGAATATTTTTATTTAATTAATTAACCGCTGAGGGGTTTCAAGAAGATAGGCAGACATCGAGTCAAGCATGAATTTTCAGGTTAAAATAGGAGTAGCGATCTGATAAAGCGGTTGTATGGTGAGTCACTATGCAGCTTTTTAACTTTACCCCTCCTAGGGTTTGGAGCATTTGATGCAACCAAACACAACCTAAATTGCATAGTTAATGACATGTTAGTCATTAAAAAAGTAGAAGCTATGTATATTTCATGGGACGTTGGACGCACTGTTAATAAAAAAACGCCATGTGCCTGTGCACAAGTAAGACACTCCTAGTGCAAAGGGTAAAATGGTTATTTCATGTAAAAAAGTTCTTAATATTTCATTACGAGTATCATGCATGATACACACATGTGACACTTTTTCATTCGGCACTCATGAGAGTTAGCCTTCTTTGCTTGGTTCTCCTTAGAATAGATGCAATTTCAACGGATCATGAATTCTTTATAGGTTCTCCCCTTCCTCATTGTCCTGATGCTTTAAATCTTTGAAAGGTTTGCAGATTAAGGTGGTTATATCAACAATTTGGTATTGTCGGGGAGGCGGAGTAGTCTTGTGTTTGTTGTATCCGGGGTTGTCTTTGTATAGGTTATGTGATTGTTGTGGCCTGATTTTTTATTTATTATTATTTTTTTTTAAGAGCCCACGTAGATGATGTAAAGTTATCTTTTTTGTCTAAATAAAATTTCAGTTGGTATGCTCTCACCTTCCTTTAAAAAATGATGCGAGGATAGAGGTGAATTGATTAAAACCTTATAAAGACACTTCGGATAGAAACACTTCAATTATATCTTACAAAAGGGGTCAGTTGATTCATCGAAACAACTACTCTTGATGCCGGGACACTATCCAAAAATGAGCAAAGGCTACGGACTATAGAAGTTTCTTGATTTAATGTTTCTTACTATTTGAATGATTAAGAAAATTGAAAATTCTGCAAAATAATTATTACATTTATTTATAATTATAGTTCTCTAATATAAAATACAAGGTGACTGTTGTCTAATAAATATATAATTTTTACTTGTCATTTAAATAACAAATTTCTTTTTAAATTTATAGGAACCTATTTAGTTTGGTTGGAGAAGATAATATTTACCTTTTGGACCGCAATGTTGAAAAAAAAAATAAAAAAATTAGAATCCATTTGTATGATATTTTGAAAAGGTAATTGTTACAGTTAATTTTTGTTGACACTTATTCTAGCCTGAACAAGCCATAAAACATCGTTCTTTGAGGTGATAGTGACACTCAAATACATACCATGTAACTATGAAGAAGTTTTTATTTATTATTATTTTTTAATGATGTCCCAAAGCGGCCTAAAATGCATTTTTGTACATAAATGGTAATTTTCTTATTGGTTTATCAAACATGGTTAATTATTAAATGACCGGCTAAATTTTAACTCAACTAATTATATCCTTGCATCCAAACAGTTCTGAAGGTAATTTCCAATGCATGAAGATGCTTTTTCTAGTGAAGATAATGAAAACATTCCAAAACCGATCGATCTAGTCAAACAAATACTTTGTTGATTAATACCAAATTTTATTAGGTATATTTGATTGAGCGATGGCTAACCACAATTAGTTGGGATAAAGCTTAGATGATGATTCAATGAAATAGGTAACTTTCATGCCTTCCATATAACAATAATGAGAGTTACAAATAAATAAATAAATAAATAAATCGTGAAACCTCTCGAATATTTCATGACAAAGTTAACCAAGCCATTTGACATTCAAATTCCCTCATCATTTAACTAATTACAAATAATTAAAACTTATAGTTTATCATGCCGTTTGTAGTGAAATATTATCTAAAAAATGAGACCCAGTGTTAAATCAGAGAGACTACACTATGGAAAAATGGAACTTACATTTACTTCATTAACAATCAGACAGTGGAGGGCCGGGGTTGGTTTGCCGAAAAACAAGAGATGGTGGAGGGTTATGGTGATGCGACGGTGACGAATAGTGGGAGATGGGGTTTGCGGTGGTGGCATGGCAAATGGGTTTCACAGCGCTAGAGATTGCACATGGTGATGGGTGTGGGACAGCGGTCTTGCATATGGGTTAAGGTCGATGGATTTGCTAACGAAGATGAGGGCAATGGAGAGGAAGGTGCAGTGGTCGGCGACTGTCGTGCGGTGACTATCGAAGGTATTGAAGAAGAAGAAGAAGAGAAAATAAAGAACGGGGCTAGGGTTTTCTTGGATGAAAGGCCCAAATCGAATACTTGACTATCTAAGGTGTTGAAGAAGAAGAAGAAGAGAAAATAAAGAACGGGGCTAGGGTTTTCTTCGATGAAAGGCCCAAATCGAATACTTTGATACTATGTTAAGCCAAAGAGACTAGACTGCGGAAAAATGAAACTTATTTATTTTACTAACAATTAGAAGAATATATAAAAGAGTGGATATATCTAAAGATCTAGGGAGATCCTAACAAATATGTATTAATAAAGAGGCGATATACTAATTTATCTAATATATTGTAATAACTCTCTAAACTTAGGATACTCGGAGTAGCTTGAGTTTAAAAGGCATTGACAAATTTATTTGAAAACAAAGGAAAGACTTTAATAGCAATGTATTTTGGGTAGTGACGAGTAGCGTTGGATAGCATGATCATGAGTGCGAGCGGTAATCATTAATAAATTTAGAAAAAATTAGCAATAACTTTCTACCATGAGATGAACATATCAATAATGATAGTAGGTTTGAACATTGGAGGGAACAAGTAACATCCGGTGATGACAAATTTTAGCTAATTGATATCAGCCACGAGAGCAAGTGCTAATGAAAATTTTAGGGACTTAAAAAAAAAAAAGAAAAAGATTAGGGCTTTAGATTATATGACAATTATAGATTAGTATCTTGTGAGTTGTATATACAATTATACCTACCTATCCTCTGGATTCAAAAGATTTGGATAATACACTGAAATAAAACATACACATAGAAATTCACAACGTAGTCACTACGTAGTGACTACGTTGTGAATTTCTATGTGTATGTTTTATTTCAGTGTATTATCCAAATCTTTTGAATCCAGAGGATAGGTAGGTATAATTGTATATACAACTCACAAGATACTAATCTATAATTGTCATATAATCTAAAGCCCAAATATACTTTAAGAGATAGTATCTTGGAATATTATTTTGAAGTAAAATGCCTACGTAGTCCTTATCGAAGAGGTCATTGTGGTTATGCATCCATGGTATTACACCTAAATTTTATGATGAGAAATAAAATCATGATTGTTTACCATTTTTAGTATCCGATGAAGGATTATAGCCATTTTGTCTTTAAAATCAATATCAAGCCCTTCAACTCATAACATTGATTTCTCAGAATTTTTATTAATTACCTATAGGTGTACAATGGGGAAAAATATCAGGTGTAACCATAGTATGAATCATCCCATATGGTAAGAGCTGGCAATGCATGCTAATCCTCATTCATTTTCCTTCCAAAAATTTGATAAGTTGGCATGAGTGGGGCATAGGGATTCTATGCCACCACCAACTAAGGCTTCATTTGGATAGGTTGAATTTGTGGGAAAAGAGAATTTTTGTCTTCGATTTGGCATTTTTTCACTTTGGATTGTAAAGAAAATCATGAATTTTGCAAACTAATTAATCATTGATTTTATATATAAAAAAATTTGTTCTTTGACACAAGACATGACATTGCCATTATTACTTGAATATGTCATTTTCACTTGCGAAATCAAGATGGCCTGTAAAAATGAAATTCCTTTTTCAATAGTGCCAACAAAAATTATAATAAGTTTTTTTAATGTCCACACCTTGGATTTAACATATCCAAATAGCACCTTACATTTGTTTCCAATAAATTGGCCCACTTGCTGATTATATTGGCTAGACCCACCTAATGCATGGATAGGATAGAGCATAGCCTAATGACCATCAACACCTTTGCCAAGATCCATCCTCAATGGCCTTGTATGTGCCAAATAAGCCATCATTCATCCTCAATGGCCTTGCATGTGCCAACATCCATGTGCCAACATCCATCCTCAATGGCCTTGCATGTGCCAAATAAGCCATGGAAGGAAAATAGGTTTCTTAAGAGTAAAATTCAAATGTGCCAACATCCATCCTCAATGGCCTTGCATGTGCCAAATAAGCCATCATTCATCCTCAATTATGCCTTGACATGTGCTACCATCTATCTTCTCTCATGCCCCACATGTGCTAATGTTCCACATGTATATATGCTACATGTTAATGCCTTGACATATGCTAATGTCCCACATATACCACTAATCATCTCCTATTACTAACATATATATATGCTACATGTGCTAATGTCCATCCTCAATGGCCTTGCATGTTAATGCCTTGACATATGCTAATGTCCCACATATACCAGCATGTTAATGCCTTGACATATGCTAATGCCATCCATCCTCAATGGCCTTGCATGTTAATGCCTTGACATATGCTAATGCCATCCATCCTCAATGGCCTTGCATGTTAATGCCTTGACATATGTCAAGGCCTTGCATGTTAATGGCCTTGCATGTTAATGCCTTGACATATACCACCATCCATCCTCAATGGCCTTGCATGTTAATGCCTTGACATATGCTAATGCCATCCATCCTCAATGGCCTTGCATGTTAATGCCTTGACATATGTCAAGGCCTTGCATGTTAATGCCTTGACATATGCCAACATCCATCCTCAATGGCCTTGCATGTTAATGCCTTGACATATGCTAATGTCCCACATATACCACCATCCATCTCCTATTACTAACATATATATATATATGCTACATGTGCTATCATCTATTTTCAATGGCTCTATATATGTCACGTGTTCCAATGTGCACAAGTGCTACTATCTAGCTTCAAGTATCCATGTGCCAAATGTGTTAATATCTCTCCAAGCGCTTTATGTGTGCCACTGTGTCACAATCCAACTTCAAGCACTCAATATATGTATGCCACATGTGCTATTGCCCATGTTCAAGCATACCATGTGATAATATGGCCAATGCTAGTAACTAATAGGAAATTGAAATTCTTTATAAAAAAATGTTAAGTTCGGCCAAACAACAAATTTGAAATAATTTCCAAAATTTTATTAGCAATTTGTTTTATAATTGGTTATAAAACAAACAAGGAAAATAATGTTTCCTTTCTTATAATTTCATAGAAGTAACGTTTTCCAAGAGCTACTATTTTCTTTCCCATGCTTTTCATGGTCCAAACACAAACAAATAGAGGAATATATTTCTGTATGTTGGAAAACTGGTTTGAGTGTACATCAAACGCACCCTAAGTTTCATGCAATGTACTTCTCATACTCACTAAATAATGCAATTGTAAAACAAGTTCAATGCATTGTATGCTACCCAAATACAGCTATGGAGTCGCACTGCCCCATTTTTGGGTAAACCAACTTCAGAATCCGCTGGAATAGCAAGAATATGAAGCACGTGTAAGATTTCACACTAAGTACGCTCTCTCTCTCTCCTCTCAAAGAGCCGTTTTAAATCTTCCTCACAGCCCTCTTCTAGGGTCACTGCAACCTCTCTCTCCCCCACAGCTTCCTCTCCCTCTTCAATACCTCCCCCCCCCCCCCCCCCCCAAAACCCATCTCTCAGCTTCCTCTCTTGTCAACACACCCAATTCATAGCCGCTGCTGCTGCTGCTTCTCTCTCTCTCTCTCTCTCTCTCTCTCGTCAACCCACCCATTTCATAGTCATTACTCTATCTCAAAAGCATGGATGACATGTTTAGTAATCTACCAGAAGCTCTCCTCATTCTCATCTTATCTTTCTTGCCATTGAAAGATGCAGTGATGACAAGCGTGTTGTCCAAACGGTGGCTCAATCTGTGGACTAATACCATGGCCATTGATCTCAACGAGGATCAATTCCTTGAGACCCAAAGGCAGCGCAGGCTTTTGGGTTCTGGCCGCAAGTCCTGGGCATTGCATATCAAGAACCAGGGGCGAAGACAGTTCGCTGAGTTCATTTGTCAAATGCTCCCTTGTTTTGAGGGACCCAAGATCTCTAAGTTTTCCCTCCGCTTCAGTTACCAGACTGAGTATCATTACTGTATGGAGGAGTGGATCCAGTTTTCAATCTCAAAAAAGGTTGAAGAAATTCACCTGGACTTGTCCGACGGGGATCTACCACCTAATACAACGGCATTCTTTGAATCCCTCTTTTGTTTGCCGGATTTTCTCTATGCGTACAAATCGCTGCTTGTGCTGAATTTGGACTCATGCAAATTCTCACCCTCCAATTTCCAGTGTTTCATGACACTTAGGAGCTTGTCCCTAAGGCGGATCAAGTTACCTCAAGAGGTAATTGAGGATGTAATCGCTAATTCTCCATTTCTGATCAACCTAAGTCTTATCGAGTGTTTCGATTTGTACTACTTGAGTGTATCTGGTGCCCGATTACCGCTCAAGAAGTTGATCGTGAGGGACTGCATGCCATTGTCCCTTGGGATCGAAATCTACGCTCCGGAACTCCAATCTTTCGAGTACTTTGGGAGCATGGTGACCTTCTACTTGGACAACTTGGTGAGTTTAAGCAACGTCATACTTGATTTTGGACTCGAAAGCAAGTTCTATTACTATGGAGTGGAGCTTAGCGACCTTCTTCATGAGCTCAATCATGCAAAGGGCTTGACTGTCTGTAGTTACCTTATCCAGGTACATTTTCTCTACAAATCACATTTCTTTCTTTTAATTTCTTGATTCTTGCATTCAAGATGTTAGTTCAAGTTGTGATCTGAAATCATGCTTTGTTTGGTATTTAACGGCCCTGGAAATCTAGAAATCGTGCAACCGAAACATGCACGTAGCGAAGCAAGACCAAATATTCTACGAAAGGCGATGAGAGGACCGTTGTAGTAAATCCTCATGAAAAGAACCCTAAATCATTCGTCCCATATTTTTCTATTGTAATTCGTGCTTCAATAAGATTCCTAACTTAGATGTGAATCTTAGCATCCTCACTCTTCCTTTACTGTAAATGTGATATCCATGTAAAGATAATTATTTCATTACCATACTAAACCACATTCTCAAGTGATTCTTGAGCAGTTTTGGAGATCGCGTTATCAAAAGCAATGACAAGATCATGATTTTGTGCTTGCATGGAAAATTTAATGTTGTTGAGGTCATTGATCGAATGGTTGATCTTGCCGTGTCGAGGAAAAGACTAACTACTCTCAAACACATGCAACATTTAGTAAATGTGTACATGTAGATAATATCTGGTGCTCGCATTCTCACGTCTTTTGGTATCCATAGGTTTTGCCCACAGAGGAGATATTGTTCAACAATCTACCATGGCCGCTTCTTAATCTGAAGCATTTGACGCTGATGATCGGTCTGGTACGACATGAGCTCCCGGGGTTGCTGTGCTTGCTTAGGAGTTCCCCTAATCTCGAGACTCTTACCATCCAAACAGGTTTTGAAAACTTTCTGGATGTGAGTACCATGAAACTGAAAATTTCATTTCCGGCATGATTCTGTGATTAATTACACTCTTTGTTAGTTGGGGGTACATTTGTATGTTGCACAAAACATCTACGTCTGTGCAAATTAATCTCCATTGACATTGATTTGGGGGGAAAAGGCAGAAAACCATATGACTAAACAGTTACAAATTTCTGTGTGACCCAAAATCCACTTCAAAGGGGAGAAGCATAAGTAAAAACATTAGCTCTGATTTGGGTACATCCAAACACACCCCAATTGTTGACAATGTTTTTAATCCATCTGTGTTTCGTATTATTTTCAGGGCTACATCTTTCCCAAATGTGCTCTGATGCCTAGTGAGTATTGGGAGTCATTGAGGCTAACTTTCAATGCTTTCCAATTTCTGAGGATGGTTAAAATGGAGGGCTTCCAAGGGGATGGAAATGAGATAGAGCTACTGAAATTCTTGCTAGAAATGGCGTTGGTCTTAGAGACAATGACCATCATACCGGCCAACCGTGCGTTCTTGGAAATGGATGGAGGAGCTTCGCCCTTGATTACAAAGGCTGTGGAAGAACTTCAAATTTCTGAAATTGCCTCTCCAAACGTAGAAATATCTTTCTGCTGAATCTGGAAATTGTCTGTGAACGATATGCATGTCTAGAACTTATGTCACTAGACCAGCTTTATCTCCTAAATAGTGATGTTTTCAGTAGCTTTAAATTCAATAAATTACTCTTAGTTGCAGTTATGTAGTAATATGGTGAGTAAATTCCCCAATATTCCTATAAATTTCAAGATGGATGTGAAGAAAGCCGGGTTTTCCTAATGTCCACACTGGGGATGGCCTGAAATCCCACTGATCAGATGATCTTAACCACTCAATCAATTACCTACTTTTTGATCATCATCAACAGTAATAGAATTTTTCTATCAATTTCACAACAATATCACATAAACATCTCATTGTAGTAATGCTACATGTGAAATGCTAAATCCAGTCACGGTTTTGTTGGAGAAGTTTAAATAACACGTCGAACAAATCGGAAAATGGGAACATAATGTCTGATTTAGAAATCTCTTTCTTTAATAAACACTCTTTATGCCTAACGAGGGTGTAGTTAGGTAATCAACACCTTATTTTTGGAAGTTCGTATAAGCGAGAATTTGTAGATTCATCCATCTCACTTGCCGGAAAATTGGAATCTGTTGGGGTCAAACCAAACTCCATATCACTCCCTCCAACGAAGAAGGCAGGCCGCGAAGGAGCAGGGAGGGCGGCAGAGTAAGCATCGAGCATAAGAAGAACCATTGGCATGCTGGGACCGCACTGTTGCTTCTTGCTGCTCACACATAAATCCGATATAAATAAGGGTGTCCTCCCAGGAGCTTGGTCGATCAGTTCCAACGGATTTCCGTCCGTCCAACGCCACCATGTATGTCAACAGTCTGTGTGAAGAGGATCTTCATAGCACAGGTGTGAAAGAACCTGGCCATTAATCAGGTGGGACCAAATAGCCGTGCCAGACCAAAATCTGCAATCTTAGGATTCATTTCTCTGTCTAACATGATATTGTTTGCTTCAAATAAGGGTGAATAATCTTGATCTGAGAGTCTTCATGGAGATAAACAAGCCCTTGAGCTACTCCAACAACGATCTTATAACTTGTTTCCCATTTAAGTTGTAGGCGTTTGATTGCATCTGCCACCACAAAATTGAACTTATTTAGAAACCAAGAAGAGATTAAAGATGGTAGATTGTTTGGAAGGGAAAATACAAGAATAATGTAGTGAAATTAGCAGGACTAAGTATTGAGAAAAACTAACAATCATGGCCCACTCACCATGGGCCCTTACTCTTTCTCCGGTGGTAGACTCTGAGGAGTTTCAACACCTGGTCAAGGGTTCGAGTACCCATAGGTGGTGAAATTCCACTAGCGTGAGTGTGTGGGGGTGGGTGTGTGTCTGCGTGTGTAAAAAAATAAAAATAAATAAATGAGCCACTCACCATACCTTGATGAGCCTGCATAAGTACATGATCTTTTGGTAGCTGGCATGACCCATTTTGGAAGCAACTATTCAACACCATTTGAAGGGCTGTCCATGGTGCTAGTTTGCTAACATGTCAGAAAAAAAAAAAAGAAAAGAAAAGAAGAGTGGTGGTGCGATACCATTAACTATTGGGAGTATCAACTGGGCCCAGCTGTTCTAGCACGAAGGATGTCCAGGGCCTGAGTCTAGGCCCATCCCAACTGATGAGAAGAACTTGGCTTGGGTTATGAATCAATTCTAAGGTCCTGTTTGGGTGGTTCCTAAAAAGTGTTCATCTCATTTTAGTTAATTATAGTTATGTATTAGAGATTGTATTTTTCTTGAGAGGAGTTCATCTTATTTTAGTTACTCATAATTATGTATTAGAGATCGTATTTCTTTCTTGTAAGGATTAAGAAAATTATGATCTCTAATGCATAATTACGATTAACTAAAATGAGATGAACTGATTTTTAGACATTTACCAAACAGGCACTAAGCCCATCAATGTCAAATAAGTTGGACAAAGCCTACTTATTGGGCCATTAAACAAATTCAACCCAAGTACAGACGGATAGTTTTTGGCCCCAAAACTCAGGTCTAGTCTAACCCACAGGCCTTGAGACACAGCCCAAACAATGTGCTAAGTTGGTTGGGATTCCATCGAGCCCGCACCATCAATGACAGTGTTGAAAGAACGAGGCAAACGGGCTATGTTAGCTAGGCTAAGCTTGAGCCCAGCTAGGTTTGGTCTGATCCCCAGCCATGGGTTGGATCTGCAATTGATGTGGCTGGACATGGGCTTGCATTACATGTACCACAACCCTGGCTCAATTGAGTAGCTCATGAGCTAGGCTGGCTTGGACTCAGGTCTTAGGCTTATGGGTGGGATGTGGGCATTCCTTGACCCTGGCTGGCCCATTTGGTACCCTAGTTTGAACCTAACTGCAGGAAATGTACATTGATGTGGTGTGATGCCATTCGAGCCCAAAGTGCTAAGTATGTAAATTTGCACATCCCTCTAGTATAGTTGCCTCAAAGAGGATTGTGACGATAGACCATCAGGGGCCAATATCCAGGGTCAGATCACTAGATAAAGATGCCTTATCATTCCTGACATTGAAGCGCCTTAGGAGTCGACCTTGACATAGAGAACATTCTGGGCTTCATAACAAAGTAGAGATGCAGAGTGTTGATTTCCACGTGCAAATCATTTAGATTATAATTGGACAAGCATAATGGGTCAAAGAGATGCATCTCTGCTCATTTGGGCCATGTCCAAATCTGGTGCAGGGAGGGACGTGTTTTTTTTGTTTTTTTTTTTTTGGCAAAGACTATTTCATTTCACCATAAAAATGTACAACCATTCAGGAGGGTTCCAACAAAAAGAGCTGACCTCTCCTATCATATAAGACAGTCTTCAGAAACTGGCCGAAAAAAGAAGAAAACCAAAATGGACCCCATTTACATACACCGAATGTTCCCAATGCGAGTTTTATCAATGATGAGGTTTCCACGTACCTGTCTTAGAAGAGCTGCGCAGGAATCATACAATCTGTTTGGACACCCTTCAGTAGCCATTCTGGCTAATGCATCAGCAACTGAGTTCCCTTCTCGATAAATGTGGCTGAAAATGAGATTAAGGGGACTCAAACCGTCTTTATCAAGGGATAACTACCCTCAATCCACGAGGGATAAAAGCATGAATAATTCTTCATAAATTCAAAATAACTTGACTGATGATAAAAAAAAAAAATGAAATTACAATTTTTTAAATAAGGAACTCAAACCTAAGACAATTTTAGACTTCTACTCCAACTCAAACACCCTAAAAATGTGACTTACTATAAATAGTAAACTTACTATTTATAGATAACCTCTATTCCTACTTTTATTCTCCTAACTTTTCTAAACCTTTTTCATGTTGGGCATGACTTCTACAACTCAAAGGATCAAAAGTTATACTTGAACTAAAACTTACTATTTATAATAAAAACAAAACTAAATGGGACCTTTGACCATCGATCTGATGTAATCTCACAAATCCGGCTTGGGAAACCTATTGTAGTGGGGTTAGTTGGCTTAAGTAGGTCCTCCTACCCCAAAATCATATAATATGTCAAAAAATTCATCCCAGTTTGTGAGATATGATTGATTTAGGGTTTTGCGTCTAGATCATTTCCGCCTCCTACTGGTCCTTCTCTAGTCCATCTTTGCCATGAAAGTGTCTGCAACCTATTGTACATCAAAATCCCATGTCAACAAGAGAGAGTCCGTCATCTTTTCTCCCTTCATCAATACATCCATATATGTGGGGTCCATTTATTAGAAGGGTTTCCTTGTGCATGCCCTAGCTCTATTCTAGGAGATGTATGGTGGCTTTCTGCTTCTCCTTCATCTTAGATAGATTAGAAAGAGACCTCATACTTTAAAGGATTGGCATTGGTTTGTATATTCTAGAGTTTTGATTGTATTCTACATATGTATCCTTGGATACTTCTAAGATCAAATATTTTTTCAAAATTTTAAGCTTCCACATTTCATAAAATCCGAACAAAAAGCCGTATCGTCTTATCATAAATTCATATCAAACCTTTGTTTGATTGAGCTGATGTGTATGTTTGTTCGGATATGTAACCCAAAAGATTGAAGATTTATCCCTTGGGAACATGTGTTCCAAATTTGGGTTCAAACGGACTTACAGAATCAAAGATACGAACAATTCAATTACCATATTGGCAATAGTATATATTGAATTCGTGATTGATTTGAACACACGAGGCTATTTTATTAGTTTTTCTTCACTATGAATAATATGAAAATTGAAAACTTCTCTTCTTACATTTTTAGCTGATTAATTAGACTCTCCTTTTGTTATGGGCATGTTTGGATGTCCCTCAAAATGTGGATGTCTACGAAAATTTATGTATCTTGACAATAATTTGGGATAGAAAAGGTAGAAAAACTATATCCCAGATTAAGCAGGTGCAATTTAATTTTCTGCAACCCCAAATGCGTTGCAAGTGGAATGAACATATCCCATATCAGCTCAGATTGTGATTTGGGCTACATCTGAATATATACACTCCTATACTTGAAAAATGTTTGCTAATCCAGACTTTGTTTTGGAGGATCTTCAGGTGTCATCAGGGCTTCTTTTCATTCATTTGCAACGCCTGAGGAAGGTTTAAATGGAGGGCTCCCGAGGAGATAAAGCTACAGAAATTATTGCTAGAAATGGCATTGGTCTTAGCATGTTTTCCCAGGATCAGATGGAGCTCTGGCCATTGATCACAAGGGACGTTGTGGAAGAATGTCGAATGTTGACAGCCTCTCCATGAATATATCATTCTACTGAATCCGGAGATTTGTCTGCGTACTATCACGTTTACGCATGTCCGAAACATACAGGTCATTAGTCCATCTTTATCTTCCAAATGCTATCTTGCTGATAGCTCTGAATGCAATAAAAGACATTTACTTCCAGTGATGTAGTAATATGGCAGCGTGTAAAGTCCCCAACAATGCTGTTAATTTCAGAGGAAGATGGATATGAAAACAGGTTTTTCTTGTGTCCACATTGGTGATGCATGGCCTGAAATTCCACCGATTGGATTATCTTAAACACTCAATCAATTGCCTACATTTTGGTCATTATCCATGCTACATAGAAAATATCTATTTCACAATCAGTATCACCATAAACATCTCATTTCAGTAACGCTACATGAGGAATACCAAATGCAGCACTGGTTTTATAAGACAATTATAACTAATAGTTGAACGAGTCAGAAAACTACGGAAACAGTTCAAAGAACTATTGTCTGATTTATAAACCTCTCTCAAACAAACACTCTTTAGACCTATCGAGGGCTTAATTCGGTAATCGATGCCTCATTCCTAGAAAGTGGCAGAAGTGAACTTACAGATTTATCTGTCTCACTTTCATGAAAATTTGAATCCGTTGGGGATAAATCAAACTCCATATTAGTCTCTCCAATGAAGAAGGCAGGTCGCAAAGGAGCAGGGAGGGTGACAGAGTAGGCATCCAGCATGAGAAGAACTGATGACATGGTGGGCCGCGCTGTTGCCTCTTGCTGCACACATAGCAATCCAATGTGAATGCACCTCAGCACCTCAGCTCGCTCGTAATTTCCTCCCAGAGTTTCATCGATCAGCTCCAATGGCTTTCCTTGGCTCCAAAGCCGCCATGTCTGTCAAGTGCACATTGTCAGTCTCCATCTTTATAATCATGATCTTTGTGGTACAGTTGCCAACACCGCACATGGGTGAAAGAATCTGCCCATTAATCAGATGGGGCTGACTACAAACCCGCCCAGGCCCTCAGGTGGGTCCACTAATCAAGCAGCCAGCATGCAAATATTGGATATAAGATGCTACATTTTCTCTTACAGGTGTGGCCCACTGCTTGATTTGTGGGCCATGACATGTTCACGGTCTGAGTCTTCTGACCCAACTGATCAATGGCCTGGATTTCACACATGTGCCATGTTAACATGAGTGATGCTGTGATACACTTCAATCCTCTTCTCATAGATCTCCTCTACATTCCTGAAAGTGAATCAGTAGATTACAGATAGAAGATTACATTCTAAATATTCCATACTCACATAGTTTGTCAGGTCCATATCACTTTCGGATTCGCGAAAACCAATTGTCTTTCGTCCTGTCACAAGCTCTAAAACTAAAATGCCAAAGCTATATGCATCCGTTTTCACTGAAAACTGGCCATGAATGATGTACTCGGGTGCCATATATCCGCTGCATAGAATCAAATGATGTTCGAATACGATCTCATGTATCCCAGGTAGGATTCCAAGCATAATCAGAATTCACTGGGAACTTAGAATTATTAGTGCATGATTGAATGAGAAAGGGATTGAAGTTTCTAACTTACTATGTGCCAGCAATCCGACTCGTATTTCCATGAGTTTGGTCTCCACCAAATAGGCGTGCCAAACCGAAATCTGAAATTTTAGGATTCATATCTTTGTCTAACAAGATATTGCTGGCTTTTAAATCGCGATGAATGACCTTAATCTGAGAGTCTTCGTGGAGATAAACAAGACCTCGAGCGATCCCTACGATGATCTTGTTTCGTCTTTCCCAATTAAGTTCTAGGCATTTGACTGGATCTGTTGCCACAAAATAGAACTTATCAGCAAGAAAAAGGTTAATTGAATTAACAGTGACAAGAAGAGATTAAAGATGGGAGATTATTTAGAAGGAAAAATGCAAGAATGATGTATTAATTAGCAACTGATCTTTGGTAGTAGGAATGGTAAAAACAAATAATCATGACCCACTCACCAGGCCTTGATGATCCTAATAAGTACATGAGCATTTGGGAGCTGGTCATGGCCAGTTTTGGAAGCAACTATTTAACCAGGGCTGTCAACAGGCCAGGCCTGGGGTTGGCTTCAGCCTAGATTTTGAATTGTTCAAGTTGGGCCTATTTCAAAGTTTGATTTTTGCGCCCTGCCCATTGACAACCCTACTTTTGCCATTCTTTGAAGGTCTGGTTTATCGTGTTACTTCGCTACTATGAAAAAAAAAAAAAAAAACAGTAGCAGTGAAGGATGAGATTATGAACTGTAGGGAGTGGGCAGAAAGATGTCTGGCCCAGCCCAATCCCAGAGATGAGAAATTGGACTTGGGTTACCCATCAATTAGTAAGCACACCAATGTTAAAGAAATTGGGCCATTAAAACAAATGTGAGCCCAAGTACACGCCAATTATGTTTTGGGCATAACACTCGGGTTTAGACCAACCAACGGGTCTTCAGACTCAGCCAACAACTTGCACAAATTGGCCCAGACTCACAATAACGTCAGGTCCGCCCTTCTAACTTGAACTAGGGTCTAAATGGGCTGGACCAGGTTTCATATCACCTCATGTTGCCCAAGTTTTAAGCCGCACACACAAATTGGCGGTACATGCACTTTTGTCTCGTAAAAAGACAATGAGGGCTTGTCTGAACTCATTTAGAACTTATTCTTGTCAATGTCTTAAATTTGTTTGTAACTAGCTCTTTCGATGACATCGATAGACCCTCAATCCCATCAAGCAGATGTTGATGCTATCGATAGATGCTCCCTATCCAGAAAATATAGAAAAATCATAGTTGATTGTTGGACAGTTTTAGATGTACTACTCGATGGCATCGAAGGAGGCTTGATGTCAACGACAGGTCTTCAATAGATGTCTATCACATTGAAGGTCCCATCAAAGACACGTACATAATTGCTTAGGTGCACGATTTGTTTCCTATTCCAACTGTGATTGTATATATATTTGGTGTAGTCAGGATTAAAGAAGGATTAGGGCTTTCTAAGTTGTTCTTAAGGGTTCAAGGGCATAGCTACGGATTCAAAGGAGATTCAAGGGGTTGTTTGAATCGGTTAGATCATGTCTCTTGTAATGTTGCTTTCATAGTATATTACTCATCACTTTGTGCCGTAGTTTTTTCACATAAAGTTCGAATTATTGTCTATTGGGTTTGCTTGTGCGATTGTGATTACTTTGTTTGATTCTGCTATGTGTGCTTCCACGAGTCCCAACACTAAAGAGTTGATACTGGGCTTTGGATGGCCTGCCCCTGATTGCCTAGATCATGGTCTGGGCTGGGTGTGGATTCTGGTCGCTCATGGGTGGGACTTGGACATTCTTCAGTCCGTGGGCTCAGCTCAGTCCGCCGCAGTTGGAACCCAATTAGAACTAACAAAAAAAATAATAAATAAAAATAAAAATAATGGAGTGATGTGTGTCGTAAGGGATCAAACCAAATAGAAAAGAGTCGAGGCTGGTGTTGTGAACATATTCATAAACAAGCATCTTCTCTTCTCCTTCCAAGCAACAGCCCAGCAACCTTACAAGGTTCCTGTGCTGAAGTTTAGCAACCAACACCACTTCATTTCTAAGCTCTTCTACTCCTTGCACCGACGTCCTCGCCAGCCTTTTCACCGCTATTTCCTGACCATCCATTAGCTTCCCTGCAGGAAAAATAAAAAAAAAAATCAAGTTCAACGTAGAAGATATTTGCTAATCCCATAAGCATATGCTTAACTCAGTGTCCACTCAGTCACAGCTCCATACATGGGGAATATCGGAGCTACCCATCTAGCCTGGCCTAAAAATCTAGTCTTCCACTCATCTTGTGGGCCCAGTATCTGAAACTAACTGACGATTGCGTGAAAACTACTGCTTATTTCTTCAAGGGTGGAAAATGGGCCTGGCCAACTGATGTCAAATCCAGCCCATAGTTAATTATCTAAGTTCAGGCAAGCCCGCAAATCTTAAATAACTTAGGTGGTCTAGGCCCAAGTCTCTAGCCTTTAAGCAAATGCAAGCCCATGTCAGGCCCACTTAATTATTGGGCTTGAAACTAAGATTTGAGTCTAACCCACGGGCCTCATGGTTCACCCAAACCCAGCCTAAAGCATGCCAGACTTGACCGAGTGTGTTTTTTCCAGGCAAAAGTAGGTTTGATCTTTATAAAGAGGAATTAAATGATATGCAACTAGTGTTGTTGATGGGTTTTCAATTCTAATAAGTGGGAGCAATGGTTCTGTAATGCAGACCGTTGTTTTGTAGCTCCCACGGTGAGGAGACCATTTCTAGAAAATTTCCTAGAATTGAAGATCCCAGCGACCAAATCTTGGGACTTTTCAATTATACATGTATAGCTGTTCTATTTCTCTCTTAATTAACTGTCCATCTGTAGGCCACGTATCGAGAGGCTAAGATTTTCTTATATATTAATTAGGTTTTTGAGACTGTGTTCATCTAAAGTGGGATGCAACAAAACAGTTTGGCTGAACGAAAATTGGATCCTACTTCTCAGAATTAAAACCCCCGAAAGGATGCAGCTTGGATATCATGTAACTTAGATGAGCCAGAAGAAAAAAACAAAAAATAGAAAAGAAAAGGAAATAATACTCATTTACATAATGAAATATTAATTACCTTGTAAACAGGACCGAAGCCACCTTCACCGAGCTTATTTGCATCAGAGAAGTCATCTGTGGCATCTTTGAGTATCTCTAAATCAAATAGTAGTGTTTCCAAGCTCCTTATCTCTCCACCATTTCCACCTGTAGAATAAAACAATTGAAAGAAAAAACCAGGTATAAATTTTCTAATAAAAACATGAATGATAGGGAAAGAATTATAATAGAAAATTCTCTCTCTCTCTCTCTCTCTCTCTCTCTCTCTCTCTCTCTCTCTCTCACACACCACACACACACACACCTAGCTACATTCATATGATTAGGGTGAATGAAAAATACCTGGTTTTATTTGGTACAATTCGAAATAAAGCAAAAGAAGAAGAGAAGTGTGTAATAAAAACTAGAAAAAGATGGAAATTCTTTTTTGTTTTAAATTTTTTCTTATGTATTTGTGAATAGTAACATAAAGAATTTATAAAGAATGTGATGTAATCAAATCCCCCAATCACATCTTCGACTAGGAGCAAAAATAAAAACACATGGACCGCTTAAATTTTGTGCCAAAGAGACCTGTGCGGAAGTGCGCAGTGTGCTGGTGAGCATCTCTCTCTCTCTCTCTCTATATATATATATATATATGGAAATGGTTCTATGCGGTCGAGCTCCTGGGAACTTCCCATGAGGTCAAGCTGTGTGGGCCCCACCGTGATGTGTGTCGAACATCAACCCCATCAGTCAGATGCACCATTCTATGGTGGGCCTCGGGCTTAAAAATCAAGTCAATCGATAACTTTTTTAGGCCACACCACGTACAAAAGTTGAGAGGGTTACCCTCCCATTAAAACATTCATAATCATTTGTTGGGCCGACCGAGGTGTGGTTCACAAATCCAGCCCATCCATTATGTGTGTCCCACGTGGATGAGGTGTCAGACCAAGGTTCAAATGCATCCAAATTTTAATGGTGGACATTCAATCACACTGAATCCTACAGTGTGGTCCATATGAGATCTGAATCTACTTTCTTTTTGGGCTCATGCACTAAAATAATCTAGCTGTTTTCTGTCCAGTCTAGCCGTTTTCTGTCATCTCCAATGGCAAATGTATCATTAGTACAAATGATATAACGTCCTCACCGTCCCCCCACTTTCCATTATTATTAGTTTTATGCGGCCACTTTCGTGCAGGGCCCATCCTAAATGGAAAAT
The DNA here is from genome assembly GCA_021015155.1 of Magnolia officinalis. Taxonomy (NCBI): domain Eukaryota; kingdom Viridiplantae; phylum Streptophyta; class Magnoliopsida; order Magnoliales; family Magnoliaceae; genus Magnolia; species Magnolia officinalis. Next base: position 5,753,746 of record JAJHSJ010000002.1, read on the forward strand.
GCTTTCTAAAAATAATATAGTCAAATAATCTTAGTCACTAGCCGCCTTCACTTGTCGGCCATTGAATGTCGCCTTCGTCAACAAAATTTTTGTCAGCTTTGGCCATCCTTAAAATAGACATAAAGGATCCCTCAATTATATATATATATATATGAGGCATGCTTTCCTATGCACCTACCCATGTGCACACCTTTCCACACATGCATATCATGGGTGTCGAATCCGAACAGTCCATAAGATGCAGAATCTCATGAAACCTTAAGGGTGAATTTTCACCCTGATCTAAGATTCTGGTGACCATAGTAAAGAGAAATTCAAATCAAGGGAAGAAACTGTTTGCATTTTTATGGCCCATCAAAGTTTTAGTTCAAAGTAAAATTTTGTACCAGGGTGTTTCATGAGGTTCTACTTCATGTGGACCGTTTAGATCTTCGAGAATCATCAAATATGATGAGTTCTCAAAAAAGTTAATAGGTAGTTCGATTCGCAGGTGAACGTGTGTGTGTATATATATATATATAACACACACACACACACACACACACACACACACCGGAAACACTCACCTGCGAACCAGTTCGTACGTACCACATACAAACTTTTTTGAGAACTCATCATATCTGATGAGTATCAAAAATGTGGACCGAAGCAGAATCTCATGAAACTCCTTGGTACGAAATTTTACTTTGATCCAAAACTTTAGTGGGCCATGAAAAATGCAAAAAGTTTCTTCCCTTGATTTGAATTTCTCTTTGCTATGGCCCACCAGAATCTTGGATCAGGGTAAAAATTCACTACGTAAGGTTTCATGGGATTCCGCATCTATGAACCGTTCGAATTTCACCCATGACACATGTGCAAAGGTGCCCACATGCATAGGTGAGCATCTATATATATATATATATATATATATATATATATATATATATA
>JAJHSJ010000002.1:5754775-5991919 GCA_021015155.1 Magnolia officinalis
GAGTTAAGCCCCGAGCGCGATTATAGGACTTGTCTCTCCCCGAGCCGACCTTATAATCCAAGTCCTTCCTATGACAGTTTAGTCGTGTTATTGATGAGCACCTACTCGGAGTCAGCAGACGAGGTGTGTAATGACTTCTTCTGGATTCCAGACTGATGTGAAAGCTCTATAAAAGAACTTGGACGGAGTAGTATGGCTTGTTCTGGATCACAGGTCGGCATATCTTGCTTAGCCATCCCTTTTCCCCGATGCGGTCGCTCAACTGGTTGAGTTGTGCTTACCCAAATTGGAATCGGCTCAAATTCTCCCATAATAGAAGCCCCCTACTCTTTGAGTTCGAGCTCAGACTCAGGGAGTAAATGTCACGCCCCAAACTCGGAAACCGGGCTCACAAAATTCTCAATCGCTGAATCCGACGCTGACAGCCTCGTAGAACCCCATTCTCGGCTTTCAGCGTCCATTCGTCAGGTTCCGATCCTGGGATTCTACAAGGAGGATTTTCAACATCAGTTTGATTCGTAATAAGCATAACCAAAGGCATAACCCACAAACAACAACCAAAAACTCCATCACATTTCCACTATGATAAAAAACTTTACAAGTACAATGAGCATAAAGGGAAATACAATGATAAAGAACAAAAAACTCCAAAATGATCTGCTCTACGTTCCTGCCTCAGCGCTGCTGCGTTCCAACGTCACCTGCACGCAACGGTCGTGCATAAGCTTATGGAAAGCTTAGAGGGTGGTGAAAGTGTGTGCGCAAGGTAGTAATATGATTATGCAGTATCAGAGTAATGCGGCACATGCTGATGAGTCCATGAATACCACTAGCCGTACTAAGACTATGCAATGCAAGGCATGAATGATGTCGGCCATACCAAAGCCATGCAATGCGAGATACAACTCAAGCATGCGAATCCTCATCTAAGTCCACATATCAATACAACTCAAATCTGTAATATCACCGGGGTTTAGTACACTCTAAACCAGATTACTGCCCATCGCACGCAATAAGGTAAGTGGAAAAGACCTTACTACCCGCCTACCAATATCGGGCTCGGCTCGTCGATAGCAGACCCATTCCTCGAGCTGGTCAAACTCAGCCTAGCTTTGCCCCCTCCTCTCGGATGGGTAAGGTCGCACCCCCTTCCAACCGACAACGACACAGTGGAAAGCGCGACCTTCTGGTAATCGGCCCTCGGCGCTCATGCACCCACTCGGTCTAAACGTTGGAGCAACCTCTTGGTACCATAAGGGTTTAGCGACTTTCACCCAGAGATATCTATAACATCCCATGTAGAACAAGATTTTCGGTATCCAATCCTGCCAACCACGATATGCCTGTGGAGGCTACGACCCTGATGTCGCTAGGGCGTACGGTAACCATGTCAGACAATGTGAAATGCATGAATCACACTATCCAGTCATGCAGCAATCATGCGCGTATCGTGGGATCATGTGGGGCAACACCGCCTAACCGGGAACCCCTAGACAATCTACCCGAAGGCATATGCTATGATCAGTCACCCCTCACATCAAGCATACATATGATGCGTATGATCATGAATCATGGAATTATACTAAACATGTTATATGGTGATGAACGCTGTTCATAACGAAGATGGACCTAGATGGTTTACAAGTATGGCCTAACAATAGGCCTTAGGGAGAATTATGATGCGGACGTTTAACCAACATTATTCTTACAATGTGGACGTCAAACCAACATTGCTCCCAAGACACGACTGTCATAAACATCATTACATAAACCATGTTGGGATCACACATTGCAATGGACCTTAGGTACATCCCATTGGGCTTTAAATACATCAAATGGGCCATATCACATGGGCCTTATATTCATCAAGTGGGCCACATCAATGGGCCGCACCAATGGGCCTTATGTACATTGCAATGGGCCATAACTCATGGGCCTTAGAATGCATCAAAATGGGCCTCGTAACATACCAAGGTGGGGTCCATTTGACCTATGGATTGGCTCATCCTTTAGCTCATGCCATAAAAAAATGAGCTTTTAAGATGGTTGGACGGATTGGATGCAACCCATGCATCATGGTGGGGCCCATGAAAGCCCACCATCAGGTATATTACATAATATAATATAATATAATATAATATAATATATGTATAAATATATATATATATATATATATATATATATATACACAATAATGGGAAAAGGTACAATGCGCTCGAGCTGATTTTAACGCCCCATGACGTCGGGCTGTGTGGGCTCCACCATGATGCGTTTCGAACATCTACCCCATCAGTCAGATGCACCATTCCATCGTGGGCCTAGGTCTCAAAAATCAAGTCAATCCGTGACTTGTGTGGGCCACACCACATACAGAAGTGGGGAGGGGTCGTGCACCATTAAAACATTCATAACCATTTTTGAGGGCCCACCGAGATGTATTTTGCAAATCCAACCCATCCATTATGTGTGTCCCACTTGAATGAGGGTTTAGACCAAGTTTCAGGCGCATGAAAAACTCAAGTGGGCCCCACCAAGTGCTTTTATATGTTTTAACAGTGTCTTCACATAATTTTAGATGGTATGGCCCACCTGAGTTCCGTATACGGCTGATTTTTGGGATATCCCATAATTTAAAGGGTACCCATCAAATGCACGGTGTTGATGGTCGAAACACATCACGGTGGGGCCCACACAGGTCGACCTCACAGGAGGTTATCGTCAGCTCGAGCGCATTGTACCTTTTCCCTACAATAATATACACACACGCACACACACGTACACACACGCACACACACGCATGTATACGCATACACACAGGGGTGGGTCCCACCATCCAGGGTGGACGGTGGGGATAAAACACAAACATCATTGAGGGCTCCACCGTACACATCACTGTGGGTCCCACGTGGGGCCCACCTTAATGTTTATGAGCCATCCAAGCCGTCCATAAGGTCACGCAGACCTGGATGAAGAGTAAAAACAAATTTCACCTTGATCCAAAACTTTTGTGGGCCCAAAAAGGGTTTCGATGGCAGACGGTTCAATTCACACTGTTTCTTGTGATGTGGGCCACCTGAGCTTTGGATGGGCTTGATCTTTGGAGGGGGCCCACGTCAGGGAGGGGCCCACCTAGTGAACGGGTTGGATGACAAATATACATCATGGTGGGGCCCACGGCTGGAGCCGTGGGTGGCTGTCGACCGTCCGCCGCTCGAGCGCAGCAGGCAGCGCTGCTGCTTCCTTTCTTCTTTTTTTTTTTTTGTTTTCCTACGGAAATTACATGTGGGGCCAGCTACCTGAGAATCCACTCCGTCCAATGGATTCTAGGGCTCGAAATACACCAAACAATTTCAATATACATCATGTTTGGTGTGTAGGTACGATAAGGTGGGTCCTAATAGCTTTGAACAATAGGAAATAGAGTTTTCTATGGTGTGACCCACTTGATTATCGAATTGACGTCATTTTTTTACTCAATGCCTGAAATGAGCCAAGGAATAGGGGGACGACATGGATTGAATACATATATCACGGTGGGGCCTGCATGAGCGGCCCATCAAAAATCCCCTCTGCTGCTGCATGATAGCCACCTCCACAGGACCGATGCCAAGACCTCCAGTGTGAAACGAGGTATCCTTCACTCAGTCTGCTAGTGAGTTATGGACGTGGGTGTCACTGGCCAGCGTCCAGCCCTGACGCTAGATGTGGCCACAAACATCATGGTGGGTCCCACAGGGACGTGGCCCACCTAAGTTTTTGAATCAAGCCGATATTTGTGTTCTCCTATATCCATGCCCACCCAAGGATGGACTACAAGGTGGGCCCCACGGATGGGATGATGCGGATCATACATGATAGTGAGGGGCCCATAACACATAAGAAAGAGAGAGAGAGAGAGAGAGAGAGAGAGAGAGAGAGAGAGAGAGAGAGAGAGAGAGAGACATCGGCGAGGATGGAGGGGCCCCGCCATTATGGGCCCCTCTTTAGTACAAGGACTACATCAAGGTGGGTCCCAATAAATATGGACCCTTAAATCAAACAATTGAATGAAAAATAAAAACTAAAATCACCCACCGGCTTCCTCTTGCACCCTAGGCTTTCTTAGCTCCTTAGCTTCGATTCCAACGGAGGAGATGGGGTTTGGATGGTTGAGATGGGAGATGAGGGGGGTAGGAAGTGGGCCACACTTGTGGTTTTGGGGAGAGATGGGAGAGGCTTTGGAGGTGTGGTGCTCTCTCTTGTTTGGGAGAGTGGTTTGAGAAAGAGAGAGAGAGAGGGTTGAAAAGAGAGGGAGAGAGATGGGTGATGGATGTGTTGATGTGGTGAGTGATGAGTGTGTAAGAGCTTTCTGACTTTTGTGGTAAAGGGTGTAAGAAAGGTATGAGTGGTATAAGAAACTTTTGACTTTAGTGGTTGCTTGGGGAAGGGTGTGAGGTGATGTGTACTTGACATGATGGGATTGATTGATGGATGATTGATGTGATAAGTCGTAGAGATTCTCTCGAAATTTGCACGCGTGGCGTTTTCTTTACACCGAACGCTGGCCCACATCTCTTGGCCAGAGTATCTCCTCAGTGCGCGAAACGCGACATCGAAACCGCGACGACGGTGCGGTCGCTAAGGTACAAGTCTCAGTTTGAGTCGACTCAGGTTGACGACGTGTGAATCAGGGTAGCGCGTAAATACCGGTTAAGGGTCGAAGGTTGCCGGAATTCGACCGGGAAGACCACGGAAGTCTACGGAACGGTACGGTCTAGGATAGGGGCTTACAGCTCTCTCCCCTTCTAATAAAAATTCATCCTCAAAATTTACACAATCATCGCAACTAAATATAACTCATGAGAGAGAAGGAACATAACATCATTATATAAAATCAAAGATAACATGTAAAATACAACACATAATCAGTCATCAAAGAGATGAGGAGAACGTTCTCGAATGTCAACCTCACGCTCCCAAGAAGCCTCCTCAACAGAATGGTGACCCCATGAACCTTCACCAACGGAATGACCTTGGTCCGGAGGACCTGCTCCTTCCGATCAAGGATACGGACTGGCTACTCAATATAGGAAGCGTCCTCACGAACCTCTAATGGCTGTCAATCAATAACAGGAACGATGTCTAACCCACACTTCCTCAGCATAGAGACATGGAAAACGTCGCTGACGCCAGACAATTGAGATTGCAAGGCAAGCCGATAGGCCACGGCGCCAATGCGTCCAGTGATCTCAAAAGGTCCGATGAATCTCTGGGCAAGCTTGCCCTTCGCTCCAAATCGAACTACGCCCTTCATGGGCGAGACCTTGAGATACACATGGTCTCCTACATCAAACTCCAAGGGACAACGCCGACGATCAACAAAACTCTTCTGCCGGCTCTAAGCTGTGCGCATCCTCTGCCTGATGATATCAATAGCCTCTGACGTCTCCTGCACAAGCTCGTGACCTAGGAGACGATGCTCTCCAACCTCGGTCCAACAATTCGGTGATTTACATGGTCTGTCATATAATGCCTCAAAAGAAGTCATGCCGATGGTCGCCTGATAACTGTTATTGTATGCGAACTCAACCAATCGCAGATGCTCATCCCAGCTACCCCCGAAATCAATCGCGCAAGCCCGAAGCATATCCTCAAGGATCTGGTTGACCCTCTCAGTCTAGTCATCGGTCTGCAGATGGTACGTGGTGCTGAGCTGTAAATCAGTCCCCATCGCTCTCTGAAAGCTCCCCCAAAACTGAGACGTGAACCTTGGGTCTCGGTCAGAAATGATCGAGACTAGAATGCCATGTAATCTCACAATTTCCTCGATGAATAATTTCGCAAGCCGGTCCAAAGGCCAAGTCGCATGAATCGGAAGAAAATGTGCGGACTTCGTTAGACGATCAACGACAACCCAGATGGCGTCATGACCGCGCTGAGTCCTAGACAAGCCCATAATGAAATCTGTAGACACGTGCTCCCACTTCCACATCGGGACACTCAACGGCTGCAATAGACCAGGGGGTCTTTGATGATCGGCCTTTACACGCTGGCACGTGTCACCCTCGGCCACAAAACTGGCGATCTGACGCTTCATCCCCGCCCAAAAAATATTTTCGCCTCATATCACGGTACATCTTCGTCGAGCCAGGATGGATAGAAAATCGCGATCGATGTGCCTCGGTCATAAGATCTCTGCATAACTCAGGAATATCTGGGACACATAATCGGCCTCTGAAGCGAAGTCCACCATCTGTACCAATCTGCCAATCTGTCTGATTCTCAGATGTTTCCTCCGTTATATAATTCTGCAACGACTCATTGCCTGTTGAGCCTCGATCACCCTTGCGACAAGAGAGAGTTGAATCGACAGGCTCGATAACTGCACGATAGAAAACTGCAGGTCGAACTCGAAATCATACTTTACTACATCATCAAGCATCCACCACTCCTGAATCATCATATGCACCACCAGGCCTCGTGGCTGACGGCTGAGGGCATCCTCCACCACGTTCGCCTTGCCCGGGTGGTACTAAAGATTGAAGTCATAGTCCTTCAGGAGCTCCATCCAGAGCCTCTGCCTCATGTTCAACTCACACTGCGAGAAGAGGTACTTCAAGCTCTTGTGGTCGGAGAAGAGCTCGAACCTAACCTCATAAAGATAGTGCCTCCACACCTTTGGTGCGAAAACAACTGCAGCCATCTCCAAATCATGCGTGGGGTAATTCAGGTCATGGATCTTGAGCTGGCGAGACGCGAAGGCTACTGGTCTCCCGCGCTGCATCAGGACAACACCCAAACCAATATGCAAGGCATCGGTGAATACAATAAATCTATCACTCCTAGAGGGAAGAGTGAGGACATGAGCGGACATGAGGCTGTCCTTCAACTCCATAAATGCTCGCTCATAGGCGTCGCTCCAAATAAACTCTGCGCCCTTCCGAGTCAACCAGGTCAGCGGGGCTGCAATACGAGAGAAGCCCTCATTGAAACGCCGGTAATAGCCTACTAAACCAAGGAAACTGTGGATCTCAGACGCAGTCGTGGGCTGGCCCCACAGACGCACTGCCTCAACCTTCGAGGGGTCCACTGCGACGCCCTCACTCGTCACCACGTGACCGAGGAACTTCACCTCCTCCTGTCGGAACTCGCACTTCTCCAACTTCACATATAGCTGGTGTGTGCAGAGGGTTTGCAACGTAACCTCTAAATGCTGCTCGTGCTCCTCACGAGTCCTTGAATAGATTAGAATATTATCGATGAAGACTACAACAAACTGATATAGATAAGGGCGGAAGACCTCGTTCATCAACTGCATGAATATTGCAGGCGCATTAGTCAGTCCGAAGGACATGACCTGAAACTCAAAATGACCGTAACGCGTCCTAAAAGTCATCTTCGGAATGTCCTCCTCTCGGACCCTAATCTGATTATAACAGGAACGCAAGTCAATCTTCGAAAAGAACTGTGCACCCTGCAGCTGATCAAACAAATCATCGATCCTCGAGAGCGGGTACTTATTCTTGACCGTGACCTTGTTGAGCTCGCGGTAGTCTACGCAGAGCCTCAACGAGCCATCCTTCTTCTTCACAAAGAGTACCGGCGTTCCCCACGGCGAACTGCTCGGACGGATAAACCCCAACTCGCGCAACTCGTCCAACTGCTTTTGCAGTTCCCGCAACTCTAACGGTGCCATACGATACAGGGCCTTCGAAATATGTAAGGTACCGGGCACGAGATTAATCTGAAACTCGGTGAGTCGGGGAGGCGGTAATCCCGGAATCTCCTGGAACACATCGGAAAAATCGCAAACAACAGGCAACTAATCAATGCTCACCGCTATGGGCTTCTCTATGGCACATGACATCATACAAGACAGCGGCTCTCCTCTGGGCTCTGCAATGAACTAGAACTGCGGCACGCCGGGTATACAGAATGTGACGGTCCTCACGGAGCAGTCGAAGATGGTGTGGTACTCGGCAAGCCAATCCATGCCCAAGATAACGTCAAAATCTGACATTGGCAACACGTACAAGTCAGCGGACAAGAAAATCTCTCCCACTGGCATGGGGCAAGACGAATAGAAGCAACCTAATACTGTAGTCTTCCCCAAGGGCGTCGATTCGGTCAACCCCTCTCGAGTAGACTCTGTCGGCAATCCAGTTGAACGACAGAATCCCTCAGACATAAACGAGTGCGAAGCACCGAAATCAAACAGAACCCAAGCGATGCATGCAAAGACTGGAAGTATACCCTCAACGACTCCCCCAGATGACTGAGGATCCTGCTAGGCTACGTAAAATCTAGCCTGAGCTGGCTGGGGAGTTGTCTGTCCCCTCTGAGCATGATGTTGTTGCTGCTGTCGCTGAGGCAGTCGAAACTGCTGCCTCTGCTGCGGCGGCCTCGGAGGTTAGTGCTGATGCTGCTGCTGAGGTGGCCTCGGTGGTGGGAGCTACTGTCGCTGATGTTGTGGGGGTCTCTGCTGCTGTTGGTAGGGTGGAGGCTGCCGTGAACTTCTCTGCTGCTGCTGTTGGGGGCGGGGACACTCCCATATACGGTGCCCCGTCGCACCGCACCCAAAACATGTGCCGATCAACTGCCTCGAAGGTGCTGCTGGAGGTGCTGCTGGTGCTCGGAAGGCCGGGCGACCTGTGCACCTCTGCTACTACGGTCGACGCTGTTGCGAGTCATCGGAAGGTACCCACCTCTTCCGATCTCTCCTCTAACCGTGATCAGACTGAGAACTGGCCCACTTAGCCTCAAAAACTTGGGCCTTCCATACCACCCCCTCAAAAGTCGTGAGCTCATGCCCAATAACACGGCCTAGAAGACCGCAACTCAAACCATCCTCGAATCGGAGGGCTCTCGGCTCCTCATCATCTACCAACTATGACGCAAATCTGGATAGTGCTACGAAACGAGCGGCATACTGAGCCACCGTCATATCACCCTGCACCAGGGCCTCGAACTCCAACGGTCGCTGTCATCGGATGTGATCAGAAAAATACTGTCGGTCAAACCGTTCCACAAAATCCTCCCAGGTCCATACAAAGTCGGCGCCTGCTGCTCGGGAGACTGATGTCCACCAATGGTCAGCCTCACCATGGAGAAGAAATATGGCTAATCGGACTCGTCGCTCGGTCGTGCATCCCATCGTATCGAATATCTTCTCCACATCGGCGCGCCATCTCTTAGCTACCGTCGAGTCTGGCTCGCCCTGGAAAAATGGGGTATCAAGTCGTCGAAACTCACGAATAAGGGCTCTCGCGCGCTCCTGGTCGGCCTGCTCCGGTGAAACAATAGGGTGCCTGCCCTGCTCCTGAAGTGCGGCCGTCACAGCCTGTAACATCTGATGTAACTGGGAATCACTCACGGATATGGTCGGATCCGCACCGGTCTCTGGTAGAGGAGCTGTATCCATGGGCTGGGCAGTAGGAATCTTTGGTGGTGGAGCGGGAATCGTAGATGGTAGTGCGGGAGTCTCAGGTGGTGGTGCGGGAGTCTCAGGTGGTGGTGCGGGATTCGATCGGGTCACTCTCTTGGGCATCTTGTCCTACAGGAAAGAGCGAAGGCGCCGATCAACTTGGAAACTCTCGAAGGCACGCAAGTTAAGGGTCGGTAATAAAAGATCGCCAAGCTATCCGAACTAAGGACTCAATTATTTTAACTCATAGCAGACCTGTAATGTTGTTCTTGGTTATTCTTGACTTATGCTCTGATACCAACTTCTGTCATGCCCCAAACTAAAAAACCGGGCTCACAAAATTTTCGATCGCCGAATCCGGCGCCGACAGCTTCCGTAGAACCCCATTCTCGGCTCTCAGCGCCCATTCGCCAGGTTCCGATCCTGGGATGCTACAAGGAGGATTTTCAACATCGGTTTGATTCGTAATAAGCATAACCAAATGCATAACCCACAAACAACAACCAAAAATTCCATCACATTTTCACTATGATAAAAAAACTTTACAATTACAATGAGCATAAAGGGAAATACAATGATAAAGGACAAAAAGCTCCAAAATGATCTGCTTTACGCTCCTGCCTCAGCGCTGCTACGTACCAACATCACTTACACGTAACGGTCGTGCATAAGCTTATGAAAAGCTTAGAGGGTGGTGAAAGTGTATGCATAAGGTAGTAATATGATTATGCAGTATCAGAGTAATGCGGAACATGCTGATGAGTCCATGAATACCACTAGCCGTACCAAAGCTATGCAATGCAAGACATGAATGATGTCGGCCATACCAAAGCCATGCAATGTGAGATGCAACTCAAGCATGCGAATCCTCATCTAAGTCCACATATCAATACAGCTCAAATCTGGAATATCACCGGGGTCTAGTACACTCTAAACCAGATTGCCGCCCCATCGCGCGCAATAAGGTAAGTGGAAGAGACCTCACTACCTGCCTGCCAATATCGGGCTTGGCTCGTCGATAGCGGATCCATTCCTCGAGCTGGTCAAACTCAGCCTAGCTTTGCCCCCTCCTCTCGGGTGGGTAAGGCCGCACCCCCTTCCAACCGACCATGACACATTGAAAAGCACGGCCTTCTGGTAATCGGCCCTCGGCGCTCATGCACCCACTCGGTCTAGACGCTGGAGCAACCTCTTGGTACCATAAGGGTTTAGCGACTTTCACCCAAGGATATCTATAACACCCCATGTAGAACAAGATTTTCGGTATCCAATCCTGCAAACCACGATACGCCTGTGGAGGCTACGACCCTGATGTCGCTAGGGCGTACGGTAACCATGTCACACAATGCGAAATGCATGAATCACACAATTCAGTCATGTAGCAATCCTGCGCGTATCGTGCGCTCATGTGGGGCAACACCGCCTAACCAGGAACCCCTAGATAATCTACCCGAAGGCATATGCTATGATCAGTCACCCCTCACATCAAGCATACATATGATGCGTATGATCATGAATCATGAAACTATACTAAACATGTTATATGGTGATGAATATTGTTCATAACGAAGATGGGCCTAGACGGTTTACAAGTATGGCCTAACAATGGGCCCTAGGGAGAATTATAATACGGACGTTTAACCAACATTATTCTTATAATGTGGACGTCAAACCAACATTGCTCCCAAGACACGACTGTCATAAACATCATTACATAAACCATGTTGGGATCACACATTGCAATGGACCTTAGGTACATCCCATTGGACTTTAAATACATCAAATGGGCCTATCACATGGGCCCCAATCAAGTGGGCCACATCAATGGGCCGCACCAATGGGCCTTATGTACATTGCAATTGGCCATAACCCGTGGGCCTTAGAATGCATCAAAATGGGCCTCGTAACATACCAAGGTGGGGTCCATTTGAACTATGGATTTGACTCATCCTTTAGCTCATGCCATAAAAAAATGAGCTTTTAAGATGGTTGGACGGATTGGATACAACCCATACATCATAGTGGGGCCCATGAAAGCCCACCATTAGGTATATTACATAATATAATATAATATAATATAATATAATATATCTATATATATATAATATATACAATAATGGGAAAAGGTACAATGCGTTCGAGCTGATTTTAACGCCCCATGACGTCGAGCTGTGTGGGCACCGTGATGCGTTTCGAACATCTACCCCATCAGTCAGATGCACCATTCCATCGTGGGCTTAGGTCTCAAAAATCAAGTCAATCCGTGACTTGTCTGGGGCACATCGCATACAGGAGTGGGGAGGGGCCGTGCACCATTAAAACATTCATAACCATTTTTGAGGGCCCACCGAGATGTATTTTGCAAATCCAGCCCATCCATTATGTGTGTCCCACTTGAATGAGGGTTTAGACCAAGTTTCAGGGGCCTGAAAAACTCAGGTGGGCCCCACTAAGTGCTTTTATATGTTTTAACGGTGTCTTCACATAATTTTAGATGGTATGGCCCACCTGAGTTTCGTATACGACCGATTTTTGGGATATCCCATAATTTAAAGGGTACCCATCAAATGCACGGTGTTGATGGTCGAAACACATCACGGTGGGGCCCACGCAGCTCGACCTCATGGGAGGTTATCGTTAGCTCGAGCGCATTGTACCTTTTACCTACAATAATATACGCACACACACACGCACACACACACACACACACGCACACACACGCATGTACACGCATACACACAGGGGTGGGTCCCACCGTCCAAGGTGGATGGTGGGGATAAAACACAAACATCATTGAGGGCTCCACCGTCTGCCTAGACGATGGAATAAAACACATATCATTGTGGGTCCCACATGGGGCCCACCTTAATGTTTATGAGCCATCCAAGCCGTCCATAAGGTCACGTAGACCTGGATGAAGAGTAAAAACAAATTTCACCTTGATCCAAAACTTCTGTGGGCCCAAAAAGGGTTTCGATGGCAGACGGTTCAATTCACACTGTTTCTTGTGATGTGGGCCACCTGAGCTTTGGATGGGCCTGATCTCTGGAGGGGGCCCACGTTAGGGAGGGGCCCACCTAGTGAACGGGTTGGATGACAAATATACATCATGGTGGCGTGGGTGGCTGCCGACCGTCCGCCGCTCGAGCGCAGCAGGCAGCGCCTGCGCCTTCTGACAGCAGCAGCAGCGCTGCTGCTTCCTTTCTTCCCTTTTTTTTTTGTTTTCCTGCGGAAAATTACATGTGAGGCCCACTACCTGAGAATCCACTCCGTCCAATGGATTTTAGGGCTCGAAATACACCAAACAAGTCCAATATTGTTTACTCCCCAAGTGTAGGGTTGTGATGTAGTAATAAACTCGGTAAGACCGAGGTCGAATCCACAGGGACTGAAACCTGTACGTAGTCTAAAACTAACTAGAACTAGAACTAGACTAAGATGAATTCTAAATCAAATAACAATTGAGAAATAATTGTGAATAATAAATCTAAAACTTTAAGAAATTCAGAGGAAGGGAAACTAGGGATTCAGAGGATCCACTTGTAGAGATCAGGGAGATCTTATGCATGTATCACAAATCATGGAAATTAAATGAATTGATGTTGATATAGTTTTCAAGAGATGAGAGGTATATGAATTAGAATGGATTCCATCACAAACCATGCCCAGGAGACAAAGCAAACAACAGAATTAAACTAATTACCACCAGTCAACATGTTTATGAAGGTTAGGAAGGGTACCGACATCCAACCATGCCCAGGAGACGATGGTAAACAACAGGGCTTCTTGACGTCATAAACATTAAAGGGCAAGGGAAATACTCAAAGCCATTGCAGAACCATTGTAATTCAGTCACAACAGACCATTAAAGACTAAAAATATTCTCTTAATAAAACAAATATCAAAGTCAAATTCATAATAAAAACCAAGTTTAAAAACATAAAATTTAATCTCCCATCCCACTACAAGCTTCACCTCTTAGCCCTAGCTAAGAGGTTTAGCCTAGCATGGATAGGCTATACATCTCAAAAGATTAAATAAAAATAAAAACAAGTAGAATAAAAAAATAATTAAAAAAACCTTAATTGTTCCTCTCTCTTTCGGCTGATCCACGTCCAAGTCTTGCTCCCTGTCTCCCTCGATACTCCCTTCTCTCCTTCTCCTCTTTCCTTTTTATAGACCACAACCCCCGTGGAGAGTCCTCCGCTGAAGAAGACATTGTTTTGCATATAAGTTTACGCAGCAGTAAGAAGAGTTCGTATCAGAGCCGGATTCAACAACACGCATGCATCTTACGCTGACTCCTTGGTGGATCAAGTTTTTGATGCCGAAGAAAAAATCCAAGCCGTCCATTGGATGGACGTCGAAAAACCGTCTGGGATAGGATGTTTTTCGAGTGAATGGGTGTGGACCACTTGATAGCTGGTGTGCCTGTCTCGGCCTGCCGTCCGCCTGGTTGGATGTCCAAAAACAGATCTCCGATTAATTTTTTTCTCGATTCTAACACAGGCTTAGAAGCCGATGACGCCAATGTTCCGATCATCCATATGATCAATGGGTGGGACCCACAACCTCACGCAGCGTCCGGTTTTTCGCTGACGCGTGCGAAGCAAAAAGGACTTCCGCAGGCTCTGACGAAGCTGGTGGGGTCCACTTCGACTTGTATTGAAGAAATCCAAGCCGTCCAGCATCTTCAGGACGAAAAACTGTCCAGGAAGGACGAGATTCTTTTTGATTTCAGTGTGGCCCACTTGATTTTAGTTTCACCGTCCGCCGTCCGTTTGACGGTGAAAATCGCGTGCTCGCGTGCGTGGGTTAAAATGAAAGCTAGGTGAGGGTCACGCCCCACCTCTGGATCGAATGGACGGACCGGATCAGATTGATAACGTACGGTGGTGGCCCACTTGAATTCCACCGCAAGCTCTGTTCGAGCTTCCGCAGACGAGAGAAGGAAAGCTCGGTCAGAGCTTTGTTTGACCGTTTTTGTTGGTTTGGTACTTTGCGAGTGCACGGTCATTGTGCACTCCTAGTCACATAGGTGGGTCCCACCTTGATGTATGTGTGAAAATCCGCTCCGTCCATCTGTTTTAGAACCTCATTTAAGGGGTTGAGACAAACACTGAAGTATATCCAAAGATCTGGTGGGCCCCAGTTTATCATTTTATAAGCTGATTTGTCCGTTGGGTCACTTCCAGAGGATCCAACAGATGAATTTTGACGTGTACGGTTCATTTATGGTCCCCAGGTCACGTATGAAGTTTCGAGCCAATCGGATGGCGGGAACCCTGTGATCTTGCACTCTGGCTGGTTTTCGGGCCCGTTTAATGCAAACGGCTTGATTTACTCGGATCCCCAGCGTATAAAATTCTTCAATATGAGTTCTCTGGAGTTCATCCCTTGCCTTGGTGTCTTCAGAGCGCCAAATCCATACTTTACTATCAGTTTTCAGTCAACGCTCCTGATTGAATCCTGCAACAAAACATAATTAAAACCGGGCGTTAAACAATATTGTGCTCGTAAATCCAGGTAATAGATGGGGTCTGATATGCAATAATTGACCCTCAACAAATATACATCATGTTTGGTGTGTAGGTACGACAAGGTGCGTCCTAATAGCTTTGAACAGTAGGAAACAAAGTTTTCTATGGTATGGCCCACTTGATTATCGGATTGACGTCATTTTTCGGTTCAACACCTAAAATGAGCCAAGGAATAGGGGGGACGGCATGGATTGAATACATATATCACGGTGGGGCCTGCATGAGTGGCCCACCAAAGACCCCCTTTGCTGCTGCATGATAGCCACCTCCACAGGATCGATGTCAAGACCTCCAGTGTGAAACGAGGTATCCTTCACTCGGTCTGCCAGTGAGTTATGGACGTGGGTGTCACTAGCCAGCGTCCAGCCCTGATGCTAGACGTGGTCACAAACATCATGGTGGGTCCCACAGGGACGTGGCCCACCTAAGTTTTTGAATCAAGCCGATATTTGTGTTCTCCTATATCCATGCCCACCTAAGGATGGACTGCAACGTGGGCCCCACGGATGGGATGATGCGGATCATACATGATAGTGAGGGGCCCATAACACATAAGAAAGAGAGAGAGAGAGAGAGAGAGAGAGAGAGAGAGAGAGAGAGAGAGAGAGAGAGAGAGAGACATCGGCGAGGATGGAGGGGCCCCGCCACTATGGGCCCCTCTTTGGTACAAGGGCTACATCAAGGTGGGTCCCAATAAATATGGACCCTTAAATCAAATAATTGAATGAAAAATAAAAACTAAAATCACCCATTGGCTTCCTCTTGCACCCTAGGCTTTCTTAGCTCCTTAGCTTCGATTCCAACGGAGGAGATGGGGTTTGGATGGTTGAGATGGGAGATGAGGGGGGTAAGAGTGGGCCACACTTGTGATTTTTGGAAGAGATGGGAGAGGCTTTGGACGTGTGGTGCTCTCTCTTGCTTGGGAGAGTAGTTTGAGAAAGAGAGAGAGAGAGGGTTGAAAAGAGAGGGAGAGAGATGGGTGATGGATGTGTTGATGTGGTGAGTGATGGGTGTGTAAGAGTTTTTTGACTTTTGTGGTAAAGGGTGTAAGAAATGTATGGGTGGTGTAAGAAAATTTTGACTTTAGTGGTTGCTTGGGGAAGGGTGTGAGGTGATGTGTACTTGACATGATGGGATTGATTGATGGATGATTGATGTGACAAGTCGTAGAGATTCTCTCAAAATTCGCACACGCAGCGTTTTCCTCGCACCGAACGCTGACCCACATCTCTTGGCCAGAGTATCGCCTCGGTGCGCGAGACGTGGCATCGGAACTGTGGCCACGGTGCGGTCGCTAAGGTACAAGTCTCGGTTTGAGTCGACTCAGGTTGACGACATGTGAATTAGGGTCACGCGCAGATACCGGTTAAGGGTCGAAGGTTGCCGAAATTCGATCGAGAAGACCGCAGAAGTCTATGGAACGGTACGGTCTAGGATACGTGTTGAGGGTCAAATATTGCATATCAGACCCCAGTTATTACCTAGATTTACGAGCATGATACTGTTTAATGACCCGTTTAATCGTATTTGTGATGCAGAGCGTATCTACGAGCCTAGATCGAAATAAGATGCTAAAAGATGAGATTTAACGCTCAGAATTCACCAGAGCAAGGGATGGACTTCAGGGAACCAAGACTGACGGATTTACACGCCAGGGATCCAAGGAAATCAAGCCATTCACATTAAAGAGGCCCGAAAATAGTCCAGAATATAAGATCACAAGGTTCCCGCCATCCGATTGGCTTGAAGCTTCATACATTTGCTGGAGGACATAAATTAACCGTACACTTTGATTTTCAGCCATTGGATCACTCTGGAAGTAGCCCAATGGACAGATCAGCCCATAAATCAGTGAACTGGGGCCCACCAGATCTTTGGATATACTTCAGTTTTTGTCTCAACCCCTTAAATGAGGTTCTAAAACATATGGACGGAGCGGATTTTCTACAAACATCATGAGTGGACCCCACTTGCAGTTGTCAGTGCACAGTGCACAAGTGCACGCTCGGTGTACCGGACCAAGAAAACTTGGTCAAGGGTCTTTTGACCGATCTTTCTTCCCAAACCAAGAACTCAACAGCGTCCGCACCGTGCGGACGCTGATTTCGGTTGTGGGACCCACCTCTCACTTATTTGAAAGATCCAAACCGTCCATTCGTCACTAAGGTTAGCCTAAACCCATGCCTAGGTGTCAGAATTACGGAATATCGCGAGGAGATAAATCCCGTCGTCCAAACGGAGGATGGACGGTGGAGTGAAAGATCTTGTGGGCCACACCAATTTCACCTGGAAAATACTCTTTCCCGGACGGTTTTCCGAGCCAAATCCAATGGTCGGAGTGGATTTCTCCGAAATTATCACTGCGGGGCCCACTGAACACGTCAGCGTTTGCGTAGGCTTTACGCACGTCCGGGCAATCCGGAAATTCCAGGTGATAGTGGGCCACAGTCCGTGATCAGATCATTGATCCAAACCGTCCAAATGAAGCTCCAGCTAGGCGTGACCCTAGCCATGATGGCAGTTGCAATGATCGGGACGATCAACGTCCTGATCTTCAGTCCAAACGCAGCGTTTGGTGCGTTTCTTGCTGCGAGGAACAGAGCTTGCACGGGAAGTCTATCCTGCGTAAAATCCTGCGTAAAACAAGAGGGCAGAACTCCTCACAGCACAGGCCAGCAACCGACGGTCTTGCCTATAAAAGAAAAAGAAAACAGTGAAACCAGGGGGGCTAGATGTGAGGACGGCTGGAGCTTGGATCGGAGTTTGGAGGCAGCGTTCAGAGAAGAAGCAGCCGTGGAGGCCAAGAGAAGGAGAGAGGGAAGAGCTGATTTCTCTTATTTTCTTTCTTTTCTTTTTCTTTTTCTTTTTTTTGTGTTTTTCCTGATGGATCATATGGAGATTAATCCATCCATGTCAGGCTAAAACCTCTTAGCTAGGGCTAAGAGGTGAAGCTTGTAGTGAGGTGGGCTGATTCAATGGCTTGGATTCATGTTATGAACTGATTTAATTCTAGTTTTGAATAATAGGAATATTTTCAGTCTTTAATGGTCTGTTGTGACTGAAATTACAATGGGTCTGCGATGGCTTTGAGCATGTTCTTCTCCTTTTATGTTTTATGACGTCAGGAAGCCCTGTTGTTCACCATCGTCTCCTGGGCATGGTTGGATGTCGGAACCCTTCCTAACTTTCATAGCATGTTGATTGGTTGGTAATTAGTTTAATTCTTTTGTTTACCATCGTCTCTTGGGCATGGTGTGGTGATGGAATCCATTCTAATTCATATACCTCTCATCTCTTGAAAACTATATCAACGGCAGTTCAGTTAATTTCCTTGATTTTTAATCCAGGCATAAGATCTCCCTGATCTCTACAAGTGGATCCTCTAAATCCCTAGTTTTTCCACTTCTAAATTTTCTTAAGTTTAGATTAATATTTCATCATTATTCACACTTATTCACTTTAGATTTCATCTTTTTCTAGTTCTAGATCTAGTTAGTTTCAGATTACGTACAGGTTTCAGTCCCTGTGGATTCGACCTCGGTCTTACCGAGATTATTACTACATCACAACCCTATACTTGGGGAGTGAACAAGTTTTTGGCGCCGTTGCCGGGGATTGACGGCTACGTAATTTGAAATTAGTTGGTTTTAGAATTAGATTAAGATTAGGATTTTACTAACTTTTGTTTTAGATTTTTTTTTATTTTTATTTGATTTCTAGAACTAACCTGTTTCCTCTTTTGTAGGATTCTTAGATAGAAACTTCTAAATTGGTAATCCCTTCCTAATTTATCTACTTTTTCTTTTTCTAGAATTAAGGATTTTAGTTTTAGAAATTTTCTTATTCTAGGTTTCCTTTTTAGAAACTAATTTTTTTATTTCTATCTTAGAATTTTCTAACTTTAAAATTTTTATTTTTAGGAACTAATTTCTTTTGTTTTGTTTTGCAGGATCTTAACATAGGAATTTCTAATCTGGTAACTTCGTTCTAATTTCCCCTCCTTTTACTTTCCATGCTGCTGTAGGATTTTATTTTATTTTAGGAGTAAACTCAGAGTTAGGATTTCACCATGTATATGCACGAGTGGGAACGTCAGTATGCTGAGAAGAATAACCTATTTTGGGATGATGATTATGATAGAAATCAACCAATGTCTCAAAACTATTCTGAAACTATCATCGAGAACCGATCGGAATATAAAGATCCACCGGTTAAAAAGTCCTTACGTGATCATATGCAGGAGAACAATTACACCCCACGGATTAACAAGACAGTACGTGAATGTTGGGGTTATCATAACTATGAGAGTGAGAATTATTATCACTCATCTGAGAAAAAGAAAACAATGCGTGATTATATTATGAGTGATAATATGTATTACCAACCATCAGATTCTCCCACACATGATCCGTATGACTCTAATCAGTGGAACCATCAATATCGGGAAGATGAACCAACAACATGTTATAGTGATAATTCTCTTGGATCCCCTACTTTTGAAAACCAACCAGAAGCGATCCAAGAGAATTCATGTTTTAATCTAGAACAATTCAACCAGCATGTTGCGAAAATGATGAAATCATTAGAGGCAATTGAATCGCACCTCAATAAGAGGAACAAGGCTAGTTCACCCCAGTTGCAACCCAGTCCAGAAATACAATGCAATCCTAACTTGCTTTTAGAGAATTCTGGAATTTGGAATGAAGAGTTGAATTGTGCTAATGAGCATATGGTTCACTTTTCCGATGAGTCGATCTCAATGACTGTTCAAAAGAATGGGGAAGAAACATGGTTGTCTTTCAAATACAGTGATGATGACACACTTTCCTTACATGATACACAGGATCTCAATGATGAGGTTGAGGTTAGTTTATTCGAACCTCAACCGAATTTAGAATGTAAGGAAAGCGATCCCATCTCAAGTGTGTACTGCACTGAATTGGAAGCTGAGAGGTATTGGGATGAGATTCATGAGAGCACAACCCAAATTTCCCTGGAATCAATCTCAAGTATGGTCCAGGTCAATGCTCAAGAAGCACACGAAGTGATCGGTCATACTGAGCTACTCCACTCACCTAACATGTCTGATTTAAAAGTGGAAGATGAGCTCATTAGAACCGACCCTTCCAACTTCTGTGAGACATGTTTGGACCACTCTCTTGAATTGAATGATAATGTGATTCGGGAGAAGGACGAGCTGCTCGCTACGACTCTGGAATTCGAAACCATTCAATTGAGACCACCACCTGAGCTGTACATGTTGGACAGTTCAACGCCTCGATTGAGTAGTTTCAATGAACAAAGTGATCCTATCGATGCTTCCCCTATTGATCTTCAATATATCTGTGCAGGGCTGGAGCAAGAGAGCATATCTTCACATACTTTTAAGGGCGAGGGAGTCCTTGAGCATCTCATTACAGACTTCAATGAGGAAAATAAGTCACTCTCAGTTGAAATTTTCGACTCTTTTGATAATTGCTGGGCACACTTTGCAGATTCAAACGATCCCATGATAAGAGACAAAGTGAATGTGTTGCAAGACGACATCTCGGTAGTCATCACTGACCGAGAGAACCCCTACTCTGAAGCCCCTTCCTCCCCAGATCCTCACTATTTACCATTAAGGGAGGAGGAACTGAAAATTAAACCGAAGTCTGCTACTTCAGAATGTGTTGAGACTACATCACTTTCTGAGAATTTTTCTGAATTTCATCTATGTGTAGTCTCTGATTCACCATGGGATACTAACTTCGAAACTTCTTCTGTCGCAGGTGAATCGTATATACTCTGGATACCTCAGACGAATCAACGACAAATTTTTGATGAGGTACATAAGTTTCTCTGGAATGTCATGCTCCAGGGCATCCAAGCTTATTGCAAAAAGGGCTTTTGGATGATCCTGTTAAGAAACCTACTGAGAAATTTATCAAGATACTGGCCAGAAGATGAACCTTGCAGCATGAGTAGTTAGTTCAATGTTTGTGGGTAACATTGCTGTAAACCCTCACGAGACTACAACTCGTCCACTAGGGGCAACCTAGGGTTTAAAGGCTTGTTGCATATGCTAAATGCAATCGAGAGCACCTGCGAAAGTGGTATAGGTAGGAGTTTATTTTTTTTATTTTTACTTGTGTTGGTTTCTCCTTGCACTGACTTACTCTCTTCTGATATTTTTTGGAAAAGTCTCTCGATTCGTTATCCAGGTACTATCTTCCCATCACTTCTCTTTCACTTTCGTTGTCCCATATGCATGACATACTTATCTCTTTTACATTGAGGACAATGTAGATTTTAGGTTGGGGGTGGGAGATTAGGTAACCTAATCAGTGTTTTCTTCGTCTTGAGCAAAAAAAAATTGTGAAAATTTTTAAATTTTTTCCGGAATTTCTTATGAATCCGAAGTGATTTTGACAACCATCTTTGATTTAGAATTACAAGATACGTGATGTTGGTAATTTGTGACTCTTAGATTCCGTTATCTGCTAGATTTTACTGTTAAGTTTGAATTGTTAATCCATGATTAGAAGTTTTAAACATTGATTGAGTCATGATTTCACAGGACATATCTCGCTTGCACATTAAGGTTTCAATTTGATATTGAAGGGTTAACTTGGTAATCACTAAGCATGTAAGGAACTAGCCTGGACAATTTGCCTGTCATGATCAAATTAAAAAAAAAAACCCAGCTACAAGATAGCTGCCTACGGAAAGGGTTGGGTGAACGAGCTTCACCATAGGTTTGCTCCCTATAGGTGTAGATTCGATTCCCCATGGCTGATATTTTGAAAGAGTTAGACAACTAGTTTTCACCATAGGTTTGCTCCCTATAGGTGAGAATTTGTTAATGGATTAATTATAATGGAAATTTGTTTCCCCTCATTGGCGTTATGTTTAACGGAAAAATTAAAGGTTGGTAAAATGAAAAGTTGATCTGTGGGGCAAGTTTGGTTTAGGTTTTGGTTGTCATGAATTCTTTTGTTGGTTACCAATGTTATCATGGAAATTGACAATTGGATCTCTTAATGATGGTAAGCTGAGATTACACTATACACTCATGAAACTCAATGTTTAGAATTGTTATAATTAATGGATTAATATTTGAGCTTGATTATGAAATTCACCGTGCATGAAAGGCCAAGAGAAATTGATAATCAACATTCATGAATCTTAGATTTCTCATATCTGAATCATTCTTCAAAAATATCACTCGGTTTCATGGAAATTGCCCTGTAATTCTTAATTTATTTTTCGCATACTTTGCTCGGGACTAGCAAAATGCTGGTTGGGGGTTGTGTTGAGGGTCAAATATTGCATATCAGACCCCAGTTATTACCTAGATTTACGAGCATGATACTGTTTAATGACCCGTTTAATCGTATTTGTGATGCAGAGCGTATCTACGAGCCTAGATCGAAATAAGATGCTAAAAGATGAGATTTAACGCTCAGAATTCACCAGAGCAAGGGATGGACTTCAGGGAACCAAGACTGACGGATTTACACGCCAGGGATCCAAGGAAATCAAGCCATTCACATTAAAGAGGCCCGAAAATAGTCCAGAATATAAGATCACAAGGTTCCCGCCATCCGATTGGCTTGAAGCTTCATACATTTGCTGGAGGACATAAATTAACCGTACACTTTGATTTTCAGCCATTGGATCACTTGGAAGTAGCCCAATGGACAGATCAGCCCATAAATCAGTGAACTGGGGCCCACCAGATCTTTGGATATACTTCAGTTTTTGTCTCAACCCCTTAAATGAGGTTCTAAAACATATGGACGGAGCGGATTTTCTACAAACATCATGAGTGGACCCCACTTGCAGTTGCCAGTGCACAGTGCACAAGTGCACGCTCGGTGTACCGGACCAAGAAAACTTGGTCAAGGGTCTTTTGACCGATCTTTCTTCCCAAACCAAGAACTCAACAGCGTCCGCACCGTGCGGACGCTGATTTCGGTTGTGGGACCCACCTCTCACTTATTTGAAAGATCCAAACCGTCCATTCGTCACTAAGGTTAGCCTAAACCCATGCCTAGGTGTCAGAATTACGGAATATCGCGAGGAGATAAATCCCGTCGTCCAAAGGAGGATGATGGAGGTGGAGTGAAAGATCTTGTGGGCCACACCAATTTCACCTGGAAAATACTCTTTCCCGGACGGTTTTCCGAGCCAAATCCAATGGTCGGAGTGGATTTCTCCGAAATTATCACTGCGGGGCCCACTGAACACGTCAGCGTTTGCGTAGGCTTTACGCACGTCCGGGCAATCCGGAAATTCCAGGTGATAGTGGGCCACAGTCCGTGATCAGATCATTGATCCAAACCGTCCAAATGAAGCTCCAGCTAGGCGTGACCCTAGCCATGATGGCAGTTGCAATGATCGGGACGATCAACGTCCTGATCTTCAGTCCAAACGCAGCGTTTGGTGCGTTTCTTGCTGCGAGGAACAGAGCTTGCACGGGAAGTCTATCCTGCGTAAAATCCTGCGTAAAACAAGAGGGCAGAACTCCTCACAGCACAGGCCAGCAACCGACGGTCTTGCCTATAAAAGAAAAAGAAAACAGTGAAACCAGGGGGGCTAGATGTGAGGACGGCTGGAGCTTGGATCGGAGTTTGGAGGCAGCGTTCAGAGAAGCAGCAGCTGTGGAGGCCAAGAGAAGGAGAGAGGGAAGAGCTGATTTCTCTTATTTTCTTTCTTTTCTTTTTCTTTTTCTTTTTTTGTGGTTTTCCTGATGGATCATATGGAGATTAATCCATCCATGTCAGGCTAAAACCTCTTAGCTAGGGCTAAGAGGTGAAGCTTGTAGTGAGGTGGGCTGATTCAATGGCTTGGATTCATGTTATGAACTGATTTAATTCTAGTTTTGAATAATAGGAATATTTTCAGTCTTTAATGGTCTGTTGTGACTGAAATTACAATGGGTCTGCGATGGCTTTGAGCATGTTCTTCTCCTTTTATGTTTTATGACGTCAGGAAGCCCTGTTGTTCACCATCGTCTCCTGGGCATGGTTGGATGTCGGAACCCTTCCTAACTTTCGTAGCATGTTGATTGGTTGGTAATTAGTTTAATTCTTTTGTTTACCATCGTCTCTTGGGCATGGTGTGGTGATGGAATCCATTCTAATTCATATACCTCTCATCTCTTGAAAACTATATCAACGGCAGTTCAGTTAATTTCCTTGATTTTTAATCCAGGCATAAGATCCCTGATCTCTACAAGTGGATCCTCTAAATCCCTAGTTTTCCCTTCTCTGAAATTTTTCTCAGTTTAGATTAATATTTCATCATTATTCACACTTATTCACTCGGTTTATATTTCATTTATTCTAGTTCTAGTTCTACTTAGTTTCAGATAACGTACAGGTTTCAGTCCCTGTGGATTCGACCTCGGTCTTACCGAGTTTATTACTACATCACAACCCTACACTTGGGGAGTGAACATCACTGCGACAGGTTCGCCCCCGGGAGCTCCACAACCTAAGGGAAAATGTCCGTAGAAGCATGCACTCAACCTCCTATACTCATGAACCGAGATCAAGGAAACAGGCAAACTAGGCCCCAAAGGGGCGTATCGACTATCGCTAGCCCAAGCAGGATCCTGAACCCATTTGCTCGACCAAGGGGAGACCATTGCTTTCGTCGTGGCCAGCCGGGTCACCTGTCAAATACTTATCCCCAGCGATAAGTGGCAAACCTCGTCATCAATGATGGTAGTAATGAAAATGCCGACGAGGATCCAAGTATTGAGGAACCAGATATGTCACAGAAGACGAGGTGAATGAGTCAGGTTGGGTTCAACAAGATCATGGCGAATTACTCGTCGTGAGGCAACTATTGTACGCGCCAAGGAAAGAAGTGCACCACAATGATATAACATCTTCCGAACTAGGTGCACGGTGAATCGAAAGTCCGTGATGTGATCATCGACAGTGAAAGCAGCAAGAATATCATATCCAGGGTAATGGTAGAAAAATTGCAATTGAAAACGGAGAGTCATCCCTCCTCATATGCAATCGGTTAGGTCAAGAAGGTCAGCGAAACAAAGGTAATTAAACGGTGCACCATATCCTTTTCAAATGACAAACATTATAAGGATGAAGTAGTATATGATGTGGTTGACATGGAAGCATATCACATACTACTCGGTCGACCCTGACAATCTGACTGTGACACCACTCATAAAGGGCGAAATAACATATATATCTTCATTCAAGATAGTCGGAAGATCGTATTGGTCCTTATGGATCCAGAGGAACCACCTGAAACTTCTAAAGTTGAGGGTCATTTTCTCTTAACTATACGGGACTTCATGGAGGAATCCAAAGAAATAGGACAGACCTATGCATTAATCGTGAAAGGAAAAGAACTCGATCCCACTAACATCCCTGATGAACTAAAACCTTTACTGCACGAGTTTAAAGAAATTTGGCCTGACGACCTTCCTGATGGATTACCTCACATGCGAGATATCCAACACCATATCGACCTTGTCCCTAGGTCCAACTTACCAAATCGTCCTCACTATTGGATGAGCCCTAAAGAGTGCGAAATTCTGCAAGGGCAAGTGAAGGAACTGATCCATAAGGGTCTCATCCGAGAAAGCATGAGTTTATGCATCGCACCTACTCTATTACCTCCTAAGAAAGATGGGAGTTGGGGTAAGTGTGTCGACAGCCGGGCCATCAACAAAATCACCATAAAATACAGATTTCTCATACCACGGCTGGATGATATGTTGGACATACTTGAAGGTGCGAAATTATTCTCTAAGTTGGATCTAAGGAGCGGCTATCATCAAATTCGAATACGGCCGGGTGATGATTAGAAGACGGCCTTAATTAAGACTAAGGAAGGATTGTATGAATGGATGGTCATGTCCTTCGGTCTTTCGAACACGCCTAGTACATTCATGAGATTGATGAACCGAGTTCTAAAACCTTTCATTGGGCAGTTCGTTGTGATCTATTTTGATATACAGTCAAGACGAAACCACCCATATGGAACACCTCAAGAAGGTCCTTCAAGTGCTCACTGAAAATAAATTGTATCTCAATTTTAAAAAGTGTAGCTTCATAACTTATAGCCTGTTATTTCTGGGTTTTTTCGTAACATCCACAGACATTCAGATGGGTGAGGAGAAGGTGAAGGCAATCAGAGAATGGCCGGTTCCCACAAATATTTACGAAGTGCAAAGTTTTCATTGATTAGCAACATTCTATCGTCGGTTCGTGAGAATTTTCAATACCATTGTGTCACCAATTATAGATTGCATGAAGAAATGACAGTTTCAGTGGACTGATGAAGCCGATAGGAGCTTTGCTGAAATTAAGCGTAGGTTATTTACAACTCTGGTTCTTGTACTTTCTAACTTCGACAAACTATTTGAAGTCGAATGTGATGTCTCATATGTTGGGATTAGGAGAGTTTTGTCTCAAGAAGGTAGGTCGGTAGCCTTCTACAGTGAGAAACTTAGCGATGCATGCAAGAAGTGGTTTACATATGAGATTGAGTTGTACGCATTAGTCCAGGCACTGCGACACTGACGATATTATTTGATTCAAAGAGAATTCATACTTTACACAGACCATCAAGCTCTCAAATTCATTAATAATCAAGCTAACATTAACCGTGTGCATGCTAGATAGATCTCATTTTTGTAAGAATTCACGTTCGTGCTAAAACATAAGTCTGGGCAATAGAACAAAGTAGTCGATGCATTGAGTCATCGTGCAACTTTGTTAGTCATTATGAGCAATGAGGTTGTCGAGTTCGAGCACCTCAAGAACATATATGCCGACGATGACAACTTCAAAAAGGCATGGGTTAGATGATAAGAACGTCACCCCGGCGACTTATATATATAAGACGGGTACCTTTTCAAGGAGAATCGACTATACATCCCCAAAAGTTCATTAAGGGAACAGAAAATCCAAGAGCAACATGGAAGTGGCCTTTGTGGACACCTTGGGGGAGACAAGACGCAAGATCTTGTAGAAGAGCAGTATTACTAGCCACAATTTGTACGTGATGTGGGAAAGGCAGTCCAACGTTGTTATATTTGTCAGACTTCCAAGGACAATCTTAGAATACGGGCCTCTACACTCCGTTACCCGTGCCTAACGGCCCTTGGGAGGATTTATCTATGGACTTCATGCTTGGTCTCCCATGAACACAACGCGGCATGGATTCAGTGTTCGTGGGAGTAGATAATTTCTCCAAGATAGCGCACTTTATTCCATGTAAGAATACTCTCGATGCAACACACGTGGCGAATCTATTCTTCAGAGAAGTTATGCAGCTACACGGGGTTCCTGAGATTATTACTTTAACCGTGACACGAAGTTCATTAACCATTTTCGTTGAACTTTGTAGACTCGATTCGATACACGACTTCAGCTTAGCAACGCCTACCACCCACAGACTGATGGGCAGACCGAAATTGTGAATCGCACATTGAAAAACCTCCTTCGATATATTTCAGGAGAAAAATTGAAGCGGTGGAATTTGGCCTTGTCTTAAGCAGAGTTTGCATTCAACAACATGGTGAACCACTCAACAAGGAAATCTCCATTAATTCCAGGTTATTTACGGATGAGTACATCACCACAAACTTGACTTGGTCCCTCTACCTAAGCTCTCAGGCATGAGCATTGTAGCAGAACATATGGTAGATAGGATCATGGGTATTCATGAGGTGGTACAAATCAAGCTACATGCCTCGAACGAAAAGTAAAGGGAGCAATCGGACAAGCATCGGTGACAAAAAGTGTTCGAGATGGGCGACCAAGTAATGGTCCATCTATGAAAAGAAATATTTTCGACCGGAACATACAACAAGTTGAAAAATAAGAAGATTGGACCGGTATCAATTATCCGAAATATCAATGACAACTCTTATATTATTGATCTTCTAGATGACATGACGATCTCACGAACTTTCAACGTCGAGGACCTGAACGAGTATCATGAACCAGAGCAAGACGAGAACTCGAAGACAAGTTCTTTTGAAGTGGAGGAGACTGATGTAGAGAGGGTCGCGGACAGTTACATGGCTAAGATGGATCAGAAAAGGCTCGGTCGACGATAGAAGTGATCCGGATCGTCGGACTTTAAATCAGGCGTATCTCGCAATCCGGAATAAGTTATCGGACGTAAAATATATGATTTTAGGGTAAAACGAGCTACTTTAGCCACCCAACCCCGCTATGCCAGGTTACGCAAGGCTGATTTGTGAAATACCGCCAGATCGACAATCGTTTTCCGATTTTAATTCCTTTTTACTATAAATAGTAAGTTTTAGTTTGATTATAACTCTTCATTTGTTGGGTTTTAGGAGTTGCGCCCAACACGAAAAGAGCTTAGAAAAATTAGGAGAACAGCTTGGTGAAGCCAAATAGGACACTTACTATTTTTGGCCGAAAACCTTGCGCACTGGTAGACATCACAACGTTCTATAAATAGGAACTTTAATATTTATAGCAAGTCGCGAATTCTAGGAGTTTTAGTCGTAGTTTGATTATGATTTCTCTCCCATTGCTTGGTATCCCTATTTAAAGGGTTGTGAAATCATTTTTTTTCAATCATCAATCAATTTTGAATTTATTAGAATTTATTTATATTTTCTTGCTTTCTTTTCTCGTGGATTCGAAAAGTCTCTGTGAGGAGTCCAGAGAAGTTCCGTGGATTCAGAATAGTTATCCTCTTGAGGAAGACGGAGCTCGACCTCATGTCCTCCCTTGCGTCAGTAGCTAACCCGAGCTCAAACTCGGCTCAGTCCTCAACCCTGTTTGGCCATCTCGGCTCAGTTCGGTCAGCAGCTCGGGCTAGTACAAGCCGAGTTCGAACCTATGTGATATCTTCTCAAACACATGCATATAATGCATCTTCAATTTCTTACAAAATGCAAAACAATAATAACACTTCACAGGTATTTCATCAAATACTCGGTGAGCAACATCAAAATAAGGATACAAGGGCAATCTTATACCGTAAAGTTTTTTTATGTAGTGATTTATTTTGTTTCATTCCTTCCTCACTACTAGCTTATCTTGCGAAGAATGTACGCACCTGAAACAACACTTCATTGAGTCATTTCATCAAACACTGGGCGAGCATCATCAATATCAAAATAACCGAGTCACCGAGCTGATTCGATTTGAGTTGAGGTTCGATCCAAGTCGAGTCGAGCTCGGCTTGAAAGTTTTTTGAGCTCCAAAAACCAGCTCAATTGGATCTGAATTCAATTTCAAGCCGAGGCAAGTCGAGCTTTTCTGAGTCGAGTTGAGTGAGTTGACTAAGCTAACTCGACTCGTGTACAGCTCTAAGCACCTACTTACGATCGGCACTCCTAAAATTTTCGGTATGGTTATCGCAAAGGTACATATTAGATGAGGTGAGGGACCGTGGGGCCCACCTTGATGTATATGTTTTACAACATGTTATCCATCCATTTTAATCATTTTAGGGCATGGTCCCAAATGAGGCAAATCCAAACCTCAGATGGACCCACGGTAAGGATTGACTTCCCAACATTAAAAACGTCTTAGGGCCACGAAAGTTGTATGAAACTGCTATTTGTAATAGCATTTTTCATTCATCCAGGTCTTTGTGACCAAGTCAACGGGTTGGATGGCAAATAAACATTGCAGTGAGCCCTAGCAACTTTTTAATGCTGGTTGTTCAATCACCACTGTTTTCTTGTGGTGTGGTCCACTTGAGATTTGGATCTGCCTCATTTTTTGGATAATGTCTTAAAACGAGCTGCCAAAACGGATGAACCCCATGGATATACAACACATACATTAAGGTCGGCCCCACAGTCGTGGCCTCACCCACTAAGCTCTTACTCCTGCCTCACCTAATCGGCGCCCCATCACAAAGAGAATTATCCTTTTGCAAGATTTAATCAAGTTCTAGTTGAAAATCACATCATGACTTCATGATTATGGCAAAGAAAAGAAATGAAAACCGTAGTCTATATACCTACACAACTCCTCTAACATGGAAGAAGACATCAAATCAAAGAAGGGAGTGCACTGCACTTTCATGCACATGGCACGCTACTGATGAATGGCCTCGATCTCTGATACGTGCTCCATCCCCTCGCATGGCCACATGAACATAGGACGTCTGATCTAATAGTACAACATGGGACCATGCAACTGAATTCGTAGTCTCGTACCCCAGACATTAGCACGAATGATCACAATCATTAAAAATGATCCTAGCCATTCAATTTATGGATAAACAAAATTATAGAATGGTCAACAAGTTAGATTATTCAAATCCATTTTCTTCAGTGGTGGCTGGTAATTATCATATTTACAAAGGAGGATTGTCTATGGTGGGGCCTACCTTGTTAAGTGGGCTTTGGACTAAACCAAATGGGCGACTTCACTATGAATTGTGGGTAAAAATGTAATTATGGTTTTGAAGTGTTTGGATGGAAGGTTGGATTACACCTCAAAATCAGGTCATTTTTAAATCCAAACATACTATATCCATGTTGTTCATTTATTTTTTTTCAAATCATTTTAGGGGATAAGCCTAAAAATGAGGTAGATGGATTGAATGTCTACCATTTAAGGCTTCTTGGTGGCTATAGGAGTTTTGGATCTGCCTCATTTTTGGGCTCATGACCTAAAATAACGAGGTGAAATGAATGGACGGCATGGATTGAACACATATACCATAGCGGGGCCATAGAGTTCTGGGACTTAACAAGGGTGCACCTTGTTAATTTTTCAAGTCAGGAAGAAACCCACATGATGTGGAAGTCAACATCTTATATGTAAAATTTTAAACTGTAATGAATAAATGCCCGATCGAATTCAATCAAATTGCAAGTAATTAATAAAAATAAATGATAATTTCTATTAAGCATCTAGCATCAGAGTTCTGGAGATAAACAAGACCTCGAGCGATCCCTATGATGATCTTGTTTAGTCTTTCCCAATTAAGTTCTAGGTATTTGATTGGATCTGTTGTCACAAAATAGAACTTATCAGCAAGAAAAGGTTAATTGAATTAACAGTGACAAGAAGAGATTAAAGATGGGAGAGTGTTTAGAAGGAAAAATGCAAGAATGATGTATTAATTAGAAACTGATCTTTGGTAGTAGGACTGGTTATTGATTTTTAAAAAAATCATGGCCCACTCACCAGGCCTTGATGATGCCAATAAGTACATGAGCATTTGGGAGCTGATCATGGCCAGTTTTGGAAGCAACTATTTAACTAGGGCTATCAACAGGCCAGGCATGGGGTTGAATTGTTCAGGTTGGGCCTATTCAAAAGTTTGATTTTTGCTGGGCCCATGCCTGGCCCATTGACAGCCCTAGTTTTGCCACTCATTGAAGGGCTGGTTTATTGTGTTACTTTGCTAAATGGAAAAAAAAAAAAAAAAAAAAAAAAAAAAAAAAAAAAAAAAAAAAAAAAAGAAAAAAAAAAAAGAACAATACCAGTTAAGGATGAGATTATTAACTGTAGGGAGTGGGCCGAAAGATGTCTGGCCCAGTCCAATCCCTGAGATGGGAAATTGGACTTGGGTTTCCCATCAATTAGTAAGCCCGCAAATGTTAAAGAAGTTGGGCCATTAAAACCAACGTGAGCCCAAGTACACGCCAATTATGTTTTGGGCCTAACACTCTGGTTTAGACCAACCAAGGGGCCTTCAGCCTCAGCCAACAACTTGCATAAGCGGCCCAGACTCACAATAGGGTCATCCCTGCCAACTTGAACTAGGGTCTAAATGGGCTCGGCCAGGTTTCATATCACTTCATCTAGCCCAAGTTTTAGGCCACACATACAAATTGGCAGCACAATCACTTCTGTCTACCAAAAAAGATGATGAGGGCCTACCTGAACTCATTTAAAACTAATTGTTGTCAATGTCTTAAATTTATCTGTAACTGGGTTTGTTAATGGCATTGACAGACCACTTGATACCATCGAGGAGATGTCGATGCCATGGACATGCTCGATTTAATTGAGAAAATCTGAAAAAATCCTAATTGATTGTGGGACAGTTTTGTAGGTGCTACTTGATTGCATAGAAGGAGGCTTCAATGTCATCAATATGTCTTCGATAGATGTCGATCACATCGAAGGTCCCATTAAAGACGAGCACAAAATTGCATAAGCGCGCGATTTGTTTCCTATTCCGATTGTGATAGTATATATATCGGGTGTAATCGGGCTTAAGGAAGGCTTAAGGCTTTCTAAGTTGTTCTTAAGGGTTCAAGGGAGTAAAACAATATAGCTGAGCGGATTAATAACTCTCTTACAAAATGCCCGATACATGATCAGTAATGTTGGGTTGGGCAAGGACCTATGGACTGAGGCCGTTAACACGGCTTGTTACTTGGTGAACCGGTCTCCTTTTACGGCCATTAAATGTAATATTCCAAAGGAAGTGTGGAGTGGTCAGTAGGTAGATTACTCAGGACCGTGTGTATTTGGTTGTGATGCTTAGTCTTATGTATTATTAGTTAAGAGAAATAAGCTAGATCAAATGGCTAAGAAACACATCTTTGTTGGCTATGGTAATGGTGTGAAAGGGTACAGGCGGTATGATCAAGTCTCACACGAAAAATCATACTTAGTCGTGACGTCAAATTCGACGAAGGATCCTTGTTTCGTAAGGATGAGCATAAGAAACTGGAAAAGTTGATTATAGACATTCAATTAGACAGAGATAAGACATAAGCTAAGATAGAAACGCAAACAGAGGTACAGGAGCAGGTGGAGTATCCACCTGTGAGAAGGAATCCACCGTGGGATCGTAGGTTACTGACGAGATCTAAGGATAACTCTAATATAACATATGCCCTCATTACAGATGGCGGGGATCCGTCTACTCTTCAAGAGGCTCTTGATGAGCTAGATGCCAAAAAGTGGAAAGCTACGATGAATAATAAGATGGATTCTTTGTACAAAAATGAAACGGGGGAGCTGATGGAACTTTCCATCGGCCGAAGAGCGATCAGGTGCAAGTGATTTTTTAAGAAGTAACAGGATAGGTACAATGCGAGGTTGGTAGTGAAGGGATATGCTCATAAAGAAAGTATCGACTTCACTGAGATATTCGCGCCTGTTGTGAAGCAAGTATCTATCAGATTCATGTTATTGTTGGTTGCCCAATATGATCTCGAGCTGGATCAAATGGATGTGAAGACTGTCTTCTTACTTGGGGAATTGGAAAAGCATATCTACATAAAGCAAGCAGAAGCATATGAAATACAAGGGGCATAGAACAAGGTTTGCAAGTTAAAGAGGTCGGTGTACGGCCTGAAACAGTCGCGTAAGCAGTGATATAAAAACTTTGATTCTGTCATGGTGAGTCAAAAATTTATCAAGAGTGAATATGATCATTGTGTATATTACAAAACACCGAGTGCTAGAAAATTCATTATATTGGTTTTGTACGTCGATGACATGCTTATTACCAGTCATAGCATGTCTGAGATCGATTTACCGAAGACTCAGTTATCAGTGATATTTGAGATAAAAGATTTATGAGCTACAAAGAGGGTTCTCAGCATTGATATACACAGAGATAAGAAGAAAAGCAGGTGTTGGTTATCTCAGGCGGAATACCTTGAGAACGTTTTCCACGTGGCTCATTTCAAGATTTCTTCATAATAATGTCCTAAAAAGATGAAGAAAAGTATGATATGTCTCGTGTGCCTTATTCGAGCACAATTGGTAGCTTGATGTATGTCATGGTCTGTACAAGACCGGATATTTCACATACGGTGGGTGTTGTTAGCAGATACATGTCTAACCCCAATAAGTAACATTGGGAAGT
Organism: Magnolia officinalis; assembly: GCA_021015155.1. Classification (NCBI taxonomy): domain Eukaryota; kingdom Viridiplantae; phylum Streptophyta; class Magnoliopsida; order Magnoliales; family Magnoliaceae; genus Magnolia; species Magnolia officinalis. The sequence goes on from JAJHSJ010000002.1 coordinate 5,788,529, forward strand.
AGTGAAATGACTACTTTGATATATTCAAGGTACGCAGGACTATGTCTTGACATTTAAGAAATCAAGGGCTTAATTAGTAGGCTATGTGGATTCTGATTATGCGGGCAGTGTGAACAATAGAATGTCAACTTTTGATTACTTGTTTGTACTAGCGGGTGGAGCGATCAATTGGATATTGAAGCTTTAGTCTGTGGTGACTCTTTCCATAACTGAAGCTGAGTATATGGCAGCTACAGATGCATTCAAGGAATGTGTTTGGTTGAGATGGATGATAAATCAATTGGGTCATCAGCATGAGGATGTGCGGTTAATTGTGACACCAAATATGCAATCAATTTAGCTAAAAATTTTGTTTATCACTAACGTACTAAACATATTGATGTATGTCGCTATTTTATCCGACAGGTGCTTGGGGAAGGAGGCATGACTCTAGAGAAGATTCACACCAGCGTGATCCTGCGGACATGCTCACTAAGGTGGTTCACACAAAGAAGTTCAAGTTCTGTGCAACTTCTCTAGGCTTGGGAAAGACATAGATGAAAGACAGAGTGTGCACAAGAAGCGATTGTGGAACTATGATGAAAGATGGAATTAGAGATGAGGACAAGAAGTTATGAAGAATGAAGATTGAAGACATGGTGTTAATTGTTGTTGATATCTCAAATCTTTCTGCAACAAGGTCTGTTGATACCATCGACAGACTATTCGATGTCATCGATAGTTGTTTGATGCCATCGACAGCTGCTCGATACCATCAAGAAAATCAAGAAATTCCATGTTGGTTGTTGGCCACTTCGTAGTGTCCTACTTGATGTCATCGATAGGTCGTCGATGCCATCGAAGTCCCATTAAAGATGTCATTGAAAAAATTCAAAAAAAAAAAAAATCATGTTTAGTTGCTGGAGCATTTTAGTGTTATGCTTAATGACATCGAGGGTGTTCGATGCCATCGAAGGTATCATCGAGCGCACGCATAGAATTCTGTAAGTGCAGGATTTGTTTCTGATTTCGATTGTGATTCTGAGTGTAATCAGGATGTGAGAAGATTAAGAGGTCTTTAATTTATAATTCATTCATAGGGTTTCAAGAGCATAGCTTGGCTTGTAAGGGAGATTTGAGGCTTGTTCGAATCAGTAATCTCTATATCTTGTAATTGTTTGCTTTCATAGTGCATTATTGTCGCTTTGTACCGTACGTGGTTTTCTCTTACAATAATTTTTGCATGTAAAATTCAGATTGTTTGTGTTTTAACTTGATTATGTGCTTGGATTACTTTGCTTGATTCATCTTTGTGTGCTTCCGCGATTCTCCTACAAACTCAACACACCTTAGGTTAGTAAAATCTAATCATTTAGCAATCTGTAATTGAGGAATGAGGATTGCTAGGTAATTGGCTTATTTATTTATTTATTTTCTGAAAACATAAGCAATAAATTTTATCACCACCAAACTAAGCTTAAAGATTATACCAGGAGGGTGCATCTGATGGACAAGGTGGGTATCTGAAACGCATAATGATCATGGGAGCCATGGAGCTCAACCTCATGAAAAGCTTCAATATATAATGGTGACTTCATGCTGCCGTCTGCAAGTCGGACTTTTCTCACTTTGGAAACTCGATATGCCTTAGATTAGTAAAATCTAATCATCAGGTAGTCCAGGGAAGGAGGATTGTTAGGTCATCGGCTTATTTATTTATTTATTTCTTGGAAAAATAAGCAAGAAGTTTTATTACTACCATACTAAGCATTAAAGATTATAAAAAGAGGATGCATCTGATGGATAAGGTAGATATCTAATACACCTAATGATCGGGGCCACAAAGTTCATCCTTATGGAAAGCTTCAATAAGGGTGACTTCATGGTGCTTATGCATGCAGATCGGATTTTTCGATCACTTTGTAAAATCCACACGCCTTAGATTACTAAACATCTGGTGGGGAAGGAGGATCGCTAAGTTATCAACTTATTTATTATTTTCTAGAAACGTAAGCAAGAAATTTTATCATCATATCTGTTATCTCCAACTCACAAAATATGTCGAATTTTTCTCTCCTGGAAAAATTACATGCTACACAACACAACTTTTAATGTGTGGAACATTTTTTGGGTCCATTTTTTTTTTTTTTTTGTTAGATCCACTCGTCCATGAATTTTTTTTTGGATAATTCTAGAGCATGAGACCAAAACTGAGGTAGGTAGTGAAATCCCACTACGGTGCATGTAAAAATAATAATAATAATAAATAAATATTTTTTAAAAAATGGCCGAAACTGAGGTTTGTAGGCTCGTGTATTAAATAATAATAATAATAATAATAATAATAATAATAATAATAATAATAAAACAAAACAAAACTGAGGTTCGAATCCAAAGCTCAAGTGGACCACACCACAGAAAGCAGTGGAAATTGAACAAACTACCTATGAAACCTTCCTATAACCAACCAAATAGATAAAATACACATTAAAAATGTAATATTTTGTATTATTGTCTGTAAAATCAATCACGGATCAGCCAAGGGCGGTAGTATCTATTTATTTATATTTATTTATTCTCCTATAAATTTCCCAGCCGGTCTTTGCAATGGACAAGCTTTTCTCTCCTCTTCCATATTAGCCATTGTCAATTTGACATGGTATCAGTGCACTTGATTGGAGTCCTTCATCTTTTGCTATCCATTCTCCATGTGCGCCCGTTTGCAGCTACATCTACATCTTGGATCATCTGGTCGTGCTCCAGATTTATAATCTGGGCTGTCACTATCTGTCTCTGACACATCATATTCAACACCCATTGACAATGATCTGTTTCGAATCGGATTGCTCCGGCACCGACTTCCATTGCAACTCTCCAGCAAACAGATCCTACAATCCCTAATGGATCCCTGATTGATTTACACAAATATTACAAAATATCACATATTCAATGTGTATGTATCTCTGCATTAACCATTGGCATGTATAATCCAAAACAATTTTCAATAATTCAGACTTTAATCCAAGGTTCCACTGTCAAGATCATCCTCTCAGTGTGATTATTGGAGCTTTATAAATCTACAACAGCACCCATCTATTGGACATAGGCCAGATAATTTCTATCCTCATCCAAACTCCCGACCCTTTCCTATAAACAAGGAGAAGTTCTCTTGTGAAAATTATCGCAAGAAACCACGAGAGTACAGAGAGAAAAGAGAGAACAATATTATCCATCCAGCCCGTGCTTTAAACGACTCAAGCCATAGATCGAAATATAGGGGCCATTTATACCGTAAATTTAGAGGAGTGATTAGACTTATCTGCTCCAATGCTGTTAAGCAGACCCAAAGAGCGAAACTGGTGAACCTGAATGTCGAATTAGATACTATACAGTTTATAACATCCCAATCAAATTACATTCCTAATCAATTCCAAATTTCCAATGCAACTGAAACCATTGTCAAAAGCGAGTATGGAGCAGAGTTGTGACAGATAAACAATCCAGAGTACCAAATCCGCATCGAAACATACCATTAGAGATTACAACTAAATTAAATAAAACCATAACAATGCGATTTATGCAAATTCCAAGAAAGTTGGCATAACCATAGTCTTGAGTGTAATTGAAGATCATTGTGGTCACGACAGGTGCAGAAATCGAACCACCATCTCCAGTAAGCTTCCTATCCTGCCATCAATGTCATTATGTTGAATTGTAAAGTAGCATAAATCTGATAATGGCTCTTGCAAGTTCTCAATCTCCTTCTGATTTATGTCCCTTAATCCAATACCAAAAGTCTCGTGGTTGTTTGTTGTTCAAACTTTAAAGATGAGAATCTTCATGAAAGTTCACTTCTGCTGGAAATTAGGCCCGTGATGCATTCGGCATCTTGATCTCTAATACATAGTTACTGTCAATACAAAGGCATTATGTATTAAAGATAAAGATTTCTAATAGATTACTATCACTAATTAAAATGAGAAGAACTCATTTTTAGGCATCTACCAAACAGGGCCTGAGAAGGGGAATTGAAGTACTTTAAAGCAAAGAAATTATGAGGTCCACAGTCCTGCACATCAGAAAATGTGCAATTTTAAAAATGTAGTGTTTTGTATGTGTGGGGCCTATGCTTCAGGTATCTGATCTGCTGATCCGATGGGAGGGCTCCCTTAGTATAGGGATGGCTCTATAGTCACCTGAATTTACTGAGCCCAATACTTCCATGGGTGCCTACAAAATGGTTAGTTATTAGAGAAAACTAAGCCCAATTGGATTCAAGAAGCAGCAAGCAAAAATAACCAGAGAGACAGAAGAAGCCATTTGCAGCACGCATGCCAATATGGCACACATTGTAGATCCAGGCCATTCATTAGGTGGGGCACCCTGTGGAAATTTCCAAGCATAAAAATGATACAGGTTGGCGCATACATGAGAAATTGGACGACTATAAAAAATGATTTGGTGGGCTATCTTTCAATATATGTGTGGCCGACGTGATGAGTCCAACCTGCCTCATGAATGGCCCAAGTCCCACACAAATGTTGCATATCGGCATGTGCTGCGAGAATCACAGCTTCGAATTCTTCACTTATGAATTACCTACGAATTTCTCAACAATAAATCATTAATCGAATATCACACAAACATACCATCTTGATTCGACTCCGGCTCTACATTTGTCGGGGGAGGTTCCATTCATGATATTTCTGCTGAAAGAGGGACTTGGTGTTCTCATTTTCCCACTCTAAAGCAGCCCACCAGTCCCTCTCTCCTTTGATCTTCTGTACGGAAGTGAACAAGGGCAGCTTCTTCAATAACGGACATCTGAACACCTCCATCTCTTGCAAGTTCATAGCAGCCAACACCGTACTAGAGATAATTCTTGTTAATTTATATAGTCTCTCAAACCTCAGCCTGCATAATTGTGGAAATAGATTGTCTGGCAGTGTGTCACCTTCAACAATCTCCACCATTTCATCACAACTTCGCACCGTAAGTTCCTCCAACCTGTCTAGATGTTCTGCCACGCTAGAAGAGAAGAGACACCTCAACTTGTCACAGTATGAAACTTCTATTGATGTTAGGTTTTGAAGTCTTCCCTGTGGAACTTCCCCCTTGAATAGCATTTCCAAGTCCGGTAACCCATTCACGTTTAACCTCTCCAACCGTTGCAATGCACCTTCTTCCACCTCTCTCCAGTCTATAACACAGTCCACTCCATTGAAGTTGTAGACTTGGAGCTGTCTTAACTTCTTCGACTCACCCACTACTTGAGAAACCCGTGTAAGACCACTGCATGATGCAAAACCCAAGCCTTCTGCATGTTTTATCATTGCCCTACTCCCAGGTGGGAAATGGTGACATTCATGTATGCGCACAGAGTTATCACTGCTTAGGCGATCAAAGACCCAATCGTTACCGACATGGAAAGCGAAATTTCTGAATCTTGACCATCGTCGACAGAACACGTCATGCTCCAGGCAGTCGATGTTCGGTATTGTGATATCAAAAGTAGACAATCGTGTCAATGATGCTACCTCACCTAGTGAAGCTTCACCCACGACTTGTGGTCCAGCTGCTGTGCTCCAATTGATATATGTTTTAAGCAGTCTTAGTTCCTCTAGACGAGACAGTCTAGATAATACATTGTTTGGAATACTTATAAGACAATCCAAGTTTGATAAATCCAACTGCTTAAGTTTCACCAAATTTCCAAATCCCTCAGGCAGATTGCTTATGGCAGAGCAAGAGAGATCTACAAATTCGAGTTCTTTTAGCTGTTCGAATGGTGGTAGCTCAAGTAAACTTCTACAACGCTTTAAAATCAGCGCACGTAAATTCACTAACAAAGACAAGGACATTGGAAGCGATTCAATGGCAGTGTAGCTTAGATCAAGAATCTGAAGTTTAGGCATGAGATCGAAGAAGTTATTAGGAATCATCTTCAATTGGGTATTTTTTCGAAGTAATAAGGATACAAGCTTAGGACAATTGGGCCGCATTGGAAGCTCTTCTATTTCATTCGACATCAATGAAATCCTCCCCATCTCCTCCCACATCTCCTCCTTGGGTGGCACCTTCAGTTCCATGCGAGCTCTCACCAGAAATTTCAACTCCTGAGACGTCGACGTTATCCATATCGCCAAGTCACGAATTAAATCATGCATCTTGACATGTGTGTCCCCGGATACCCCCTCCTCAAGGAGGCATGCCTCCTTGATTCTTTCGATTATGGCGTGTCCTTTGTTTGAAGCATCTTCAAAGCTTTCAACATTGTCTATATACCCTTCCATGGTCCAAAATTTGAGTAGTTTTGGTATTCTTATGTTATAATCTTCTGGAAATAAAGCACAATACAAGAAACATCGCTTGTGCTTATCATCTTCCAAGTGATCATAACTGAGTTTCAGAGAAAGGAATACATTTGGCTCCATACCTGGAATCTCAGGTGCAGATCCCCTCAATGCTCTTAGTGCATCCAACCACAATTCGTTCTTGTCTTTGCGACGCATAGCTCGTCCCACCGTAATGATTGCAAGTGGTAAACCACCACACTCATTGGCGACTTCCTCAGCTAACGGTTGAATTCCAGGCAAACGAGCTACATCCCCAGCTTTGTCACAGAACAAATTCCACGATTCTTCACTTGTAAGAGTCTTGACTCTGATATGTTTGTCAGCCTCCATTGCATTGCTTACTTGAATAAATCGCGTGGTTATTGCAATCTTGCATCTATTCTGCACATTTGGTAGAGGAATCCCAGCTTCCTCCAAGTCGAAATCTCGCCAGAGATCATCTAAGATGAGCATGTACTTCATGTCCTTGAGCGTAGTAAAGAGCTTGTCTCTCTTCTGCTCGCCATCGAGAAAAAACAAATTCAATTCATTCCCAATTTCTTTCTGGATTCTCTCTATCTTGAATTCCTTGGAGACAGTTACCCATAGTACAATGTCGAAGTCTTGGGTTCCAACCAACCTATTGTTAATGGCTTTCATGAGGGTAGTTTTCCCGATTCCACCCATTCCATAAACACATATGATCCGACTCTCTTCATCTTGCAAGCATTGCCATATCTCTTCTAAGGTCTGCTCAGAGGTGCTCTGCCCAGGAGGCAATGATTCCTGCTTCTCTGTCACCGTAGGTCGTGGAGGACTCAAAGTCACCTCACCAAGAGGTGTTTTCTCATTGAGATCTTTAACCTCATCGAGAATTCGAACTGCCCTTTTACCCAATCTATAGCGAGAGAAGTAATTGGTGCAGAGTCCATTCAAGAATGTTGGTCTTTGCTCGAACTCGGATTTTATCGAATCAACTTCATTCTCGATGTTGCTTGAATCATTAATCCAGTGTTCCGCTTGATGATTCAGCTTCCTTCTTTTCTTCAATGGCCCATCACCATCATCTCCTTGGATGTCCTTGCGCTTGCACTTTAGTTCTTCGGCAGCTCTCGTTAAGGCCTCTAGATGGGCATCGGCGTTTATCACATAATCCAACTGCTCAGCAAGAGGAGGCCATAGCCATTGAATGATCTCCACAACATGGTCCTTCAGATACTCCATAGTAGAAACAAGATAATGGATGGATGGATGGGGTCTTTTGAAACTTAAAAGAGTATGGAGGGGTCCTTCAGACACTCCATGGTAGATCCATGGATGGATGAATTGGGGTACGTTTTAACTTGAAAGAATGTCGAGAAATGCAACATCTAATGTTCAAACCTGGTTAGAGGATGAGTGATTTTTTTTTCTTTTTTTTCTTTTTTTTTTTTTTTTTTTTTTTTTTTTGAGGGTGGGGGGAGTGTAATTTCGCTTTCAAAAGGTTTCAGAAGAGGAAAGGAAAGGATGAGAAACTGGGAAGACTGAAAAGCATGGAAGGAGCGTACTAAAAAAGCTGTGTTGTAAGGAAAAGAAACAACTACAATAGTGGAAGTTGTAAGGAGAAAATGAATTATGACCACAGGAGTGAAGAAAAAAAAAAGGGGAAAAATCTACTACAATGGAAGAAGTTGGAAGGAGAAAATGTAGTAAAGAAACAACAACGTACAATGGATGAAGTTGTTGGATGGTATTCAAGGATCAGATCCAGTGCTTCTAGAGACATGTGAGCTACCATGTCTCCATTCAATTTCTGCAGATAGGACAGGTATGGGTTAAATCGAAACCCTTCATTTGGTAGTCCAGAGTGTGAATTGGGCCATAATCTAAAATTCACTTGGTTTGGATAATCTTAAACCATTTACCTGTAGAAAAGAAATCTACAGTACACGACAATCGTGGCAGTATCTTATATTTATTGAGAAATTTCCACCATAGGTTGGTTTAATGAAAGAAATATTTTTAATGGTCACCAATTAATGGTGAGTCTAACCAAATGAATGGTTCGGATGATTATAAATATGTGACACGTGTATGATACATGATCTAAGAGTACCAAAATGTTGTGCCTCCAGCGGCAGTGGAATCTTTTCCCTCACCAAAGGTTTTTCCACTCCAGTCGATCTCATAGAAATATTAATGATCTAAAACAATAATAAAAAAGGTGGTTTGCTGAAAGGGGTCGCCCACACAGACACGCTTTAGGATGCTACTGCCTTGTGTCCCACCACGTGATGATCCAGACCGTTAGTTTATAAGATCGAATTCTATATGGCCATGCATGTTAAAAGATCTATATGATTGGAGATCCTCATCATCCATGAGCTAGAAACTATTTTTGAAGCATTATTTCTATGCCACCTCCACGTATGCAATTTTTTGGATTTGGTCAATCCATGGTGATAATTTCGAGATGAACGGTCTGGATTATTTTCTTGTGGAGCAGAAGGGGCCAGTAGGAAAAAAAAGGTTGCGCGAGCATGTAGGGAACGCTCCTCAAACAAAAAAAAAAAAAAGAAGAAGAAAAGGCGTGGCCATAGTGGGTGGGCCCACTGTGATGATCTGACTACATCCACTCCGTCCATCCGTATTTAAAGTTTATTTGAAGGACGGTTTGATTTTATAAATCCAATGTAAATGCCGTGCAAATAAGTCATTATTATTAGGGTAATTTTTTACCATAGACTTGACCTTCCATCCACCAGCATTTTCGACCCTAACAAAACTTACTTATCAAACTAGACCTTTAACTGTACAACTAACCTTATAAAGATAAAAATACCCAAAAAAAAAAATGCATAAAAAGTAAGTCTCTACCATGCTAATTTTTTCTTATTGTTACTCTTGTACTCGTGTACTCTGTTTGAAAAGAAAAAAATTAGCATGATAGACGCTTGTTTTTTATGTGTTTTTTTTTCTATACGGCCGAAAACTTATGTTACAAAAGTAAATTTTTCAAGTATAGAAAGTGGGTTTTGGACGAAAATACTCCTAATTTTCGGGTAAAAACAATTAAAAAGTAAGGGTATTTTTGTCTTTACTGGGTTATCCGTACGGGTAAAAGTCTAAATTGGTAAGTAGGTTTTGTTAGAGTAAAAAAAGATAATATAGATAGAAAGTCGTGTCCATAATAAAATATTACCCATTTGATAATGCACTTATATTTATGATAGAAAACTGGTCCAAAACGACTGGCAGTCCAAAAAACTCGTACTCTTACTTCGTTTGAAAATGCACTTATATATATGTACCGTCCATCCATTTTAGCATAAGTTTTTAAATCATGAGCTAAAAAATGAGAGATCCAACACTCAAGTAGCCCACACCAAAGGAAATGAGGCTCTAAGAAAATTTTAAAGGTAAGTGTTTGATTTCCTAAATCCTATGGTGTGGTTCACTTGAGCTTTGGATGCGCCTCATCTCTTTTGTCGTGTCCCAAATTCATTTAGGATTGTAGATGGACGGCATGGATGAGTCACCTACATCATAGTAGGCTGCACATATATTTGACAGAGTTCTCCATTTTATCGCTAAAAAATTAATCATCAATTCAAGCTTGCTGTGATTACTCACGGAAAAGATTATTACTCCGTTTGCAATATATTTATTGGGGACACCGTTAGTCAATGATCTAAAAATAAAATAAAAAATGAAGTTGATGCAAAATATCAGATGAACCATGGTACTAGAAAAAGTTGTAATGGACTATTAAAAACTTTTTGTACCACAAAATCTTTGGATTAAGATAATATTTGTATAGCCTCATTGTCTTTGTAACCTTATCAGGAAGTTGGATGGAAAGTAAACATTCCGGTAGTATCCATGAAGCTTTTAATGGTGAGGATTCAAGAAATACTTTTCCCGTGGTGTGGTCCACTTAATATTTGGTTCAGTTTCGTTTTTGGTATAATTTCCTGAAAGAACCTCTCAAAATGTTTGGACAGTATGGATCTAATTAAAATACATCACTATGGGCCCCACAATCAGGAGTCCCACCCTCCTTGGTGGATCAAGTTCCGTCGAACTTGCGCATTGAAAAAATTAGCACCGGAGACGCTTACCTTTTATGCATTTTTTTTTTACGGCCAAAAACTCATGTTACGAAAGTAGATTTTTTAAGTATGAAAAGAGGGTTTTAGACAAAAATACTCCTGATTTTTAGGTAAAAGCAGCTGAAAAAGTAGATTATTTTTGTATTTATTGATTTATCCCTATGGATAAACGTTTAGATTAATAAAATAATTTTATTCGACTAAAAAAAAGAAGGTGGATGGAAGTTCGCGTCTATAGTAAAAAAAATTACCCTAAAAAGGTTGAAAAGTCTCCGGGCCTGCAGGGACGCGGATTGCGTGGTGGCTACGAAACCACGTAGCACAAATCCCGCCGTACGTGGATTGGGGTACTACCCTTGATTGTACCGAGCTCGGCACAGAAAGGTTCCCTGATGGGGCAGCATTATGTATTTGTTTTATCCACACTGTCCATCCGGTTTTCCTTATCATTTATATTATAACTTAAACAACTATGTAGATCCAAGGTTCAAATGGACCACAAAATAAAGATTAAACAACTACCGTTGAAGACTTCTTAGGGGCTACAGAAGCTTTTGATCAAGCTGATATTTGTTTTTCCTCTTCATCCATGTCTATGTAACTTTATTGACATGTTGTATGGAAAAAAAAAAAAAAAAAAAACATTAGGGTGGAAACTAAAAAGGTTTCAACGGTAGGCATCATTATCGCCACTGCTTCGTGTGGTGTGATACATTCGAGCCTTCGATCTATCTGAATTTTGAGCTCATAATATAAAATGATATGAAAAAATGGATGGACCGTGTGGATAAAACCCATACATCACGGTGGCCCCTCCGATATCCAGTCTTAGACGTGGCTGCAGGATTGATTAGACCATGTATAACGTTGTAAGATGAGCCCATCTAGTCACTACTCGTCCAACAGGGTAGTAGCGTTCTCTTCACGCGGTCACACAACTGTAGCACGTGCATTCTTCGGCTTTGAATTCCAGTGCTCTTCGGGCAATGAATCATGACATAGACAGATTAGATGCTCTGTCAGAATGTAAAGGACGATATACGCTTGCTTAGAAATTACTTACGTGACGGAGAAGTAATTCAAGTTACACCGTTCAAATCATGTGGGTCCCAGTTTAGATGGGTCAAGTTTAGATAGGTCATTATCCAAACAATAGGCTTCTTTGGGAATAGTGGATTGAACGGTTACAAATAAAAATACCCAATGGTCCTATTCCCATGAGCAAGTTCCACGAATCAGTGGTTCGGATTGCTTAACCATGTCAGGCTTTTGAGGCATGGTCCTGTTGCTGGTTTGATTAACTGTTTTTTTTTTTAAATAATAAAAATAAAAAATAAAAAATAAAAAATAAAAAATCGGTGAGAGAGATGGTGACTTTTTTTTATTTATACAGAAACATGTGCATAACTTTTGTTGAGCTCTGGAGTAGGTTACATTAATGATTATATTTGTGCTCGCCCCAGCTCATCGCGTAGCGCGTGATAGGCTCACGTATATCCATATGATAATTTTTATTTTTTTATCAATATTTTCTTTTTTGATCGAGTCTCATGACAACACATTCCATGTTTTTAAAACGGTAACTACATTATATAATTAATTGTTGCAAAATATTGATTTTATAAAATATATTTTAAAATAAAATATAATAGAATATATTAAAAGTTGTAAAAAGTTTTTTTGAGGTTTTTTAAGAATAGTCTCACATGAGAAAGGGAAGAAAAGATTTTGTGGTTTAAATGAAAACAGTGGAGTATTATAATATTTACTTATCTAGTCCAAGGACTAGAGACCTTGCGTGTTCCAGTGCATACGCGCTCGAGCATGGGCATGGGCTCGGTTTCGGTCTACATCATGGGCACGGGCTCGGTGCGAGGGCGTGGGCATGTGAGGCAGTGTGGCTGTAAAGGCGCTAGTGGCGCACTTTACATTTTAGGGTCGCTCCTTCGCGACCTTGAACGAACCAGAGCGAGACGTGTGCGAGTTGCGGTGCAACTAAGTGGCTAAGACGGATGGCTAGATGAAGGGGAGACTAGAAGACTGAATGAGAGTCCTCCAGTATATATAGAGAGCTGAAAAAAGAGTTGTTGCAGCAGATCTGTAACAGTTGTTTCATTATTGCAGGGTCCAGCAGAAACTGCTGCATGGCTAGCCCAACAACTAGAAAACGGCTAGCTGCTGTCTTTCAACAGTCAGCATGCAACAGCTTAATGGCCCATGCACAACGGCCAAAAAACGGCTAGTTTTCTCCAACAGCTAGAAAACGGTCATGGGATTTAATTCTCTGGACCATAACCCTCAGCCACCATAGCCTATAAAAGGATGGCCTGGATGGGTTTCTAAATCATCTCGTAACCCACTCTAGCAAATCCATACGAACTGAGACAATCCTCCACTCCTCTCCTATACTCCAGTAATTCCAGCAAAACAGCGAGGGTTGAACCTTTGCTTGAAAAATAGACCAACGGTGTGGTCTAGAACGGTTCAACTGAACCAGTAGCTGAATACTTGACCAGTACAGTAGTCTAAATCACATATTTTCTTCTCTTTCTTTCTTCTGGGATTTTTCTTTTATTGTATTTCTGTCAGACTGAGTGTAACAGAGTTCCAATAGGTGGGCCTTTGTGTTTACTGAACGCAGACCCCACACCAGGCTCATCGTATTCTAGAAGCGGTTTGCCTGTAACCTATTAGCATACTCAATTCACTTGAGTAGAGGCAAATAATGCTTTAAGGACAGCGTTTCAAACGTGCTTCAGCCTGTCCTTAACTCTGATCATCATGATTTTTCGGTTTTCATATTTTACAAAAATATTTTATTATGTATAATTTCCAACATTAATAAAATTATAAGTACAAAAACTATGATGTGTATTGAAATATAATAGATTAATATTATAATGAAATTATTAACATGTATCCACCCATCCTGCCTGGGTTGGGTTTGTGTTGAGAATTCCTAACCTCAGGTTAGGTTGTGATGTGGGGAGGACGTGGTGAGGTTGATCACTGTCTTCCTCAAGGGATATCTACTCCAAATCCACGGAGCTCTCAATTGCTATATTAAAAGTTTGAAGGGTTGAAGGACATTGATAAATGGTTCTCATTTAATATACATGTCATTCAAACAATTTATATGATAGACGTATTAATATTAGAGGACAACCAAAAAAAATTAAAGAAACAAAAATCTTAGAATGTACCATTTCAAACTTTTGATCATTTTAACTCCTTAGGCCTGCTACGAGCTAGTCTAGCTCTCTAGGCCATAGGTAGCTAGGGTCAAAACCTACGAGCTATAATGCTAAGATCTGCCTGAATGACAGTTCCATCTTACTCTTTCAATAGGAACTAGTACCGAAATACCATAATCAAATGAAATATTAATTAAAAATTAATCAAAATAAATTAGTGTAATTTGAACAAAACCAAACCCATCTTGATTGAAAGAAAGGGGCGTGCTTAGAGGTGTACATGAACCGAGCTAGCTCGGTTAGCTCACTCGACTCAACTCGAAAGGCTCGATTCAACTCGGTTCGAAGGTGAGTTTGAGCCGAGTCGAGCTGATTTTTTGAGGTTGAAAATGAGTTCCAGCCGAGTTCGAGCTGACCCGAGCTCGACTCGACTTGACTCGGATCGAACCCAGTTCGAATCGAACTTGGATCGAACCAGTTCAGTGACTCGGTTACTTTAATATTGATGTTGCTCACCAAGTGTTTGATGAAATGACTCAACAAAGTGTGGCTGGTGGCAAGGAAGGTATGTATATGAAACCAATACCCTTTTTCTTGATTTTTATGTTGCTTAGAAGGTGTTTGATAAAACACCTGTAAAACCATTGTTGCTGTCTCAAATACAATGAGATTTTAAAGGTACAGTCCAGGTGTTTGTGAAAATGTTGCATAGGTGGACTCGGCTCAAACTCGGCTCGAACTGGCCCGAGCTGCTGACCCAACCGAACCGAGCTGGCTAGTCAGGCTCGAGGACCGAGTCGAGCCGAGTTGGAGCTGAGGTCAGCTATTGGCCGAGCCGAGTCGAGCTGAGGCCAGCTCGACTCGGTTTGACTCGATGTACACCCCTAGGCATGCTCAAGCCCACCGAGACCATTATAGTCTTTGATATTGGAATCTACAACTCGCCAGACATCATAGAATCAGATGTAATGAGAAATCAAAGATTTCTCAATTCGAGTGACTCCTTAGATTAGCCTGCAACCAAGAATTTAAGTAAGAACCGTGGTGACATAGAAGGAAGGGATTAGATACCCTTCTCTACCTATTACTCATATATGATCTATACTTTGTAAGATTTTGGGACTTTGGGGGTTTTAGATGATTTTATTATCTAATCAATTGCGGATAAGATTTGAAGCTGATTAGAAACTCACTGCTCAACTCCACCACTACCTGGGGATCGCGATGGCTCAACCTTAGTCGTAATTTGAGGAGATTGGTTATTATTAAAGAAAGAAGAAGAAAAGAGGTACTAATCAAACTGACGCAGGGAAGGACGTGAGGTCGAGAACCGTCTTCCTTAGGGGGATAACTGTTCCAAATCCACGGAACTTCTCTGAACTCCTCACAGAGAAACCTCGAATCCACGAGGAGAAAAATAAGAAATAATTAATTCTAAGAAATTTAAAATAATTTGATTGATGATGAAAAATGAGATTACAACCCTTTAAATAGGGATACTAAGGCATGGAAGAAGTTTCAGAATTAAACTACAACTAAAACTCTTAGAATTCACGACTTACTATAAATAATAAAATTACATTCATAGACGGTCGTGATTCCTACTAGTGTGCATGGTTTTCGGCCAAAAATAGTAAGTGTCCTATTTGGCTTCACCACGCTGTTCTCCTAATTATTCTAAGCACTTTTCATGTTGGGTGTGCAACTCCCAAAGCCCAACGGATGAAGAGTTATACTCAAACTAAAACTCACTATAAATAGTAAAAACAAAATTAAAACATGAATTTGACCGGCAATCTGATGGTATTTCGCAAATTCGGCGTGGGCAACCCGGTGTGTTGGGTGGCTAAAGTAGCTCGTCCTACCTCAAAATCATATATGGTACTTCCGATAGCTCATTCCGGTTTGCGAGATACGTCCATTTTAAGTTTTGACGATCTGGATCACTTCTGTTGTCGACCGGGCCTTTTCTGATCCATCTTGGCCATGAAACTTTCCGCGACCCGCTCTACATCACAAACTCAATCATAGCCGTGGGGAGCTTCCACACATCAACCATAGCTGAGGAGATGATTATTAAAATAAAAGATAAAAGATTGTGTGACTCTAGGTTTCTAATGTGCTAGGATTCCGGAAGTCAACAAGACAAAGCATACCTCTAAAAGCTCGCTCAGAGAGAAGCATAGGGTTGTATGAGAAGGAAGTTGTGCAATAAACAAAAAGTGAAATAAATGAAGGACGGGAATGCCCCTTATGTACATTGGGAGATTTGAAAAGAGATATGGGAGCTATGACACTCATAGCAACGAACGTAGATCTCAAATCATGACCCTACTCTGCTCGACTTGAACTGTTATGATAGCTTAAATGAATGTATAAGCTAGGCTTAATGGTTGAGATGTGCCAGGGGGCATGGATGAGATGGGTGGCTTGGATGGGATGGATGGCTTGGATCTCTCTCTCTCTCTCTCTCTCTCTCTCTCTCCTTCCTTGTAGAGAATGTGTGGAATCTCCCTAGGTAAAGAATGTGTGTGTGTGTGAAATGAAAGGGGTGTGGGTGTATTTATATGTGAGCCAATTGCGTTTCTATAAATAACGAAAAGTTTAAGGTCAAAGCATCATATGACATTGTTATTGGGTGAGGGGCACGTGTGACTCTTCAGTTGGCTAGATAAGTGGTAAAACTTATAATTTCATCAAGATTTAAAAGTAAAAAAAGTGATCCTAGCATCTAGCAAAAATTAGAATTAGATTTCTGTTGATGCTTGGAGTAGTGTAAATCTCAATGCATCTAGCCTAAGGATCTGCACACACCCTTCTGGAAGATAGACTGTACTTGGCATGGGTAGCCAGAATCAAATTTCTACTACCTAGCTACTCACATTGTGTAAACCTATCATGAATCAATTAAGGGCCATAGGATCTGTTCATTTATTTATTTTTCTCCTATAAATTTCCCACTACAAGCTCTGCAGTGGAAAAGCTTTTCTCTCCCCTTTCAGATTCAAAGTCTGGTAGCCATTGTCAATTTGACATGGTATTAGAGCACTTGATCAGGGCCTTTGATGTTTTACTGTCCAATCTCCTTTTTCATCCGTTTGCAACTAGATCTGCATCTCAGATCATCTGGTCGTGCTTCAGATTATCTGGGCTGTCACTATCTATCTCAGACACATCAGATTAAACATCCATCGACGACGATCTGTTCTGAACAGATCACTCCAGCACCCACTTCCATTGCAACTCTCTCACAAACAGATCTTACAACCCCTAATTGATCCCTAATAGATTTACACAATATTATAAAATATTAAATATTTAATGTGTATTCATCTCTACATTAACCATATTATCTTTTAAAAATAAAAAATAAAAAAAATCACTGGTTCAAACTAAACTCCAAGGTTCTTCAGTCAAGATCATCCTCTAGTGTGATTAGTAGAGCTTGTTAAATCCGCAACAGCAACCACCAGATGGACAGTCCACATCAGCCAACCATCTCGGAATAACAAACCCAAAGGGTGAAATGGGTCAACCAGTGTCGAATTCAATCCTATCTGCAATGACATTATAACATCCCAATCAAATTACACTCCTAATCAATTCCAATGAAACTCAAACCATTGTTGGAAGCGAGTATGGAGCAGAATTGTTACAGAAACAATCTGGAGTATAAAATCCGCATTGAATAACATTAGAGATTACTACTAAATTAATTAAAACAACAATAACACAATTTATTCAAATTCCAAGCAAGTGGCATAGCCATAGTCTTTGAGTATCATTGAAGATAGTTGTGGTTACAACAAGTGCAGAAATCGAACAACTATCTCCACTAAGTTTACTATCCCACCATCAATGCCATTACGTTGAATTGTATCCAGTAGCATAAATCCGATAATGGCTCTTGCAGGTTCTCAACCTCCTTTTTATTTGTCCCTTGATCCAAAAGCTAAAAGGTTCATTGTCATTAGTGGTTCTAATTTTAAAATAGCCAAGAAAGTGCACTTCTGCTTGAAATTAGGCCCTATTTGGAAGACTCAGAAAAATGAGTTCATCTCATTTCAGCAAATGATGCTTTCGAGATCTTTATCTCTAATATATATTTACTGTCAATATTAAGTCATTATGTATTAGAAATCAAGGCTTCTAATACATTATTACAGTTAATTAAAACCAAGCATTACTCAATTTTTTAGGTGTCTACCAGACAAGGCCTTAAGAAATGGAAGAAAATACCTCAAAGTGATTAATTATGAGGTCCTCTGTCCTGCACATCAGAAAATTTGCAATTTCAAAAATGGTCTTTTTTTAAGATTTAATTTTTTGGGGTGGGGGGCAGTTTCTATGGTCTAGGTATCTGATCCATTGATCTTATGGGCAAGCTATAATCCAGGGATGGCTCTGTGGTCTCCTGAGTTTATGAATGGTGAGGCCCACAATAAATGAGCAGTTGGAATCATAGTTGGTTGAGCTCAATGATGTGGAGGGCCTTGAAGACTTTAGTGGTTCAACACAAAGCCCGGAGCCCACTAATGGGGCGTTTGGATCTTAAGTTGCTTAAGATAAGTTACTTATGCCACAAGTATCTTATCTTAGTTTCTACTTACTAAGAAGAGAAGTGCATTTGGTTAAAAACATACTTATCAGCTTCTCCTCTCTTCTGTCTCTCTTGTGCCTCCCTTCAGCAACTTATGAACAGTAAAAAAGCTAAAAAAATTAACTGAAGTGATTAAGTACTTTTAAGCAAACAAGTTACTTATAACTAATCATAAACTGAACTTACTTATCCGAAATAAGTTACTTATCTACCGCTGTAAGTAGAAAAGTAACTTATTTGGTGGTATCCAAAACAGGCCCTAAATGTACTTTGAGAAGACATGATTACCAGACTAAGAAAGGATTGCAAGAAATGAATTCAAAGAAGATCTCATTTAAAACTTTCATTATAGTGATTGCACAGATACATGAAATAGATTCAAGAAACAGCAAGCAAGAATATCCAGAGAGACTGAAGAAGCCATTTGCAGTAAACAAGCCAATATGGCACACATTGTAGATCCAGGCCATTCATTAGGTGGGGCATCCGGTGGAAAAATCATAGAGGTTGGCGTACACATGATTTTTTTTAAAAATGATTCAATAGGCTATCTTTCAATGTATGTGTGGCCAACATGATGGATCAACCAGCCTCTTAAATGGCCCAAGTCTCAAACAAATGTTGCACATTGGCATGTGTGGCAAGAATTACTGCTTCGACTTCTCCTCATGTGAGTCGCCCACGAATTTCTCAATGAAAATTCATTAGTAGAACATAGCTCGAACATACCATCTTGATTCAACTCTGGCTATATTTTTATCGAGGGAAGGTCCATTGATGAAATTTCTGCTGAAAGAGGGACTTGGTGTTCTCATCTTCCCACTCCAAACCAGCCCACCATTCACTCTCTCCTTTGATTTTCTGTATGGAATTGCACAACGGCAGCTTCTTCAATAATGGACATCTGAACACCTCCATCTCTTGCAAGTTTGTAGCAGCCAACGCCGTACTGGAGACAATTCTTGTTAATTTATATAATCTCTCCAGCTTCAGTCTGCGTAATTGCGGAAAGAGATTGTCTGGCAGTGTGTACCCTTCAACAATCTCCACCATCTCATCACAAGATCGCACCGTAAGTTCCTGCAACCCATCTAGATGTTCTGCCACACTAGAAGAGAAGAGACACCTCAACTTCTCACAGAATGAAACTTCTATTGACCTTAGGTTTCGAAGGCTTCCCTGTGGAACTTCCCCCTTGAATAGCGTTTCCAAGTCCGGTAGCCCATCCAGGTACAACCACTCCAACTGTTGCAATGCACCTTCTCCAACCTCTCTCCAGTCTATAACACAGTCCATTCCATTGAATCTGTAGACTTGGAGCTGTCTTAAGTTCTTCGAATCGCCCGCTACCTGAGAAACCCGTGTTAGACCACTGCATGCTGCAAAACCCAAGCCTTCTGCATGTTTTATCATCGCCTTACTCCCATGTGGGAAATGGTCACATTGGTGTATGCGCACGGAGTTATCGCAGCTTAGATGGTCAAAGACCCAATTGTAACCAACATGTATAGCGAAATTTTTGAATCGTGGCCACTGTCGATAGAACATATCATGCTCCAGGCAGTTGATATTTGGTATTGTAATATCAAAAGTAGACAAGCATGTCAAGGTTGCAACCTCCCCTAGCGAAGCTTCACTCATGAGTTGTGGATCAGCCGCTACGCCCCAATTGACATACGTTTTAAGCAGTCTTAGTTCCTCTAGACAAGACAGTCTAGACAATAGATTGCATGGAATACTTATAAGACAATCCAAGTTTGATAAATCCAACTGCTTAAGTTTCACCAAATTTCCAAAGCCCTCAGGCAGATTGCTTATGGCAGAGCAAGAGAGATCTACAAATTGGAGTTCTTTTAGCTGTTCGAATGGTGGTAGCCCAACTAAACTTGTACAACATTTTAGAATCAGCGCACGTAAATTCACTAACAAAGACAAGGACATTGGAAGTGATTCAATCGCAGTGTAGCTTAGATCAAGAATACGAAGTTTTGGCATGAGCTCGAAGAAGCTACTTGGAATTATCTTCAATTGGGTATTTTTTCTAAGAAATAAGGATACCAGCTTAGGACAATTGGGCCGAATCGGAAGATCCTCTATTTCATTTGACATCAATGAAATCCTCTCCATCTCCTCCCACATCTCCTCCTTGGGTGGCACCTTCAGTTTCGTGCAGGTTCTCACCAGAAATTTCGACTCCTCTTGGGACGACGATGCTATCGATATAGCTAGGTCACGAATTAAACCATACATCTTGACATACGTGTCTTTGGGTTGCCCATCCTCAAGAAGGCATGCCTCCTTCATTCTTTCAATTATGGCGTGTCCCTTGTTTGAAGCATCTTCAAAGCTTTTGACATTGTCTATATACCCTTCTATTGTCCAAAATCTGACTAGTTCTTGTATTCTTATGTTATAATCTTCAGGAAATAAAGCACAATACAAGAAACAACGCTTGTGCTTATCGTCTTCTAAGTGTTCATAAGTAAGTTTTAAAGAATGAAACACATTCGGCCCCATACCTGGAATCTCGGGTGCGGATCCCCTCAATGATCTTACTGCATCTAGCCACAGCTCTTTCTTGTCCTTGCGACGCATAGCTCGTCCCACTGTAATGATTGCAAGTGGTAAACCACCACACTCTTTGGTGACCTCCTCAGCTAAAGATTTAATTCCAGGCAAACGAGCCACATCCCCAGCTTTGTCGCAGAACAAATTCCACGATTCCTCACTCGTAAGAGTCTTGACTCCGATATGCTTGTCGGCCTCCATTGCATTGAGTACTTGAATAAATCGGGTAGTTATCACAATCTTGCATCTATTCTGCCCATTTGGCAGAGGAATCCCAGCTTCCTCTAAGTTGAAATAGCACCAGAGGTCATCTAAGATGAGCATATACTTCATGTTCTTCAACGTAGCAAAGAGCTTGTCTCTCTTTTGCTCGCCGTCATGAAAAACCAAATTCAGTTCATAACCAATTTCTTTCTGGATCTTCTCTATATTGAATTCCTTGGAGACTGTTACCCATAGCACAATATCGAAGTCTTGGGTTCCAACCAACCTATTGTTGATGGCTTTCATGAGAGTAGTTTTCCCGATTCCACCCATTCCATATAGGCATATGATTCGACTCTCTTCGTCTCCCAAGCATCGCCATATCTCCTCTAAGGTCTGCTCAGAGGTTCTCTGCCCAGGAGGTAACGATGCCTGCTTCTCCACCACCGTTGGTCGTGAAGGACTCGAAATCACCTCACCAAGAGGTGTCTTCTTATTGAGATCTTTAACGTCGACGAGAATTTGAACTGCCCTTCTACCCAATTTATAGTGATATAAATAATTGGTGCAAAGTCCATTCAAGAACATTGGTTTTTGCTTGAACTCAGAATTTATCGAATCAACTTCCTTCTCAATTTTGATTGAGTCTTCAATCCAGCACGCCGCTTGGTGAGTCAGCTTCCTTCTTTTCTTCAATGGCCCATCAATGTCGTCTCGTTGGATGCCCTTCCGCTTGCATTTTATTTCTTCGGCCGCTCTTCTCAAGGCCTCTAGATGGGCCTCGGCGTTTATGACATAATCCAACTGCTCAGCTAGAAGAGGCCATAACCATTGAATGATCTCCACAACATGATCCTTCAGATACTCCATGGTACAAACAAGATAGTGGATGGATGGGGTGTTTTGAAAATTAAAAAATTAAAAGAGTATGGAGAGGTCCTTCAGACACTCCATAGTAGATCCATGGATGGATGAATTGTGGTGTGTTTTAACTTGAAGGAATTTGGAAAAATGCAACATCTAATGTTCCAAACTGGTTAATTAGAGGATTGGTGATTTTTTTTTTTTTTTTTTTTTTTTGTGTGTGTGTGTGGGGGGGGGGGGGGGGGGGGTTGGGGTTTGTAATTTCGCTTTCAGAAGCTATCAAAAGAGGAAAGGAAAGGAAGAGAAATTGTATAACAAATCAATGAAAGGGGAAGAAGCGAAGAGTATGGAAAAAGAACAGAGGTTTAAAAAATAAATAAATAAATAAACTACAATGGGGAGAATTTGGTACGAGAAAATGAAGTAAGAAAAGATGTGAAATGAGGAAAAGAATCTATTAGAGGAGAAGTTGCAACATGCAATGAGAAAATGAAGGTAATAAAGGAATAAACTACAATGGGAGAAGTCGTTGGTAACCTTCGGAATAAAGAAAGAACGGAATCCAAGGATTGGATCCAGTGCCTCTAGAGACATGTGAGTTACCATGGCTCCAAGTCATTTCTACAGACAGGACATGTATGGGCTACATCGAAACCCTTCATTTGGTAGGACAGATAGTGATTGGGCCCTGGTCCGAAAATCTTATGGTTTGGACACTCCTTACTGACTTACCTTTGGAAAAGAAATCGACAGTGTAAGACAACGGTGACAGTGGCTCTCAGGCTCCATCCACTAGATAATTTAAATAAATGAATATCTTTACCAGTGGTAAATAAATGTTGGATCCAGAAAAACGAATGGTTCAGATTATTACAGATATGTGACACGTGTATGTACAAGATATAAGGATACCATAATCTCGTGGTGCATTCAGGGACAGTAAAGTCAACTCTTACCGAAGCATGTTTGTCTTACGCAGTGCAATACGACGCGTTTGGATGGGATTGTTGGGCGCGGTTTAGGTACTACCCCGCCTGTTTGGAGCTCGGAACAGGGAAGGCTTGGAGGGGCCACCGAGGCGCCATCGTGATGTATGAGTTTTATCTATACCGTCCATCCCTTTTTTTCATATCATTTTAGATTAATACTCAAAAAATAAGGCAGATACAAGACTCAAGTGGACCACACCACATGAAGCAGCGGTGATAAGGACTCACACCGTTGAAACCTTCTTAGGGCCCACCGTATTGTTTATTTGCCATCCAACCTGTTTATACGGTCGTATAAACATGGATGAAGTAGAAAAACGAATATCATCTTATTCAAAACTTCCGTGGTCCCTAATAAATTTTCAACCGTAGGAATTTAATCCCCTCTATGTGGTCCACCTGAACCTTGGATCTTCCTTATTCTGGGGATAGTATTTTAAAATCATTTGGAAAAATAGATGGACAGTGTGGATGAAATCCATACATCACTTTAGCCCTCGGAGCCTAGCTTATCCCTGGCTCGAAACAGGGGTATAACATAATCCCGCCCGCGATTGTTTGTCCACGTGGACCCATAAGATGACGTTGTTGCGTCCGTGGCCCATAGAAACGGCAAGAAGGAATTCTAGCCCACTTTTTCATTTTTCATATCAGAAAAGAGATGCCCTGCCGCCACATCCACCTTGATACGACATGCTGCATCCAGAAGTAAAAGTAAAAGAAACTTTTGATATGGCCCCACTCAAAACTGAAATTCTGTTCACCCATTGGTTAATCTCAACCATTTACTTTAATCGGAGAGCCACGAGCTCGTGGATGTGTATTTCTAGTTTTGTTTTTGATGTTATTTGTCACTCACAACTACATTAATTTTGTAAATTAATTCTAAATTATTTTTTTCCATGTATTCCATCTGTAATGAGTTTTGCCTTCAAACTTGAGCCGCGACACGAAATTAAAATCTCATGCATTTTGATAGGATGGATTTACTTTTAGACAACCCAGTACACTTCACGTAAGATGTGGATGGATTCAAAATGTGAACGTACAATGGCCATTTGGTCATTCCCTTCTTTCTTATTTTTTTTTTCTTTTTTCTTTCAGAAGGAGAGGATGGTGTTTTTTTCACTCAACTCATTCTTTATTTTTCATTGTTCCTTCTTTAGTTTCCTTTATACTATTTTTTAGATTTTTTTTTTTCATTTGGTATGAATGATGAGAGTTTGTGAAAGGAAAAAGGGTGTGGAAGAATACTGTAATGGATGACCTTTTATAATAGAACGATATTGTAATAGATAAATTTTATATTGGAAGAATGTTGTAATGGATGAATGTGATGAACGCTGAAATGGATGACTATTGTAATGGATGAATTTTTGTAATGAAATAATGCTAAAATGAAAATATATTGTAATTGATGAATGTTGTATAGTAGATGTAACACCCCGTACCTCTGGTACACAGGTGTTACCTCTTAAACCCACTTTATGGAAAGTAAGATCGATTAACTAGGCGACTTGAACTTAAGATGTGTAGAATGAGACTTCCAAACAACATTGAGACTATCCATGTAAGGGCCGTGAAAATTTCTAATAATAATAATAATAATAAAAGATTTTTTTTTTATCTTATCTTTATTTTATATTTATTTTAAATCTATCTTATCTCTTATCCTATCTATATCATTAACTCGTATAGTTTAAATATTCCTCTAACCCTCCCACATCTCTCAAGATAAAAAAAGAGTTCTAGTCAAATTTAAATATTAACAAAAAAGGCTACCTGCAACAACAGAGAAAAGGAGAAAGAAAATTTTGGGGTGCTTAGATCGGGTATGTATATCATCCACATTCCAGTATTTTTATATATCTAATATAATTTGATTCGGTGAATGCAATGAATGGTATGGATTGGTCACACATTCATTGTATTTTATTATGGGTAGAGGCCCTTTAAAGGTGAGGTGAATCTAAAATTATGTAATTGTAGTTGGTGTGCATCTGATCAAATTAGATTAGATTTGTACGGATCATATGATCCCTAAGGCCAAAATATATAAGGTCCATAATATTCAGATCAATCTAACAATCAGATGGGCCACATTAGTTAGACCTAGAAGTGTTTAATAAAGGAATCTTAAATATTTTGCGCAAGTGTTGCTATCACTTGGCATAGAAGGTCGAGATGGGTCATTGGTGAATATGTGATTAGATGCACACCACTCCTCAAATGCATAGAGGTAAAACATGACAAGACCTCAAGAATCCGAATGATCTGACCATCCGATGGACCACCCCGATCAAGTAATTATCATTCAATTTTATAATCTTAAAAATAAAAAAAAATAAAATAGAAATTTTGATTATTTGATTATTTTGGATCTAACTACATAGGATGTTAATCAAAGGTGGGTCCCACCATGTAATATAAATAAATGAATAATAATACTGTTGATATAATTGATAGGACCTTGAAATTTAAATCAACCTAATTACATTGCAGAGTCAATACTACAAAACTCAGGTAAGTGACCCAACTTGTCTCATAATTCATTAAAATTAAAATAAATCATTGTGATTGTTTGATTAATTTATTGGTTTGAATATTTTGATATGATAATTGTACGATAAATTTATATATGAATATTTTAATCGAGACAACAATGCCAAATATGAAAAATATGCATTTACATATCATCCCTCATTCATTGCATTGCATAATGCATGATCGATCCTAGGGGCCCTCCCTGGAAGAAATGTCGATCCTGGTAGAGCGTTACCAGATGCGGGTTATGCCCAAGCCTACTGAAAAGTGGAAGCCTACCCAACGAGTGGATGTGGGTTGACGACCTCCAACCCAAACAGATGGACGATCACCCCATCTGATGCATTCATACCTGATTTTACATTCATATCTTTGTACATGTATTTACGTATTATTTTAATTGCTATGATTATGAACTTTGCTGGGTTATATCACTAAGCCTAGCCAGCTTACATTTTTATTGATGGAAAAACCGTACAGAGAAGTCATTAGCAGGTGAGGTGGCGCAAGAACCGGAAGGATCTACTGTACCTGAACACGACCCACCTGAAACATGGCCATACTTATCTGAGGATGAAGTGGCGGCATTATAAAATTTTTAATTATATGTTCTATTTTGTTAGCACAGTTTAATTAACGAATAATGCATACTGGTATTTATTTTGAAACTTTAAGAAATTATTTAGCTTTATTTCTTTGGATTAATATTAACATGGAATAAATATCATTATAGTATAATGGTATAATAAATGAATAATTTTAAGGTTTATTTTATTTTAAGGGTTATCATGATTTATATATGCTTAGTTGATTGGTGTTAAGTATTATGTATATGTGATTGAGATTATGGTGGATCTTATATTGAATGTAAATATCATATGCGATTAAACTGATTAAAGGATTAAATTAGTATACTTTGTGTATAAGTTATGAATCGAAACTTGGGACTGAGGGTGCACACTCTGTACCCAGATTTTGGGGCGTAACAATCCATCACGATGTCTAAGAGCTGACATGGACCCTACATCAGTCAAGAGGTGTAAGACCCGTATCCTAGTTCGTACTGTTCCGTTGAATCCTGCGATCATTTCCGTCGAAGTCCGGCAATCCGCGACTGATAATCGACTCTGCGCACGACCGTAAGTCGTATCCTTTAGATTCGAGTCAATTTAATCCAAGACCTGTATCATTGCGACCGCACCGTCGCCGCGGTTCCAACGCCGCGACTCACGCACCGATCCGATACCCTGACTAGAAGACATGAGTCGGCGTTTATTTCGAAGAAACGCCGCGCTTTCTCGATCCCAAGAGAATCTCTACACAATGTCAAATCAATCCCATCAATCAATCAATCACATCAATCAATCAATCACTTCAATGTCAAGTACAAGCAACCCATGCTTCCTTTCTCCACAAGTAAGCAACCCATGCTTTCTCTCACCAAAGTCAAACCACCTCTCACTTCACCCATCCCTCACCTCACATCACTCACCCATTACACCCATCACCTCTCCTTATCCCTCTCTCTCTCTTTCTCTTTTCTCACACCATTTCCAAGCAAGAGAAAGAGCCCACACGTCCATGGTTTCCAAGAGGGAAATGTGATTTGTGGCCCACCATCCCATTCCAAAACCCATCATCCTAGCCATCCATTTCCCATCTCCACCATCAAAGAGGAGCACAAGGAGGGTGACGTTCCAACGGACCGAGAAATCAACCGGTGGGTGCTTCTATAGGTGTAGATTTCTTGTTTTGATGATGGGCCAAGTGAGGCCTACCGATCAATGGTATGGATCTCATTTTGGACCCTAAATGTGGCCAATGGTCCACTTTGATTTCAAGATCAATTCATGATGGGGCCATTCTCCATGGACCCCATCATGATGTTTACTTTCTTTGCATAACATGGCCATTTAGACCATCCATTTCGGTGGAGAAAGGATCTCCACCGTTGATTTTGATCGGTGGGCCCATATGAAATGGGACCCACTTAATGTATGTTGTAGATCATGTAACAGAGGGCCCATAGTGGCGGGGTTCCTCTACCACATGTTTATCTTTCTCTCTCTCCCTCTTTCTTTCTTTTTGTGTGTGTATGAGATGATATGGCCTTGTGGCCCACCCGGATGGACCCCACCATGAATCATGTATTTTATCCAAGCCATCTAAAGGTGGGGCCCACTTTACATATGTATTGTAACCACACCACCTCACCATGTGTGGCCCACCTATAAAGGGCCCACCTTAAATGCATTGCACGCCCAAACAAAGGAAAGAGAGTCCAGGGACTCTCTGGACGTTTAAAACAAAATACAAATATCAGCCTTTCTAAGGCATTGGAAGTGGGTCACTTGTATAGGACCCACCTTGATGTATGTGTTCAATCCATGCCGTCCATCCTATTTACCAGCTCATTTTAGGCGTTGAGCCGCAAAGTGGAACTGATCCAACTTTCTCTTGGGCCATACCTTAGCTAATAGTGATGTTCACCGTTTAAAGACACCTAAATCTTTCTACACTACACGCCGAAAACACCCTATATTGGTCTTGATGGACTGGTATCGGGCTATGGAAGCCAGTGGTTGGGGCGGATTTGACCGAAGCGGGCCCCACACGTGAAAAACCCTAGAAATAAAGGAATTTCAAAAAAAAAAATTAAATTAATATAACAGCAATTGCTGCTGCTGTTTCTGACAGGCAGGACGCCTGGCGCCCTGCGCTGGGCGAATGGGCAGGCCACCCACGGCCCAGCCGTGGGCCCCACCTTGATGTTTATTTCAAATCCAATCCGTTCATGAGGTGGACCACCCCCTGAGGTGGGTCCCCTCCAAAAATCAGCCTGATCCAGATCTCAGGTAGCCCACAGCAAAGGAAACAGTGTGAATGAACGTTTACCATTGAAATTCTTTTGGGGTCCACAGAAGTTTTAGATCAAGCTGAAATTTGTTTTCGCCATTCATCCAGGCCCGTGTGACCTTATGGACGGGCCAGATGGCATATGAGCATTACGGTGGGCCCCACGTGGGAGCCCACAGTGATGTACGTGTCTTATCCCCACCGTCCAGGCGGACGGTGGGAGCCTACCGTAATGTATGTGTTGTATTCCACCGTCCAGCGGACGGTGGAGCCCACGGTGATGTTTGTGTTTTGTGCACACCGTCCAGTGGACGGTGGGTCCCACCTGGAGTCTTCCATGCACCTGAAACTTGGTCTGAACCCTCAATCAAATGGGACACCCATAATGGATGGGCTGGATTTACAAACCATATCTCTGTGGGCCCTCAAAAATGGTTATGAAGGTTTTAATGGTGCACGACCCCTCTCCACTTCTGTATGTGGTGTGGCCCACACAAGTCACGGATTGACTTGATTTTTGAGACCTAGGCCCACGATGGGATGGTGTATCTGACTGATGGGTTTGATGTTTAACAAACATCAGCCGTGGGGTCCACTCGGCTTGAGCTCATGGGAGCTTAATTGTTAGCTCGAGCTCATTGTACCTTCTCCATATATATATATATATATATATATATTATATATATTATATTAATATATATATATTTATCATTTATATATTATATTATATATGTTGTATTGTATATATTATATATTATATTATATAATATATATTTGTTGGTCGGCCTTAGGGATTTTTAATGGTGGAAATCATCATCACCACTTATATTTTGGTGTGGCCCACCTTGGTATACATGTAAGGCCCATGTGACTAGGCCCATCTGGATGTATTTGTGGCCCGTTTGTTGAGGCCCACATTTGATGTATTTGTGGCCTGTTGTCGAGGCTCACCTTGATATTTATAAGGCCCATGTGATGGGGGCCCATCCAATGTATTTGAGGCCCATGTTACAAGGCCCATTGTGATGTATTCAAAGGCCCATGGGATATGGCCCATTGCAATGTACATAAGGCCCCTTTGATGTGGCCCACTTGATTTATAAAAGGCCCATATGATGCGGCCCATTTGATGAATATAAGGCCCATGGGTCGAGGCCCAATAGGACGTCCTTAGGGTCCATTGCAATGAGGGATTCCTCCATAGTGTGTGTAATAATGTTTGATGACAGGTTATGCCTTGGGAGAAATGTTGGTTTGACGTCCACGTTGTAAGAATAATGTTGGTTAAATGTCCGCATTATAACTCTCCCTAGGGCCCATTAGTAGGCCCACATTTGTTGATAGTTCACCACTTTATAACATGCTTAGTATAGCTCCATGATTCATACCCATACGCATCATTTGTATGCTTGATATGAGGAATGTTTGATCATAGCATAAGCCGTTGGGCTGAGACATTTACGGGACTCCTTATGAGACGGAGTGCCCCACATGATCGCATGGTACGCGTGAGATTGCTGCATGATTGTACGGTGTGAATCATGCATCTCGCATATGTGTGACTTGATCACTGCACGCCCTAGCGACATCAGGGTCGTGGCTCCACAGGCACATCGTGGATGGCCGTATCGGATACCGGAAATACTTTATTCTAACACCGTGGGCACTTAGGATGTCCTTGGGTGAAAGTCCTAGAACCTTTTTGGTACCAGGAGATGCTTCAACGTCCAGACCAAGTGGATACACGAGCGCCCGAGTGCCAAATACCAGTAGGCCGCGTCTGCCACTGTGTCGTGGTCAGTTGAAAAGGGGTGTGGCCTTATCCGCCTGAGTGAGGGGGCTATAAGCTAGGCTGAGTTTGACCAGCTCGCAAATGTGTCCGCTATCGACGAGCCGGGTAGGTATTGGCAGATTACTGGTCAGGCGGATAGTGTGGTCTCTTCCACTTGCT
Organism: Magnolia officinalis; assembly: GCA_021015155.1. Taxonomy (NCBI): domain Eukaryota; kingdom Viridiplantae; phylum Streptophyta; class Magnoliopsida; order Magnoliales; family Magnoliaceae; genus Magnolia; species Magnolia officinalis. Next base: position 5,818,704 of record JAJHSJ010000002.1, read on the forward strand.
TGACTGTGCAGCTAGGGAGGAGGCAGTCAGTGTGAGGTTTATTAGACCTCGGTGATATCCAGAGAGGAACTGTACTGATATGTGTACATGATGAGGAATGACATGCTTGTATTGCATCTCGCATATGGCATTCGGCTACGTAGGCCTTGCATTGCGTCGGTATGGCCGATAACATTCATGTTTCGCATCGCATGGCCTTAGTATGACCGATATCATTCATGCCTTACATTACATAGCTCTGGTACAACTGATAGCATTCATGGACTTACCGCATATTTCCGCATTACTCTGATATTGTACACTTGGCGTTTGCCTTGTACACACACTTACACCACCCTCTAAGCTTTTGTAAGCTTATGCACGACCGTTGCGTGCAGGTAGTGTTGGACAGCAGCAGTGCTGAGGCAAGAGCGCGTATCAGATCTCTTTTTGGAGCTTTTTGATCACCCTGTATTTCCTTTTCTACATTGTACTTAAAAGTTTTTGATATAGTGGATATGTGGTGATGTTGTTTTGTGACTTGGTTATGCTTGTGGTTATGCTCCATTAAAAAAAAAAAATTCATACTGAAAATCCTCCTTGTAGGATCCCAGGATCGAAATCTGGCGTATGGGCGCTGGGAGCCGAGAATGGGGTGCTACGGAGGCTGTCGGCACCGGATTCGGCGATCGGGAATTGTGTGAGCCCGTTTTCCGAGTTTGGGGCGTGACAAGAGGGTAAGTTTAACTAAACACTTCAAGTTAAAGGCATTATAGATCACATATACTGGCACAGTACACTTACTATCAACACTCGAGGATCAATTAGTGCCAACCAGGCACTTGAAACCTCTCAAACCCATTTAGCCATTAAAACGAAGCCTCATACCAATCCGACTGTTGGGTCGAAACGTATGGGCCAAACAAGACCTGAAATATGCAATACGACCCACCTGGGCCTCACACTCGGCCCAAACAAGGCCAAGACCCCTGGGCAGGGCCCCCAAGCCAATTGGATGGAGTGGATTTATCATAGACATTACAACAGCCCCCACACGAAGTGTGTGCGCACCATGTATCATAGTGCATGACGTGCACTGAAACCAAGCAAAGGGGTCAAACGGCCTTTGACCGAGTCATTTCTCCCGCCATTTTGAAATTTAAAACTGGTGAAACTTCAAGCTCCAAAGTGGGCCACCCTGGCCACTTTCTGGATGATCCAAACCGTCCATTTTGCTCGTGGGGTCCGCCCAACCAAAACCGTATAGGGATTTGGATCCATGAATAGGAATGGATGAGTTGGGTTTGAACCGTTCATCTCCTTATGTATGGCTAAGATCCACAGATGAAGGATCATCAGATGGCTTGGTGGGCAAGCCAGCACCAGTTTATCCAAGGGGTTACAACCACCCACTAGTCAGCTAAGGAGAAGTCCCCTCACAACCAGAAATGGCCAAGCAAACTAAAAGAAGGGAAAAAGGAGAATTTCCTTTTTTAGATTGGGGAGGCTGGCATGATTGTGACCATTCCCTGGGGCCACATGGCATGATCCCAGCCCCTCCTTGTGGGTAGTACGAAATGAGAAGCTGAGTTATCTCATGTCATGAGAAAAGAAGAAAAATCGAATCTTCTCATGAGATAAACCGGAACTTGCGTTTGTGTCCCAAAAAGTGGGCCCCACACTGATCAGGGGACCCATCTGGTCCGCTCAAATGGACCAGATTATGTTGAAACACATGGGATAGTGATCTGCCATTAATAACCTAATCATCTTTCCCGATAACCCACCTGGACCCGATCACGAGATGGGTCTCACCAGACTTAGAGAATTACTTTTCTGAGAAATCAGAACATCAACAACTCATCTCTAGGATCAGATTGGCCCCATGCATAGCCATCCTTCGATCACAGCCATTGCTAGGGGAGGTCTCTTTCCAACCGTTGATGATCTCTCCCTCCAGGCTATAAATAAGACACTATTACTTCAGGATTTCATACTAGAAAGAGAGTGAAAGGAAAGAAAAGAGAGGGGGAGAGATAAAGAGATCAGAGGAGAAAGGTCGAGTAAGGAAGAGTGAGTTGAGTGGGTGACTCGGTGCTACACTGCACCAACTCGGCCCACACAATTCGGACCGGGTTTGGTCAGTGCTGACCAGCAGCACACCCGCTAGGAGAGAGAGACAGAGAGAGAGAGAGAGAGAGAGAGAGAGAGAGAGAGAGAGAAGAGTCGTGGGCCAGCTTGCAGATCAGACCAAGTAATGGCCTAACTTCCCCTATTTTTCTTTCCATCTAATGGCACGTTGTACGGTATATCCAGTCACAAATCTGGACTGAAAACCCACCTTAAAGGCAGCTAAAAATCTAACTTGAAAATAGCTGGGAATCCAGCTTGAAGACAACCAAAGTCCGGCCGGGAATTTGGACATTACCAGGCTGAAATCACGCCTGAAGTTGTGTTAAAAATGAGCCCTATCAAGGCCGTGTTTGGTGCTAAAAACGAGCCTCACCTGGGCCTTGAATCGAGCTGAAAACGCCCTTCAACTGGCCCACAACCTGGACTAAAAGTGGGCCATGAATCTGATCTAAAGGCAGGCAATAGTTGGGCCTTCAATCCAAGCTGAAACCATGACCTAAATCGGGCCGCCATCAGGCTTTAATTTGAGCTGCAAAATGTCCCACCAACAGAGTCCTTATTTGGAATAGAAATAGGTCTCTATATTGGGTGTAATGCTCGTATCCTAGTTTGTACCGTTCCTTAAAACTCCCGCAGTCCTCCCGGTCGAATTTTGGCGACCCGCGACGCATAGATAGCATTTGCACGCGACCCTGAGTTACACCCTGTTAACCCGAGTCGACTCGACCCGAGACTTGTACCCTTGCGACTGCGTCGTCGTTGCGGTTCTAATGCCGCGACTTGCATGCCGATGCGATACTCAAGCCAAGAGTTGTGGGCCCGCGCATATTTCAAAAAAACGTCATGCATTTGCAAAACCAAAGAGAATCTCTACAACCTATCACATTAATCAATTAATCAAATCAAGTACACCCATCACTCACCCATACCTCTCTATTCCCCAAAATCAACACAACTCATACCTCTCAAGTCAAGTACGCTCATCACTCACTTATCACACCTATCCCTCTCTCCTTACTTCTCTTCTCTCTCACATTTTTCCACCATTTTCCAAGCAACCCAAGAGAGAAAAGCGTCCAAGCTCTAAGGAGAGCAAGAACCCCAAGTGTGAGGCCCACTTCCTACCCTAAAACCCTCAATGCAACCCTTCAATTCTCATCTCCCACCATCAAAGAAGAAGCCAAGGATCTTAGCTTTCCAAGGAACCAAGAAGGAGTGAAAACAGTGGGTGTTTTGTAGGAGTAGATTTCAATTTTTGTGATGGACCAAGTGGGGCCTACCGATTGATGGTTTGGATCCTATTTGGGACCCATCTTGATGTTTGTATTGTAATCCTAGGAGGGCTCATAGTAGCGGAGCCCTCCATCACACGATTCTCTCTCTCTCTCTCTCTCTTATGTGTTGTGGACCCCCCACTGCAATGTATGTATCCACCCTATCCAGCAAGTGGGCCCATGGTCTAGATGGCCAACACCATCCATCCGGCCGAAGGCGTGGACAGGCCGGCTGCTGGCACCGTCCAACACCCCTAGACTGAGGCAAAACATAAAGTATCAGCTTGATTCAGATCCGGTGGCCCACCCACGTGGCGCCACCTTGATGCATGTACTCTATTCCCACTGTCCAAACCAGCAAAGGACGATGGGCTTGCTATGATGTATGTGGTCATTTACACTGTCCAGACAGATGGACGGTGGGACCACATGATATACGTGTTATATATGTACCATCCGTGGAACCCACCTTGACGATGTGTTGTATCTTCACCATCCTGGGACGGTGGGACCACTTAGCACTTGTGGCATCCACACCATCCAGCAGGGACGGTGGGACCCACCGTAATGTATGTATCTTCATCCGGGTTGTCCGTCCAGATGTCCAGGGCCTGGATGCTAGAGTACTTCAAAATAAAAATAATAACAATATAATAATAATAGTATATATAATATTATATGGTGGGCCCCACGTGGGACCCACCTACCGTGGAAGCGGATTGGCCGGTCTACCGCACACCAGCTTTGTAGCTGCTGCAATGACGTCAGCAGTTCTGCGGGCCCCTAATCATGAGGCATATCTTATATCTCAACCATCCATTGTATGGACGACAACAAGTTTTGGGAGTCTAATCATGAGGCATGTGTCATATCTCCACCGTCCAAACTACTGGATAGTGGGACGCACCGTGATGTAGGTGTTTTATCACCATGATGTAGGCCACACGTGTGGGGCCTACCATGATGTATGTATTTTTCATCCTCACCGTCCAGACTGCTGAACAGCGGGGCGTACTGTGATGTAAGTGTTTCATTCACTCCGTCAGCCCAAGGACTCCACCTTGATATTTGTGTTTCATCCAGACCGTTCAACGGTGGGGCCTTGACATGATGTACGTGTTCTATCCGAGTCATCCAGTCCAGCTAGACGTGGACCCCACCTTGATGTATGTGGTCGTCCTCACCATCCACGTGGGACGTGGACCCCACTAGGATTTATGTATTTCATCCACGTCGTCCGTGGAATACTGTTGGACTATTGTCCAACAGCTGCAACGGCCCACCACGTGATGTATCTGTTTTATCCACACCGTCCAAATAGGGCAGTGAGCCCTGATTGATGTACCTGTTGCATCTCCACCGTCTAATGTGGATGATGGGACTCACCCCGATGTATGTGTCTCATATCCACACCATCTATCCGTTTTGATGGTGCAGGGCCCACCTGCTGTAAGAGCTGGGCCCACCTAACTATTCAGGCCCACCTTGAGGCATGTGTTATATTCACACCGTCCATTTGCTGGACGTGGGTCGTGCCACCCACCTTGATGTATGTTTTCCCGCACTGTCCAGCCCTTGTGCCTAGCTCATAGGCCCTTGTGTGAAGCCCGATATGATGTATTCACACCCCAAGTGATGAGGCTCATTATGATGTATTTGAGGGCCCTGTGTGAGGCCCAATGTGATGTATATGAGGCCCTTGAGCGAGGCCCATTGTGATGTATATGAGGCCCATGAGTGAGGCCCATTGTGATGTATATTAGGCCCATACGAGCGGCCCATTGTGATGTAAATTAGGCTCGTGTGAGAGGCCCATTGCGATGCATATAAGACCTATGTAATGCTGCCCAGCGTCATGTGCATTAAGCCCATGAGTTACGACCCATTGCGATGTGTAAGGCCCATTGTGATGTATATGAGGCCCATGTGATGCAGCCCACTTGATGTATATGAGGCCCATGTGATGCGGCCCATTGTAATATGTGAGGCCCAGTGTGATATATGTGAGGCCTATGTGATGAGGCCCGATGTGATGTATATGTGGTTCATGCGATGCGGCCCACTTTATGTATATAAGGCCCATGTGATGCGGCCCATTGTGATATATGAGGCACATGTGATGTGGCTCATTGTGATATGTGAGGCTCATATGATGAGGCCCGTGTGATGTATGTGAGGCCTATGTGATGAGGCCCGATGTGATGTATATGTGGCTCATACGATGCGGGCCACTTGATGTATATGAGGCCTATATGATGCGGCCCATTGTGATATGTGAGGCCCATTATGTTGTATGTAAGGCCCTTATGTGAGGTCATGGGCCCCACTATATGTTTGGCCCTATGAGGGCCACTCCTTGGGAGCAATGTTGGTTGAATGTCCGCATTGATGGACAATTATGGTTAAATGTCCACATTGTGACCTTCCCTTAGGCCTCGTCAGGCCCATTCTTGATATGAGTAGGTCGTCCAGGCTCATCCTTGACATGAGGAGAGTACATCATCATCGTATAACATGCTTAGTATAACTCCACGATCCATGCCCATACACATCATATGTATGCTTGTTATGAGGAATGATTGATCATAGCACATGCCATTAGGCGGATTATTGACCAGATAATATGACTCATGCATCTCGTATTTTGTGATATAACCACCGTACGCCCTAGCGACATCAGGGTCGTGGCCTCCACAGGCATGTCATGGATGGCCAGATGAGACACTAGAAATCTTTTTCTACATGAGGTACCATAAATGTCCCTGGTGAAAGTCCCTAAACCCTCTTGGTACCAGAGGATACCCCAACGTCTAAACTGAGTGGATATATATGAGCGCATGAGGGCCGTATACCAGTAGGCCGCATCTCCCATTGTATCATGGTCGGTTGGGAGGGGGTGTGGCCTTACTCGTCCGAGAGAGTAGGTAATGTTAGGCTGAATCTGACTAGCTTATAAATGGGTCCACTATCAACAAGCCGAGCCAATATTGGTAGGCAGATAGTGAGGTCTCTTCAACTTACCCAGTTGTATGCTTGATGGGACGGTAGGTGACGTAGAGTGTACTAGACCCCGGTGATGATCCCAGAGATGTACGGTACCAATATGTGGACTTATTGAGCAGGAGTTGTATACTCAGCATTTTACTTATTCATTCACTATCTACTCGGGCTGGTGGTGCGCAAATAATTATTATGTGTACTTTCGCAATGACCAGGATCTCAGTTGGGGCGCGCGACCAACCTGAGATCAGGAGTTTACCACATTGAATCTGGCTATCCAAATTTAGGCATAAGACTAGTTTGGATAGAAGTCCCTTGTAATGGACCACATAGCCTGCGATACTACGTACTATCATCCCGACTTCACACTCCAACTTGGTCATTTCATTCTCACCGCATATTACATTGCATCCTCAGCACATAGCATTTGATTTACTATGCTTCTACACTGTATAGCCTGAATAAGGTTGATGGTATTATGGACTTGCCAGGATCTGCATATTGCATTACATCCGTGGCATATAGCATTTTGGGTTGCTATGTTTCTACATTTATATGGCCTAGATGAGGTTGACAGTATTCGTGGACTTGTCAGGATTTGTATATTACATTGCTTCCTCAGTATATGATATTGGCTTATTATATATTTACATCGCATAGCCTGGATAAGGCTGATGATATTTATGGACTTACCACCATGTTTCCACATTGCTTTGATATTCATACTTGGCACTTACCTTACACACACACTTATACCACCCTATAAGCTTTCTATAAGCTTATGCACGATAGATGCATGCAGGTGGTGTTAGGTCGCAGCAGTGTTGAGCCTGGAGCGTGCAACTGTCTTTTGAAGCTTCAATTTTTGATATATGTATTTTCCTTTCAGCACTGTATTCAACTGTTTATATTAGTGGATATGTGATGATGATGTTGCCTTTATGATTTGGGTAAACTTATGGTTATGATTCTTACGAGATAAATGTACGTTGGCAAATCCTCCTTGTAGGATCCTAGGATCGGAATTTGGCGTATGGGTACTGAGAGCCGAAAATGGGATACTGTGGAGGCTGTCGGCACCGGATTCGGTGATCAGAAATTTTGTGAGCCTGGTTTTCGAGTTTGGGGCGTGATATTGGGCCTGTAACGGGCTGAAAATAGTCCTTCAGAAGGGTTGTCATATGGGCCGAAGCCATCCCATATTCTGAATCACAATCAATCCAGAGAATGGGTCGGAACTGGCCTCTCAATAGACAGCAAGTGGGCCTCACCACACGTGGACAACAGGAGGGCCACACCACGCATAGACAGCCGTTGGGCCGCACCACATCTGACATCAGGTGGGCTACACCCTGTGTAAAACAGGTGGGCCGTACACTGACTACAGGTGGGCCATACCCTGTGTAAATTCTGTGGGCCGTACATGGGCCTCATGATGGGCAATAGGTAAGCCAGATCACCAGTCCAGCAGCAACTGTGGACCAAGCAAATCAGCCCAGCCACGACAGCTGGGTCTGGGCTGAGTCCTGCGTTGGGTCCAACAGACTAGGGCCCAAGCCCAGCCATAAATGGACAAAAAATATGAGCCTAAGATGGGGACAACAATGAGCTACCCAGTCCCCATTTATGGACTTAATATGGAACCCAATGGTTGGGCCAAGACAAGGACCAACTCTGCCCCTGAATAGGAATAATTTTGGGCCCAAACCTGGCCACTTATAGGGATAAAGTCTAGCGGGCCTGGTCACTCAAGGGCAGGCTCAACTGACCTTGTTCATGAGTCCTTCCTTGCCTCCACATAACTTCAATACGTCAGTTAACTATAATCTTGAAAATATTGTCTAATATGAGCTCTTGGGTTGGAAACAATCATAGGAAATCAATCACACGACATTGAACAGTTAGTTGATCACAGGAATCTAAATCAAGAAAGGACTTACGAACCCTCAGGTGATGACTTTCCCCTTGGGCTTTCCATCTTTAAGTTAGTTTAAACATAGTTTCCATCTAAATCGTAATTTCTAGTTTAAAGTTCTGATTAATTGCGTTAAGATTAACGGTCCTATCTTGATCTATACATTCACATGAAATAAGGATTGCATGATAAGTTCACATACTAGTTCATTAATATTAACTATATGCAATAATCATTGAATTCCATGTTTTAATATTTCATTACTTGATAATTTATACTTCAACTTCATGAAGCTACAAACCTTGCTACCATTATGTAATGCACCTTTACATGCTAGTAGGTTGTCGTGAATCGCTATAAACACTTAAACTCACCGCATTTCACGTGGAGAATTTCACTGTTGCATGTGAGCCACGCTTGGGATGCAATTAGACAGAATATGTGGATAATGGGACCCTTGACATCACGTATGGAGGGATCCCATTAAACGTTCCAAGGTGGTAAAACCTCATGGGCCGGGGATGGTGGTCATGGGACACAATGCCCGAGTTGTTGGCCTACGCAGGGTGACGAGCCCCCCGTGGTGACCATTGAGTTGCATAAAAAATGATTGATTGTAATAATAATGGTTGGCTAATCATGCATTCATAACATAATAGCGATCACGGGTGACTAATTCTAGACACTGTAGCACGTGCCCTTCATTTAGGGTATCGTTTCGTTAGCTCCTAAACCACCGACTATCAACCCTTGGTCACTGTGTTATGCAAGTTATGCTATGCTAATGACTCACGTACGAGATATGTACGATGACTTGGCACCATGTTGTACGAGATATGCTACGTGGGTAACCGGTCTTATGCATGGGTGACGAGCCCAAGTCCGACTGGATGAGCATCCCCAGGTCAATGTGCATTCATCCATCCATGCCTTATAATAAGATCGCATCATGTTTGTTTTGTATGTATCATTGCTTTTTTTATATATATAATATGTTTGCTAAGGCGACGGTGTGTAATCTTGAGGAGAATTCACACAGAGTTGGCCACTTATTCATCGAATATCCAACGTACAGAGTATGCAGGTGTAGATGAAGAGGATGGTAGCACTAGCCTTAAGGCGCGACAGTAGACCCCGAGGAAGGATATTATGATGACAAGCCATAGTAGGAGGCGACTGAATATTTCGGACTCAACTACTAGATGTAGTATTTCTTTTACAGTTGTTGGTATTTGAAAAGCTTATAAATTTTGTAACTATGGCCCCCAGCTGAGTGGGCCAAATATTCGGATTTATATGATATTATTCATGCTTACACATGCTATCGCACTCTGATATTATTATTCTGTTTGCCTTTTGATTTATTAACTCTTGGTTTTCTGAAACGAGTCCCGGACTCGGGTTTTAGAAACCGGGGCGTTATAGTGGATCATCGATATTTATTATGAATTGCCCATATTCACTATGGATCGTCAATATTTTTAGTGTGGATCACCGATATTCAGTGTAGATCATCGATATTTACCATAGACTACTGATATTAAGAGTGGAGTGCTGATATTCACTGCGGATCACAAATAGTAAGAGCAAACTATTGATATTCACTATGCACTGCTGATATTTCCACTGTGATCACAAATATTCAATATAGGGTACACATCCGACAAAAATGATCATAACTTCCTTGTTACATGTTTAATTTAAATAATCTTGTGCTCGTTGCAAAGGTAATTTGATGAAATTTCAAATGGATTTGGAATCATCTCATTGGTACATTATTTAATTGTCCAAAGTTCATCACTCATTGTGGATCTTTGATATTTACTGAGGCTCACTTTTGGGAATTAAAATGGTGTCTAAATGAAATGATTCCAAAATCATTTGAAAGCTCATCAAATTACCTTTCCAACAAGCATAAGATCACCAAAATCGGACATTTAATGAATGCGTTATGCTAATTTTATCGGACCAATATCACATAGTGAATATCAGTGATCCACAATGATCTTGATGAACTTTGGGCCCACTTTTGAACAATCAAATGGTGTCCAAATGTAATGGTTCAAAATCAATTTGAAATTTCATCAAATTACCTTTTCAACGAGCATAAGATCACCCAAATTGAACATCTAACGATGGAGTTATGGTCATTTTCATCAGATGTGTACCCCACAGTGATTATATGTAATCATAGTGGAAATATCTACGGTCCACAATAAATATTAATGGTCCACTCTTAATAAATGCGATCCACAGTGAATATTAGCAGTCCACTCTTAATATTAACGGTCCACAGTGAATATCGATGATCTACATTGAATATCGATGGTTCACAGTGAAAATATCGGCGATCCACAGTGAATATGGTCGATTATAGTAAACATTGATGATCTATCATACAACATCCATCCATTACAACATACTTTTATCTTTCTACAGTTAAACCTTCCTGAGATCCACCTATATTTATATGTCATCCAAACTGTTGATAAGGTCATTCCCACCGGGATGAATTGAAAACAAAGGTCTTAGCTTGATTAAAAACTTATGTGTCCATGCAAATATCTCAACGGTGTCCCATTATTTCCTCTCATGTGACTCACTTTGGGTCTTGGATCCATCTTATATTTTATCACATATTTTAAAATAAGATCATAAAACGGACGAACGGAGTGGATTTCTCACGAACATCATGATGGCCCCACCTAGATTACCCGGTAACTTTCTGTGAAAGGCTTTCGCAGAAAATCTACGTCCGCAACCACTTGAATCGATTGGGTGGTGTACAGCACACTACCGACCTGCTGTTGTAGGTACGTATCGTGTGAAGACGACGGGAACGGATTGGCTACTGCCGCTGACACCAGCCAATGGCTGATGGTCAGTGATCTGTGGGCCCCACTATGATGTATGTGTTTCATCCATGCCATCCATCTATTTTTAAAGATCATATGACGGAAAAAGACCAAAAACAAAGTATGTCCCGATATGAAATGGACCACATTACAGGAAATAGTGTTGAATGAGCGTCAACCATTAAAAACATTTTGGGGGCCATAAAAGTTTTGGATTGAGATGATTTTTGTTTTCCCCTTCTTCTAGACTTGTATGACCTAATAAATAGATTCGATGTCAAATAAAAAGTACAGTGGGCCTTAGGAAGATTTTAATGATGGATATCCAATCACTATTGTTTTCATGTGGTGTGGTCCACCTGAAATTTATATACCTCTCATTTTTGAAATAAGTACATAAAATAATCTTTAAAATTAGATGAAGGTAATGGATGAAATACATACATCATGGTGGGGCTCACAGAGCACCGACCACAAGCCACGGGGCTGGTGTCAGGTGGAGTAGCCAGTCCGTTTCCGAAGACGAGCGCTGACGCTGAAGCTCGGATGGGATGGTCTACCACACACCACTGATGTAGCTGGTGTGTTAACGTCACCAAGTTCTGTGGGTCCATGACTATGTATGTGTTATATCCAAACCGTCCGTACATTTGGTGAGCTATTATTAAGACTTGAACCGAAAAAGGACGCGGTTTAGCTAGTGACGCTGGTGCAGCCAGCAGCTACCGGTTGGTGCTACGTGGACTCTACCATGATGCATGTGCTTTATCTGTACTGTCCATCTAGTTTGAAAGATAATTATAGGGTTTGATCTCAGTTTTTGAAATAGATCTAGATCTAAGGTGAATCATATTATAGGAAAACATTAATGATTGAATGTCCACCATTAAAAACCTCTTAGGGCTAAATGTAATGGCTATTTGACATTTAACTGATTGATTAGGTTATACAAACTTGGATGAAGGAAAAAAAAAAAAAAAAAAACACACCTTAGATCTAAAACTTCTGTGACTCCCTACAAGCTTTGAACAGTGGGTATTCAATCAACACTATGCTATGCGGTCAACCTGAGATTTTGATCTACCTCGTTTTTTGGCTTATACTGTAAAATGACTTGAAGGAATGGGTGGACAGCATAAATGAAACACATATGTCATGGTAGGGCCCACAAAGCACTGACTAGTGGGCACGGGCTAGTTGCAGGGTGAGTAGCTGATCCGTTTCCACCGAAAAATAAGACAAATCCAAAGATCAAGCGGACCACACTATAACGAGCCGTGGGAGATTGAACGTTTACTATTGAAACTCTTTCAGGGTTAAGAGAAGTTTTGGATAATATAATAAAACTTTATAAATAGATTGGATGGAAAATAAAAGTTATAATAAGCCTTGTAATGTTTTGACTTGAAAAAGCATTGTTCCTCTTTTATTTGTGATGTGATGCACCGGTGCTTTGGATACGACTATTTTCTATTCTAAAAAAAAATGATCACTCTATAAATACATCAATGTGGCATATGTAACTTTGATCTCATTTGAACGCGATTTCCTGCGAAAGGCTTTCGCAGAAAGTTTATGCGCAAGGATTCTAGGTGGGGCTTGTTGCTATGTTTGTGAGAAATTAAAGCCGTCCATTCATTTTTAGACCTCATTTTAAGACATTCTACTAAAAATGAGTAGAATCCAAAACTCAAGTGAGCCAGAGGAGATGAAACAGTGGGAAAGGATTGCCTACCGTTGAAACCTTCTTAGGCTCTACCTTACTGTTTATATGCCATCTAAACCGTTTATAAGGTCATTTTCACTTAGATAAAGTGAAAAAACTAAAAAAATTATATCGTTAAAAACTTTTATGGACATATAAATATTTCAACGGTGGTCACTATATCTCCACTGTTTCCTCTCATGTGGCCCATTTGAGTTTTTGATCATCCTCAATTTTGGTACCACGTCATAAAATGAGCTTAAAAAACGGACAGGGGGTTAAATTTCATACAAACAACTAAGTAAAACCCACACAGAATCTTGTGTAGGAACTTCCTGCGAAAGTCTTTTGCAGGAAATCGGCGTCCGTTCGTACGAGCTCGAGGAGCGTCAGAGCTCGTCTTCGCACGACACGTACCACACTAGTTAGGTCGGTGGTGTGTGGTACACCAGCCAATCCGCTTCCGATTTCTATACTTTCATTTTCTCTTTTCAGATACTCCTATTTTCTCACTTCACCTCTTTTCTTACTTCATTTTCTCCTTCCATTGTAGTGGGGTGTTTTATTTATTTACTTATTTATTTATTTTTTATTCGTTCACTCAGATGGTTCATAATTCATTTTCTCCTTACAACGCCCACCATTGTAGTTGTTTCTTTTCCTTCACAGCTGTTTTAGTACTCTCCTTACATTCTTCTCACTTCTTCTCCTTTCATAGGTTTGTTATACAGTTTCTCTTCCTTTCCTTTCCTCTTCTGATAGCTTCTGAAAGCGAAATTACACCCCCTCCCCCCACCCCCAAAAAAATAAAATAAAAAATCACACCTTTTTAAGTTTCAAAACACCCCATCCATCCACAATCTTGTTTCTACTATGGAGTATCTGAAGGATCATGTTGTGGAGATCATTCAATGGTTATGGCCTCCTCTAGCTAAGCAGTTGGATTATGTCATAAACGCCCAGGCCCATCTAGAGGCCTTGACAAGAGCAGCTGAAGAAATAAAATACAAGCGCAAGGGCATCCAAGGAGACGACATTGATGGGCCATTGAAGAAAAGAAGGAAGCTGACCCACCAAGCTGCGCTCTGGATTGATGACTCAATCAAATTTGAGAAGGAAGTTGATTCGATAAAATCCAACTTCGAGCAAAGGCCAAAATTCTTTAATGGACTTTGCTCCAATTACTTCTCTCGCTATAGATTGGGTAAAAGGGCAGTTCGAATTCTCGACGAGGTTAAAGATCTCAATGAGAAAACACCTCTTGGTGAGGTGGCTTTGAGTCCTCCACGACCTACGGTGACAGAGAAGCAGGAATCATTGCCTCCTGGGCAGAGCACCTCTGAGCAGACCTTAGAAGAGATATGGCAATGCTTGCAAGATGAAGAGAGTCGGATCATATGTGTTTATGGAATGGGTGGAATCGGGAAAACTACCCTCATGAAAGCCATTAACAATAGGTTGGTTGGAACCCAAGACTTCGACACTGTACTATGGGTAACTGTCTCCAAGGAATTGAAGATAGAGAGAATCCAGAAAGAAATTGGGAATGAATTGAATTTGTTTATTCTCGATGGCGAGCAGAAGAGAGACAAGCTCTTTACTACGCTCAAGGACATGAAGTACATGCTCATCTTAGATGATCTCTGGCGAGATTTCGACTTGGAGGAAGCTGGGATTCCTCTGCCAAATGTGCAGAATAGATGCAAGATTGCAATAACCACGCGATTTATTCAAGTAAGCAATGCAATGGAGGCTGACAAACATATCAGAGTCAAGACTCTTACAAGTGAAGAATCGTGGAATTTGTTCTGTGACAAAGCTGGGGATGTAGCTCGTTTGCCTGGAATTCAACCGTTAGCTGAGGAAGTCGCCAATGAGTGTGGTGGTTTACCACTTGCAATCATTATGGTGGGACGAGCTATGCGTCGCAAAGACAAGAAAGAATTGTGGTTGGATGCACTAAGAGCATTGAGGGGATCTGCACCTGAGATTCCAGGTATGGAGCCAAATGTATTCCTTTCTCTGAAACTCAGTTATGATCACTTGGAAGATGATAAGCACAAGCGATGTTTCTTGTATTGTGCTTTATTTCCAGAAGATTATAACATAAGAATACCAAAACTACTCAAATTTTGGACCATGGAAGGGTATATAGACAATGTTGAAAGCTTTGAAGATGCTTCAAACAAAGGACACGCCATCATCGAAAGAATCAAGGAGGCATGCCTCCTTGAGGAGGGGGTATCTGGGAACACACATGTCAAGATGCATGATTTAATTCGCGACCTGGCAATATGGATAACTTCGATGTCTCAGGAGTTGAAATTTCTGGTGAGAGCTCGCATGGAACTGAAGGTGCCACCCAAGGAGGAAATGTGGGAGGAGATGGGGAGGATTTCATTGATGTCGAATGAAATAGAGGAGCTTCCAATGCGGCCCAATTGTCATAAGCTGGTATCCTTATTACTTAGAAAAAATACCCAATTGAAGATGATTCCTAATAACTTCTTTGATCTCATGCCTAAACTTCAGATTCTTGATCTAAGCTACACTTCCATTGAATCGCTTCCAATGTCCTTGTCATTGTTAGTGAATTTACGTGCGCTGATTTTAAAACGTTGTAGAAGTTTAGTTGAGCTACCACCATTCAAGCAGCTAAAAGAACTCGAATTTGTAGATCTCTCTTGCTCTGCCATAAGCAATCTGCCTGAGGGATTTGAAAATTTGGTGAAACTTAAGCAGTTGGATTTATCAAACTTGGATTGTCTTATAAGTATTCCACACAATGTATTGTCTAGACTGTCTCGTCTAGAGGAACTACGACTGCTTAAAACATATATCAATTGGAGCACAGCAGCTGAACCACAAGTCATCGATGATGCTTCGCTAGAGGAGGTCGCATCATTGACACGTTTGTCTACTTTTGATATCACAATACCGAACATCGACTGCCTGGAGCATGATGTGTTCTGTCAACGATGGTCAAGATTCAGAAATTTCGCTTTCCATGTCGGTTACGATTGGGTCTTTGACCGCCTAAGCAGCGATAACTCCGTGCGCATACACGAATGTCACCATTTCCCACCCGGGAGTAAGGTGATGATAAAACATGCAGAGGGCTTGAGTTTTGTAGCATGTGGTGGTCTAACACGGGTTTCTCAGGTAGCCGGTGATTCAAAGAACTTAAGACAGCTCCAAGTCTACAGATTCAATGGAATGGACTGTGTTATAGACTGGACAGAGGTGGGAGAAGGTGCATTGCAACAGTTGGAGTGGTTGTACCTCGACAGGCTACTGGACTTGGAAACGCTATTCCGGGGGAAAGTTCCACAGGGAAGCCTTCAAAACCTAAGGTCAATAGAAGTTTCATACTGTGAGAAGTTGAGGTGTCTCTTCTCTTCTAGTGTGGCAGAACATCTAGATGGGCTGCGGGAACTTACAGTGGGATCTTGTGATGAAATGGTGGAGATTGTTGAAGGTGACACACTGCCAGACAATCTCTTTCCACAATTACACAGGTAAGGTTTGAGAGATTACACAAATTAACAAGAATTATGTCTAGTACGGTGTTGGCTGCTATGAACTTGCAAGAGATCGAGTTGTTCAGATGTCCGTTATTGAAGAAGCTGCCGTTGTTCACTTCCATACAGAAGATCAAAGGAGAGAGGGACTGGTGGGCTGCTTTAGAGTGGGAAAATGAGAACACCAAGTCACTCTTTCAGCAGAAATATCATCAATGGAACTTCCCCCAACAAACGTAGAGCTGGAGTCGAATCAAGATGGTATATTCGTTTGGTATTCCATTAATGATTTCTTGTTGAGAAATTCGTAGGTAATTCACAAGTGAAGAAGTCGAAGCTGTGATTCTCGCCACACATGCCGATATGCAACATTTGTGTGGGACTTGGGCCATTCATGAGGCAGGTTGACTCATCACGTTGGCCACACATATATTGAAAGATAGCCCACCAAATCATTTTTTATAGTCGTCCAATTTCTCATGTATGTGCCAACCTGTGTCATTTTTGTGCCTGGAAATTTCCACAGGGTGCCCCACCTAATGAATGGCCTGGATCTACAATGTGTGCCATATTGGCATGTATGCTGCAAATGGCTTCTTCAGTCTCTGTGGATATTTTTTCTTGCTGGTTCTTGAATCCAATTCATGCATTCATTTAATCGCTATAACAAAAGTTTTAAAATGAGATGATCTTAATTAGTTTCTTGCAATCCTTTCTTATTCTAGTAAGATTAAAGTCTGGAAAGCCCTCTGCAAGACCGAACCTCCACCAACTATGATTCCATTCCTAGTTTCAGACTTGCTCAGCTTCATGGTTGGACTCAAATTCGGTGCGTCGGAGATAGGTAAGTGATTGAAGTGAGGAAAATGAGATATCTACACCCAAGATTTGAAGAGGTTTGCCAATTCCACACGTATGGGAATCCTGTCCATCCACATACAAGCACATGTGCCCGTGATCTGGACCAATATTAATTGACACTTAAAACAAATTCTACTACCTGTTCATTTGTTTTGTACGCTTAAAACACAATGTCAAGCTGCCTCATTTCGATTCCGGAGGGTGTGCCTATATGCAGATGGTGGGGCCCTCACACGTGGAATTAACAAAACTTCTCATTTCAATTTTGATTTGGTACCTTGAATTTTTTTTTAATTTATTTACTTAGTTTTCTCTAATAACCAACCATTTTGTAGGCACCCATGGAAGTATTGGGCTCTGTAAATTCAGGAGACTATAGAGCCATCCCTGGACTATAGAGAGCCCTCCCATCCGATCAACGGATCAAATACCTGAACCATAGGCCTCACACATACAAAACACGACCATTTTTGAAATTGCACATTTTCTGATGTGCAGGACTGTGGGCCTCATAATTCGTCGCTTTAAGGTATTTCCTTCCATTTCTCAGGTTCTGTTTGGTAGATGCCTAAAGATGAGTTCTTCTCATTTTAATTCACCATAGTAATGTATTAGAAATTTTTATCTTTAATACATAATGACTTTGTATTGAGTATTGACAGTAACTATGTATTAGACATCAAGATCTCGAATGCATCACTTTCATGAAGATTCACATCTTTAAAGTTAGAACCGCAAACAACCACAGGCCTTTTGGTTTTGGATTAAGGGACATAAATCAGAAGGAGATTGAGAACTTGCAACTACTTGATACAATTCAATATGATGACATTGATGACAGGATAGGAAGCTTATTGGAGATGGTGGTTCGATTTCTGCACTTGTTGTAACCACAATGATCTTCAATGACACTTAAGACTATGGTTATGCCAACTTTCTTGGAATTTGTATAAATCGCATTGTTATGGTTTTATTTAATTCGGTTGTAATCTCTAATGGTATGTTTCGATGCGGATTTTATACTCTGGATCGTTTATTTGTAACAACTCTGCTCCATACTCGCTTCTGGCAATGGCTGGAGTTGCATTGGAATCAATTAGGAATGTAATTCGATTGGGATGTTATAACATCCGTGTAAATTTAATAGTATCTACTTCAACATTCAGGTTCACCAGTATTGCTCTTTGGGTTCTTTGTTCAAAGATGGTTGGCTGATTTGGAACATCCATTTGTTGGTGAAAGTCATTGTGGAAGAGGGGGCTACACAATATGAGACCTTCATAAAAGCTGATTGTAAACGGTGCAGGTCCAACGGTTCACCTAACCACTACTGGAGCAGATGGGTCTAATCACCCCTCTAATCTATGGTATAAATAGTCCCCAGATTTCGATCTACGGCTTGAATCATTTAAAGGACGAGCTGGCTGGACAATATTGTTTTCTCTCTTTTCTATCTGTACTCTTGTAGTTTCTTGGGATGATTTTCATCAGAGAACCACTTTCCATTTATAGGAAGGGCCGGTAGTTTCGATGAGCCTGGGATTATCTAGTCTCATCCTATCTCCTTATATAATATACGTTTAAAGTTGAATTTGTGATTCAACTCAACACAACAACAACAACAAAAAAAAAAAAAAAAAGAAAAAGAAAAAAAAAGAAAAAAAAAGAGAGAGATTAAAAAATCGCAGGAAAAACCTCGTGTGATTGCTCATTAGTGGGCCCCACTAGCCTATATCCAATAGACGGGTGCTGTTGTGGATTTGGCAAGCTCTCATAATCACACTAAGAGGATGATCTTGGCTGTGGAACCTTGGATTCAAGTTTGAACTATTGAAAATTTTCTTTTAGATTATACATGCCAATGGTTAATGCAGAGATACATTCACGTTGAATATGTGATATTTTGTAAGTGCCGGAACGATCCGTTCAAACAGATCATTGTCAATGGGTGTTGAATATGATGTGTCAGAGATAGAAAGTGACAGCCCATATTATAAATCTGGAGCACGACCAGATGATCCAAGAGTAGATGCAGCTGCAAACGGACGCACAGGGAGAACGGACAGCAAAAGATCAAGGACCCCAATCAAAGTGCTCTAATACCATTTTCAAATTGAAAATGACTACCAGACTTTGAATATGGAAGAGGAGAGAAAAGCTTGTCCATTGCAAAGACCAGCTGGGAAATTTATAGGAGAATAAATAAACAGATACTACCGCCCTTAGTTGATCCGTGATTGATTTTACATACAATAATACAAAATATTATTTTATCTATACGGTTGGTTCCATGAAGGTTTCAACAGTAGTTTGTTGAATTACCACTGCTTTATTGTATTATTGATTTTAAATACAATAATACAAAAATTTCTTGCTTACGTTTCTAAAAAAATAAAAATAATAAATAAATAAGTCGATAACCTAGCAATACTCCTTC
The DNA here is from genome assembly GCA_021015155.1 of Magnolia officinalis. NCBI lineage: Eukaryota > Viridiplantae > Streptophyta > Magnoliopsida > Magnoliales > Magnoliaceae > Magnolia > Magnolia officinalis. The sequence continues at coordinate 5,838,384 of JAJHSJ010000002.1, forward strand.
CCCACCAGATGATCAGATTTTACTAATCTAAGACCTGTCGAGTTTACAAAGGGAGAAAAGTCCGACCTGCAGAAGGGATCATAAAGTCACCATTATCAAAGCTTTTCATGAGGTTGAGCTCTGTGGCTCCCATCATTATGTGTATCAGATAACCACATTGTCCATCAGATGCACTCTCTTTTTATAATCTTTTATGCTCAAGTCTGGGACTGATAAAATTTCTTGCTTACCTTTTCAGGAAATAAATAAATAAATAGGGGATGACCTAACAATCCTCCTTCCCAGGACCACTGGATGATTAAATTTTACTAATCTAAGGCATATCAAGTTTACAAAGTTAGAAAATTTAGACTTGCAGAAGGCACCATGAAGTCACTTGACGTATGGAAGGACGTGATGAGTTCGATCACAATCTTCCGTAGGGAATAACTACTCCGAATATATGGAGCTCTCTCACATAGCTTACTTGAATTCACAGGGGATAAAATTAGAAATAATTTCTAATAAATTAATTGATGATAAAAAATGAAATTACAATACTTTAAATAATGAGCTCAAACTTATGACAAATTTTAGACTCAAACTGTAACGCCCCGAACTTTTCAATACCGAGTATTGAAAGTCTTCGAGCGTTACCATAAGATTTAACGTAACATATACTTGTATACGTTACCAATCTAACTATTCTAGCCTTACATCCTTTCCCGGACACTAACCTAACCGCTGGGGATGACTTCCATTCATAAATCAAGCTATTCGACTGTTGATTTTGTGACAAGACCATCCATTATGGAATTTGATCGTACGTACTTTCCTTTAAATGAATAACTCATTATCCATAAGGATTTAGATATAAGTTCTTTTATAAGAATCACTTAGAAAAGTGGCCACAATCATGTAAAACTATTGGATTTTCCAAAACTCACATATCAACAATAATTACGAAAATGCCATTGACCTAGACCCTTGAACTCTAGATCACATGGTTCCCACAATCCATTTCATGTGAAATTTTATACCAGCCCTAATTATCATAAATTAACCATACACATCGAATTTCAACCCTTAGATCGTAGCAAATTAGCTACTTGACCTTTACATCCGTTCGTGCACTTATTAGATCAAGATTTTGATCCGTTCATCTTGTTCATCACCTATGAATATGCTTAACCCACCATCATAACTACGATTTGAAAAACCTACATATGTGAATAAGATACTCTAATCTGACGATACACATACTTTACCCCTAATCCTCTAGAAACCCGCTTTATGCCTATCCTTTTACGAAACTGACCGTATATCCACTTACATACATAGTAAGAGTGCTAACTATCAAGTTCCCTTATTTTTAGCTAGTCATCTGACCCTCCGTCATGTTCGGATCCGCCAAATGGGCCACAAGAACATCACGGTAAGCCCATCATCATGAATATCTTAGGTGAGTGATTCCAACATGTTTCCTCTCCATTGTTATTAAAATAGTTATCTCATTGTTTTGATGATTGTGATCTTTTGTATTGAATGTTCGTTAAATTTGTTAAGAATTGAAATGACATATGTTGTTATGTGTGTGTGTATGGACAACTGCTAATACCATGCACCAGTCATCCTCATCATGCATACATGTCATGCATCACATAACTACACTGAATATGTAACACGCCGAACTTTTCAATACCCGAGTATTGAAAGTTCTCGAGTGTTACCATGAAATTTAACTTATTATGTACATGTGTACGATACCAATCTAGCTATCCTAACCTTACATCTATTCTCCAACACGAATCTAACCGTTGGGAATATTCTTCATTCATAAATCAAGCTATCTGACCGTTGATTTTAAGATAAGATCATTATATACCTAAATATTCTCACTTGTCCATCATAGCCAAACCGCATAGTCAAATATGCACTGCTAAATAGAGACATCTAACCATCCACTTTGATTTTGGACCACCTAATTGTAGTAAACTAGCTACTTAATCTCTACATCCGCTCGTACACACATCAAGTTAAGATTCTGATTCGTTCATCTTGTTCATCACCTATGAATATGCTTAACCCACCATCAGAACTACAATCTGAGAAACTTACACATGTGAACAAGACACTTGAATCTAACGATACACATGTTCTACCTCCTAATTACTCTAGAAACCCACATTGTGTTCATCCGTTTACAAAACTGATCGTGCATATACCTATATACATTATTAGAATACCAACCATCAACTCTTCATATTTTAACATGTCATCTGACCATCCATTATATTGGTTGATATATGCACATTCCCTTAGTTAATTTGGTGAATAATTCTTTATTCATAATGATTTAGATATAAGTTCTTCTGTAAGAATTACTTAGAAACGTGCTTATAACCATGTAGAACCATTAGATTTTTCAAAACTCTCATATCAACAATAATTACGAAAATGTCATTAACCTATACCCCTGAATTCTAGATCACATGGTTCTCATGATCCGTTTCATACGAAATTTTATATCATGCATATGCATCGTAAATTAACCATGCACGTCAAATTTCAGTCATTAGATCATTGTAAAAGTGGCATAATTGACAAATTAAACCCTTAAACATTAATTTTGATGTCTATCGAGTAAAGAAAGGTCATGGGCAGTCGCAGTAGAATATTTCTCTTCATATGAACAACTTAGATTGCCCATAATATAGATCAAGTGTGAAATATAAAGACCCCACTTTGGTAGGTGTTGAGGGTCGAATATTTCATATTAGACTCCGGTTATTACCTGGTTTTATGAACATGATACTGTTTAACGCTCTATTTTAATCATGCTTGTGTTACAAGGTGAATTTAAGAACTTGGACTGAAAAAGGGTGCTAAAAGCATGAATTTAACGCTCAAAGTCACCAAGGCAAGGGACAGACCCCAAGGGATCGAGATCGAATATTTTACACGCCAAAGATCCAAGAAAATCAAGCAATTCCCGCTAAAGAGGACTGAAACTCGTCCAGAATACAATATCACAGGGTTCCCACCATCCGTTCGGCTTGAAACTTTATATCTGGCCTGAAGACCATAAATTAACCGTACATGTGAAATTTCAGCCATTGGATCTTTGTGGAAGTGGCCCAATGGACAGATCAGTCCATAAATCATTAATCTGGGGCCCACCTGATATCTAGATATACTTTAACTTTGGTCTCAACCCCTTAAATGGGATGAAAAAATGGATGGATGAAGTGGAGTGGATTTCTCATATGCATCACAGTGGACCCCACTTAAGGGTATGCATATACACAGTGTGCATGCTCCAGCCGAGCACCAGAATTCACAAAACCGGCTAACATTCGTTGACCGATGTTTTTTTTTTTTTAATTTCAAAAACCCACCAGCTGGCAGACATTCTTGGGCCGGCTGATCACAGTGGGCCACACCCATCGTCCAAACGGACAATCTGGACCGTCCATTACGTCCAGGGGGTGGCCAACACCCTGGCCATGGTGGCCTTTTGGCCCCATGCACACGTACACACATGTATCGCCAAAAAACGCAGGATGAACGGTGAGTTGATTTGATATAGTGGACCGTACCAAAACTCAACCAAAACCACTCTTTCTCGACTGATTTTTCACCAGGAATCCAATAAACGGGGTGAATTTATCCAAAAACATAACTGTGGGGCCCATCGAATACGTCAACGCAACCTGCGTAAGGTGTACGTGCATCTGTGAAAACCAGAAATTCCTGGACTTTGTGGCCTACTGTCTTTGATCGTTTTGATGATCTGAACCATCCAGAAGTTCAGCAAGGGGGGCCACGATCCCAACCATGAAGTCTGAATCGAAGATGGGATGACCGCTGTTCCAAAAACTCGTTCCAAACGCGACTGTTTCCGCGATTTGGCTGCACACGCACTGACTTCTCTCCAACCATCGACCTTCTCCACTCTTATAAAAGGAAAGAGAGAGAGAACGTGGAGGGCATCCTTAGATCCATCAGACAGGCAGCCATGGAGGCAAGGATGGACGTGAAGAGAAGAGGAGAGGGAGAGAGATAGCATGGAGGTGGCGATCTTCAAAGAGTTTTTCTTCTTTTTCTCATTTAGTTTTCTTCCTTAATGCTTTTAAGAGTTTTTAGCATGGTTATGTCAGGCTAAACCTCTTAGCTAGGGCTAAGAGCTGAAGATTATAGCGTGATGGGGTGATTTCTACGGCCTTGATCCATGTTTATTGAACTCTCTTTGATTATAGTTTGATTATGAGGAATATTCATAATTTTTAATGGTTTATTGTGACTGAAATTATAGTAAATCTGCAATAGCTTTGAGTATATTCTTTTCATTTGAGATTGTGAATTTAGGAGGCCCTGTTGTTCACCATCGTCTCTTGGGCATGGTTAGATGATGGAATCTTTCTTAGCGTTCATAACTCTCTCATATTGGTTGTGGATTGGTTAAATTCTGTTGTTTGCTTTGTCTCATGGGCATGGTTTTGTGATGGAATCAATTCTAATTCTCATACCTCTCATCTCTTGAAAACTAGATCAAAGGAAGTTCATAGTTGATTTTAATGAATTATCTTCCTACTGGATGAAGATAGGACTCTGATTCCAGTTGTGTTTATGAATCAAGCATAAATCTCCCTGATCTCTACAAGTGGATCCTTGGCACCCTAGTTTTCCACCTTTAAATTTTACAAATTTCAGTTAATTAGTTCACCATTATTCTCTTAAATTTCTCTGATTTAGATCACATCTTCTTCTAGTTTTAGTTCTAGTTACTTTCAGAATACGTACAAGGTTCAGTCCCTATGGATTCGACCTCGATCTTACAGAAGATTATTACTACATTGCGACCCTAAACTTGGGGTTGTAGGCTTTTCCTTAAGCAAGAAGTTATCCTTTTTAGGTTTATCAACTCCTTATAAATCTAGATCTTCTAATTTAACCACTTCATTTCGTCCATTGCAACTCAAATTTGGACCACACCTTGGTCTCATATGACTACAAGTTTATGCAAAATTTAGGTCCCGATATATAATACTAAATCGTTGAAGGTTGAAGCCAGTTCCTTCCTTTTGGTACAAAAGGTGAAATTTTAGATTTACGATTTTTCCACTATCGATCAACCACAAAAATTTGTCCAATCATTTGCCTATCTGAACTATACATTTTTCCTAACATGGGGCCCTGATCGTTAAGTGTGGACCGTTAATTAAGATCAAGTTCGTTTTGGTACCTGTTAGGAGAATTTTCAAGATAGGCCAATATAAATTTCGGATCACTAAAAAAATCATATACCCCAACCCTATTCAACAACCCTGATACAATGAACGAATTAGATTTAAAAAAAGATTGTAAGAAAAGAGGAAATTGAAGAAACTCAATCCAAGTGAGATGGGAAACACGCCCCTCACACGCCCACTCCCTTTTAAAAAGGGGGCGTGTGTTCCCCTCTCCACTCACACACCCAAGGAAGAGAGAGAAAGAGAAAGAGAAAGAGAAAGAGAGAAAGAAAAGAAAAAGAAAGAAGAAGAAAGAGAAGAAGAAGCTTAGACGCCCTATTCCTTTTCCATATGTATAGTGTCTCCCTCTTGCTCAAGTGATGTCGTGATTCATGTGATAACTTTTCATGTAGAAGCTTTCCTACATGGATCTATACGTAGGGTTTAAATCTAAGACTAAAGTAATGGATTCCTTTAAGCTTATATTAACTTGAGTTGATAAGAATTTTCGGTTCCTTCACATGCTTTGAATCCTCTATGCAAATATTTAATTTGCCCCCATCAATTATTTATCCTTTGAGAATTATGGTTAAGGTTTGATATTAATTATGCATGATCTTTCTGAATTTATGTGAGGATTTTTCCTTTAAAACTTACCTTGATTTAAGTTGATATGATTTATCTTACCTTTTATATGCTTTAATGTTACTATGATTCTCTCCCTGCAATTGTTTAATTTACCACCAACAATTATTTACCATTTGGGATTATGGTATGATGTTAATTACGAGTGATCTTCATTAGTTTTATGTGGGGCGATGAATACAAGCATTGCCCTTGCCTTTACCAATTTTATTGAGTTAACCCTTGCTACTCTTCTCTTATTTGGGTTGGTCATTGCCACTCTCCTCTTTGTTGAGTTGGCCATTACCACTCTCCTCTTTATTGAGTTAGTCATTGTTACTATCCTCTTTGTTGAGTTAGCCATTGTCACTCTCCTCTTTATTGAGTTAGTCATTGTTACTCTCCTCATTATTTTATTAGTCTTGTGTTATTTACCTTTAAGGCTTAGGCATGCGTATTGAGATTCCAAAACTCCCATGATTCAGTTTACGTTTCCTTTATTGCAAGTGATGTGTTAAAGGTATCACAACTAGTGATTCAAATATTCTATCATGGGCGTAATGTACTCTGGGTAGAGACTCTCTTGGTCAACACGTAATTCCATGGTTTGGGTAGTGGTACACAAATCGATGTAAGTAATTCGCAATGCGTGTTACATCACTTCTGGGATTGGATGTCGCAAATACTCGCTCCATAAACAAATCGTGTCACGTAAATCATCTGACTCATGTGTTGTGTCACTTCGAGATGTTCACGTAAATCTACAGTAGTGTTGGATATGTCGGTGTATTTTCGTAGTGTGAGAATGCGGGGCGAACTGGGTTTTCTATGAATTATATTCCACTTTATTGGGCATGCATTCATGTAGATTGATTGCGCATGCTGATACCTCTGGTAACGGTGGAGTACGAGACAATCAGAACCCTTACATTACTTTTATGAATCTCTTGAATTATTGTTAATCTTAAAAGATAATCATCATTATGAGTAGGGCAATGACCCTCTCCAACCATACAGATGATGCAGGTAATGTACAAATTGAAGACCTAGAGAACCATCTCCATATGGAAGATTATACTAAATGAATAAGAATATAGTTTAATGATTTAGTTTTATATTTCCGCTGTGAACTCGATAACGTAATAAGCTTCCATTGAGATGGCATTTGATAATTTGTTAAATTATTTTACTTTGATGAAATAATAAATACAACCGATTTTATTCTCATAAATGGTTTACCTTTATGAATATAATTGGATATGAATTAAATGAAAAAAAAGGTACAATTTTGAAGCATCCAATTCAATCAATTATTAACACCTGGTTTTCTCGAGCACGAGTATAAACTCTGATCGAGAAAATACGAGATGTTATAGAATATTTGAAGGCATCTCCTAGATGACCTGTAGGTACCTAAGTACCCGATGATCTAAGAGACCATCCCTAGATGCTCACAATATGTGAAAGTCTACCAAGATGGTGGAAGCCTACCCCAAAAGGCGGAGATGCAGGTTGATGGAATCCAACTCAAGCAAATGGACTGATCAACCCACGTGATGCATTCACGCATCCATGCATCTAATGTCATTCATGCATTTCTATTTTAATTATGATGTGCATGAACCATGATGAGTTCACTCACTGGGCCTGGCCAGCTGACGTTTTGTTGATGGAAAAACTATACAAATTTAGTGGACGATGAAACAACTACTCAAATTTTAGGCATAAAGGTGAACCAGTAGACGATTCACAAGGGCTATGGCCCTATCTTGATGAAGATGAGTTGAATATGTTACATCATTAACATATCTAGTTGAACTCATGTTGTTCTTTTAATTATATTTTTAAATAAATTTTAAGTTGAATAACTAAAAGTTGTGAATAGTTAAAGCTCTTTTAATAAATGGTTTAATAAAGCTCCAAATGGGTGGGCTGTGGTACTGTGATTAACTTTTTTGAATATTATCTGTATGTGGATTGAATGCCCATAAATAATCGTGATGGTGGATATGTGTATGTGATTGAAATAAATGAATGTGAGATGTTTTTCTTAAGGTTTGAGTTTGAAAACTTAGTGTACATTTTAACTAACTCTTTGAAAAATGGTATGAAGGAATGATTTTAGTACATATGGTGTACAAGTCACGTGTCATAACTCGGGTTTGTGGGTGCACACTTTGTATTATAATTTCGGGGCATGATAGAATGGTATCAAAGGTTGATCCACTTAGGACTAAAGGATAGAAACACTACTAGAATTAGAAAGCAAATAGAAATCTGGATTTTCCCATTTGGGTATATTGGAATAACGTAGAAATTGTTGGCACTCGATTTGTTTTTTTGACGTGCGGTGTGTATGGCCATGTCAGAATCGATACAGCGGCTCGATTCAAACTGAATAACTTGACCCCAAGCATCGAAATAAGCAGATTCGTCAAACTTAATAATAAGTGACCGAGATCTGAGGAGATCAGTCACCTACTTAGTTACTTGCAAAATACTTGTAATGATCAGGTGATAGTTGGAGAGGGGGTTCTTCCTCCAAAGATGGGTTGCACCTTGGTTTTAACAAAAAAAAAAAAAAAAAAAAGTCTTTTAGCATACCGATGTAATCAAATAAAAGGAAATACTTATAATTAGTCACTACGAACAACTGTAAGAATGCTTCTTCTGAAAGAACTACTTGTATTGGATAAGGATCAAGTCCAACATATAAGTATAGACTTGGATTACAACTAAGGATTATCGCTATTGAATTATCACTACTCTTAAAATAGATTAAGCTCATGTAAACTGATAGATTTGATTTAGTTGGTGTGAGATTATGTGTTCTACTGATTTCCTCTGTTATTTATAAACTTCTCTGTTGCATAGATACCATATATTTGTTTCTCTTCATTACTTCGACTATTACAATAGCTAAATCATTGCCATATTGGTCTTTTGGATCATTCTGTCTCTTCAGATCCTTCTAACTATTTATTTTTGCTCAACCACCTTATGTCCCTTGGACTTCTCGACCTCACCTTGTCATCTTTCTGCTCAAACACTCTCCTCATATTTCTACTCAACTACTTTTTGGTCGAATATGTTTCAATCAACCACGCTGCATGTTATATATCTCCCATGCAATGGCATGCGTCCTTTCTCAACTGGATCTCCTAGGAATGGCCAAAAATAGGGTACAACATTACCCTCGATGTTGCATTGCCTTTGGTTGAAAAGGTGAGAGCGGCATTAGTTCATCATTTTGTGGAATAAATGTGACTGCTTGACTGGGCAAAAACATTTAATTTGTCCATCTTGGTCGAACTCAGCCATCTTAGTCAAAAAATATCAAAGTCGGCTATTTTGATCAAACTCGACATCTTAATTGAAAAACATCAAATTCAACTATTTTGGTCGAACTTGACCATCTTAATCTAAAATGTCGAATTTGGCCATTTTGGTCAAACTCGGCCGTCTTGATCGATAAAAGTCAAATTCAACCATTTTAGTCGAACTTGGCCATCTTGGTCAAAAAATATTAAATTTGGTTGTCTTGGTCGAACTCAGCTATTGTGATTTAAAAAAAAAAAAAACAACAACAAATTCAATCGTAGCAATGAAGATTGTCGGTCAATCCATTCCAGATAAGACTTATGGTAAACCAAAGTAGTACTGTGGTCGAGAACTTGGCCTACTACTTCTTTGACCAGTTGCATGATTCGGTCATGATCTAGATTGTGTTGTTTTAGACCTACTTAGTTTTGTCTTCCATGATACAGTGAATTCTCATCCCCCGCCCCCAGGTATACCCTGGTTTCTTTTTTTTAAGAACGACGTTCCTGACCTCCCGTTCCAGTCGCCTAAACTCAACAAGCATCGAAGTATTCCGTATCTCCTGAATTGAAATCGTAGAGTACTGGAGGAACTGATGTCAAGTTTTCCACCGAGCTAACCTTAATATTTGGTTGAGGCATCGTTGGTGTTCTTTCAACGATGACAATTATCAACTAGTTTAAGTGCCTAGTTAGACTGACCATCCACCTATTGAAGATTTTATCCTAGATTTGTAATTGCTCAGCCTGATATCGTGACTGATCAGCAAGATATAAGATATTGAATCCCCCTTTCAATATCACGCATTCTTGGCAACATAATCTCAAGAGGGTCAGTCTAAGATGTAGATGCTCTGTCCAGGTTTGAAGAACTGGGTGCCAGATTTGACAACCACTCTGGTGCTGGTTGTGCATGTAATTCCTCCTCAACCAATGGAGATTCATGAGTGGTGGAAGTATTGTGACCACTTCTTTGACTCATGCTTGGCAACACAACAAAAATTGATGAGATCTCTGATAACCAAATTGTTTGGTGTATGATCAGTTGTGCCAAAACTTGTTAGTCGATACCAAATGAGTATTTAGGACAGCCAATTAGTTTCGTGTCCTCGGGCCACAGAGGGCGCAATTCATATTTCTTTTAGATTTTGTTGATCCATCGGAGGGCGCAATTCCACGTCAACCTCATCCATTGACCAGATTCCAACAATAATAGAACGCATCAAAAACAGCCTAGCAAGTAATTTCAAAAGTTTAATATTTTCTCAATCAAATCAAACTCCTCTTTAAATGAATTGAAGATATGCAATTTTTTCGAGCAACCAATTTAGGAATTCCAAGGTTTTCTCGATCGAATCAACTCCAATTGATAACCGCTCGATCGAATCAAAGGTTGATCAATTGCATAAAAAATCATTGATTTTCTTTACTTTAAAGCACTTGATCTTCGATCTTCCATCCAAGTACTTGTTTCCTTTAATCTAATCTTCCAGCTTTGATTCTTCGTAACTTTAATTGCCCCATCTTCATTTCATTTGGCCTTTAATCGTCTATTATAACTTGCATTTATCTTGGGCACCCAAATTCTTCTACACATTGAAAATTAATCTAATCAAGTTGAATTAGCATTCAAATGCAAGGGAAGAATACAAAACTGATAATAAATATACAATATTTACTTATAACCACATAAGTTAGAGATAGAACTGGCTGTTAGGACATCTCCCATGGCTCATAAGAGACCTACGAGTTGCATGGTTCAGATGTCCGCGACCCAACATCGTGAAGCCAAATAGCTGGACTTTTCCTCATACTACCAGCTACCTTAATTTCCATATGAACCCTTCCTATCTTACACACAGGTGACTTATTTCGGGGTGCGTGGAATAGTCAGCGTTGATATTTCTTCACATGCCTATCTATTAATTAGATCAGAACATGCACTTGTTTAAAAAACCTCGCTTCTTCCAAATAACCATCACTTAAGCCCACACCGTTGTGCCGAATTTAAACCATTTGCCGGTTGATCTTAACCACTCCTTTTTAGGTGTGGTTCACCTGATGATCAAATAGACCTACTTTGCTCTGAATGTTTAATATCTTAATAGTGTGGCCCACCTAATGGAAAGCTCGGATCTCACAGACATATGCCAGTGTACCTGATGAAAAGCTCAGATCTAACACATGAAATATACCTAGGGTGTGCATTCACCTGCTTACACATGCGACAGCTGAAAATCTCAACCGTCCAAATCGTGGGTCCAATTGGATACCTGAAATTCACAGTGGTCGAGCATTCGAGCTGTCCTAACCTCCCACCTAATTGTTGTCCATCAAATGTTTAGTGGTCCAGAAAATTTCAGGCCTTGCTCCACGCAGAATGCAGTCAATGGGTGTTTTGGATTTATATCCGTGCATGAATCACCACAACTTTGAAAACTGTGGTAGACTATCACTGTAATATTTGAGTTCAAACCAATACAGTACTTGTCATAGCGACCCAATGTCTATTATCAACCGAGTTGTATTCTATTCTCAGAACTCCAGCTTGGACGCGAGTTCCCTGCAACACGTATTACCGGGAGTTCCTGCAACACAAAGCTCTATGAACCTACACTGATGTCCATGTAAAATCCACTCCGTACATCAGTTTCTCCGGTTCATCTTAGGATGAGAGACCAAAAATGAAGCAGATCCAAGGCCCAAGTGGGCCAAACCACAGGAAATAGTGCAGATGGAAATGACTGCCATTGAAATCTTCTTAGAGCTCAAGGTGATTCCCACAGGTATGAAGCGAAAACACAAATTTCAGCCAGATTAAAATCTTCTTTCGGCCCCAATCTGGTTTCAATGGTGGGCATTCATTCGCCACCTTTTGTTCTGGTGTGGCCCATTTTAAGCCTTTAATCTCGTTCAATTTTTTTTCCTTTTTACATAATATGATCTGTTGAAACCGATAGACGGGGTGGATTTTACACAGATATAAATGTGGGCTCCACAGGGTTGTGTGCAGGAACTCCCTTAACAAACAGCTACAGGAAACTCGCATGGACTTTTTCATTTGTCTGTTTGATTTTTCAGGTAAGACGCAATCGCCCCGTAAATGGTTAATAATTACTTATCAGTTAATTGTCGCATCGCTTCTTACGCCGGCTGACGTTGACGGCTTAACTCTTCCACGTTAAGACCGAGGATGGCTGCTACAAGGTTCACATCTGTGATGTACACAATGTATCAACACCGTTCATCTTATATGCCGGCCTCATTTAAGCCATGAATCCAAAAACAAGACTAATCCAAAGCTTCGGTGGTATGGACCACGGGAAAAGTGAAAATTGGATGTTTATCATATAAAATTTTATGTAGCCCTTAAAAGTTTTGGATGAAGCTGGTATTTGTGTTTACCCCCATATCAATATTTTTATAACTTCATAAACAGGTTAGATGACAAATAAACATTAACGTGGTCCTAATAAATAAAATAACTTTCATTGGCAAATGTTTAAGGCCATTGTTTCTTGTGGTATAGGTCACTTGAGTGTTGCATCTGTCTCAAGTTTAGACTTAGGCCTTAAAATCTTCTGATAAAATAGATAAACAGTGAAGATATGTCATGCACATCATAGTGGGGTCCACAAATTTAAGTCAGCTTTTTTGTACCAATTTTGAGGAAGAAATATATTTGAAATTTCAAACATGGTGAAAAAATAATAATGACCTTTTTCAAGGATATTTCTCTAATACACAAAAATCAAACAGGCCCCTTTAGGTAAGATGTAATTACTAAGTAAATGGTTAATAATTACTTATAAGTACCACATCGTTTCTTACTCCAACGTTGCCTGCCTAACTTTTCGACCATGAAATCAAGGATGGCTGCAAAATGAATATAGGGCTCACTGTGATGTACGTGATGTATCAACACTGTTCATTTTATATGTCAACTTCATTTAGGCCATGAACTCAAAAACGAGGCTGATCCAAAGTTCTAGTGGACCACACCACAAGAAACAGTGGAAATTGGATGCTTACCGTATGAAAATTTATGTGGCCCTCAGAAGTTTTGGATGAAGCTGATATTTATGCTTACTCCCTTATCAATGTTTTTATGATTTCATGAATAGGTTAGATGACAAATAAACATTAATGTGGGCCCAATAAACAAAATAATTTTCAATGGTGGACATTTAAAGCTATTGTTTCCTAGTGGAATGGGTCACTTGAGCATTGCATCTGTCTCAATTTTGGACTTAGGCCCTAACATCTTTGATAAAACAGGTGAACAGTGTGGATACATCATGCACATCATAGTGAGGTCCATGAATTTAAGTCAGCTTTTTGGACCAATTTTGAAAATACATTTGAACTTTCAAACATAATAATGACGTTTTTGGGAGGTATTTCCTTGATACAAGGAAATCAAACAGGCACTTTAGGTAATTGGTAATTATCTGATAAATGAGTAATATCTACTTACCAGGTAATTACCGCATCGTTTCTTACGCGGACGTTAATCGCTTAACTTTTAGGCGTTAAAATTGAGGATGGTTGCCAAATGAATATAGGGCCCATTGTGACGTATGCGATGTATCAACACCGTTCATCCTATATGTCAGCCTCATTTAGGCCATGAACCCAAAAACAAGGCAGATCCAAAGCTCCAATGGACCACACCATAGGAAACAATGGAAATTGGATGCTTACCGTAGAAAAATTTATGTTGCCCTCATAAGTTTTGGATGAAGCTGGTATCTGTGTTTACCCCCTTATCAATATTTTTATGACTTCATAAATAGGTTAGATGACAAAGAAACATTAATGTGGGCCCAATAAACAAAATAACTTTTAATGGCGGATGTTTAAGGCCATTGTTTCCTATGGTATAGGCTACTTGAGGGTTGCATTTGTCTCGATTTTGGACTTGGGACTAAAAATCTTCTGATAAAACAGATGAATGGTGTGGATATGTCATGCACATCACAGTGGGTCCACAAATTTAAGTCAGTTTTTTAAAACCAATTTTCGAGATAAAAATACATTTGAAATTTCAAACAGGGTGAAAAGGTAATAATGACCTTTGAATTCAAGGGTTTGTTCTTGATATAAAAAAATCAAACAGGCCCATCTTCAGCTCTCTCTCTCTCTCTCTCTCTCTCTCTCTCTCTCATTATCCCCTCTTGATTTCATTGCTAGCCCATTAATCCATTTCACTCCGTTTGTCTACCATGAATCTAATGCAATTTCTCATTCCCATTGTAAGTCCCATTGTCCAAATAATTCTCTTCTTTCTCGGTCTACTTCTCGCTCCAGTTGTAGAAATCAGATCTCTCTCTGACCTCAATTACAACATCGAGGCCTTATTAAGAGAGACAGAGAACCTCAAAAGCAAGCGCGATGACGTTCTCGGGACAATCCAACAAGGCAAAAGACAAGGAAAGACCACAACAAACAAAGCTGAGAACTGGCTAGAAGATGTGAAGAATGTCCTGGACAAAGTCCAGTTGATCAAATTGGATTTCGATCAGAAGAAGACCATCTTGAATGGTCATTTCACTAATTACATCGCTCGTTATAAATTGGCTAGACAGGCGGTTCGGAAGCTCGACGACGTTAAAGAATTGAACAAGAAGTCTCTTGATGATCTGATCATAAGGCCTCCACCACCAAGGGTGGTGCCCATGCCCACTACAGCAACAAATAGTCAGACCACATCGCTGCGAACTGTAGATGAGATATGGCAATGTTTACAAGACGATGAGAATTGGATCATTTGCGTGTATGGAATGGGTGGAGTAGGAAAAACTACTCTCATGAAATCTGTCAACAACAGGCTCATCGGAACCCAAGACTTCGACTTCGTTATGTGGATAACTGTATCCAAGGAATTCAATATGGAGAGGATCCAAAAAGAAATTGGGAACTCGTTGGGTGTGTACTTTTCCGACGATGAACCAAAGAGAGTGATTCTCTTTTCTGCATTGAAGGACTTGAAGTACATGCTAATCTTAGATGATCTGTGGCATGAGTTTGAGTTGGAGGAAGCTGGGATTCCCAAGCCAAATGGGCAAAACCGATGCAAAATCGTCATAACTACTCGATTTATTCAAGTGGGCAATGCAATTGAGGCTGACAAACATATAAGAGTAAATACTCTTACGAGCGAGGAATCGTGGAATTTGTTCTGCGAGAAAGCTGGGTATGTGGCTCGCTTGCCTCAAATTCGACCATTAGCTGAGCAGGTTGCCACTGAATGTGGTGGTTTGCCACTCGCGATCATTACGGTGGGATGTGCTATGCGTCACAAGGAGAAGAAAGAGCTGTGGCTTGATGCATTGAGATCGTTGAGGGGATCTGCACCTGAGATTCCAGGTATGGAGCCTAAAGTGTTCCTTTCTCTGAAACTTAGTTATGACCACTTAGATGATGATAAGTACAAGCATTGCTTCTTGTATTGCGCTCTATTTCCAGAAGATTATAACATAAAAATACGAAAACTAGTAAAATTGTGGACAGTGGAAGGGCTTATCGACAATTTTGAAAACTTAGAAGATGCATCGAACAAGGGACACGCCATCATTGAAAGAATCAATGAGGCGTGCCTTCTGGAGGACAATTCGAAAGAACTATGGCAATCCAGTGGTATGTATGTCAAGATGCATGATTTGATTCGTGACTTGGCGATATGGATTACATCTCCGCGGTCCCATGAAGAATCAAAATTTCTTGTGAGAGTTCATGCGGAGCTAAAGGTGCCACCCAGGGTGGAGATGTGGGAGGAGATGCAGAGGATTTCATTGATGTGGAATGAAATAGAGGAGCTTCCGATTCGGCCCAATTGTCCTAAGTTGGTTTCCTTGTGGCTTAAAAACAATCTCAAATTAAAGATAATTCCTAATAGCTTCTTCGAGCTCATGCCAAAACTTCAGGTTCTTGATCTAAGCTACACCGCCATTCAATTGCTTCCAATGTCCTTGTCTTTGTTAGTGAATTTACGTGCACTGATTTTGAAACATTGTAGAAGTTTAGTTGTGCTACCACCATTCGGAGAGCTAAAAGAACTCGAATTCGTTGATCTCTCTTGCTCTGCCATCAGCAATCTGCCTAAGGGCTTTGGAAATTTAGCAAAACTTAAGAAATTGAATCTATCAAGCTTGGATTGGCTCAGAAGAATTCCACACAACGTAATCTCTAGACTGTCGAATCTAGAGGATCTAAAACTGCTTAAAACGTGTGTGAACTGGGCCTCAGATGCTGTTTCACAAGAAGTAAGCAGTGCTACGCTAGGCGAGGCAGCAACCTTGAAACGCTTGACTACTTTCAAAATCACAATACCTGACATTGATTGCCTGGAGCATGATGTGTTCCATCGATGCTGGCCAAGCTTGAGAAAATTCACTTTTTACATTGGTTCCGATAATTGGTTCAGTGACAAGTTATGTTGCGAGAAGTCCGTGCAGATATATGGTTGTGACCATTTCCCTCATGGAAGCAAGGTGATGATAGAGCATGCAGAAGCCTTGGGTTTCGAGAAATGCAGTGGTCTAACACGGGTTTCTCAAGTTGCGGGCAACTCAAAGAACTTAAGACAGCTTCATATCCACGATTTCACTGGAATGAATTGTGTTATAGACTGGAGAGATGTGGGAGATGGTGCACTCCAAAGGTTAGAGATGTTGTACCTCGATCAGTTACTGAACTTGAAAACACTATTCGAGGGGGCAGTCCCACAAAGAAGCCTTCGAAACCTAAGATCCATAGAGGTTTCAATCTGTGGCAAGTTGAGGTGTCTATTCTCTTCCAGTGTGATAGAACATCTAGAGTTGTTGGAGGAACTTAAAGTGCGATCGTGTTATGAAATGGAGGAAATTGTTGAAGGGGACATGTTGCCAGACAATGCATTTCCACGATTACGCGAACTGAGGCTAGAAAGATTATATAAATTAACAAGAATTATCTCTAGTACAGCATCGGCATTTATGAGCTTGCAAAAGATGGATGTGTATGGATGTTCATTATTGAAGAAGCTGCCCTTCTGCACTAGCATACAGACGATCAAAGGAGAGAGCAAATGGTGGGATTCTATGGAGTGGGAAGATGAGCATAAGAAGTCCATCTTTCACCAGAAATTTCAACAATGGGCCCTTCCCCAAGGTGAAAAATCTAGCACTGGAGTCCATCAAGGTGGTATGTATGAGTGGTATTCTCCGATATTCATATTGTCTAATCTTCCATCTTCCATTGGATTTCTCATTGGCTATCATAGGCAATTTGCATGAGGTGAGGTTGAAATGGTGATTCTTGATGCACATGCCAATGTGGAACATCCATGTGGGGCTTGGGCCATTCATTAGGTGAAGCCTAGCAAGATATTCTCTGCCCCAAGAGTGAGGGCTGGTTCTCTCATCATGTAGGCCACAAATATACATTGAAGATAGACTTTCAAATCACACAAACACATATTACTTTCAATTTCTCATAGATGTGCTAGCTTGCCTGATTCTTGCGCCTGGCTATGCGTTCAGTGGGCCCCACCTAATGAATGGACTGGATCTACAGTGTGTTTCTGTTGTGTCATGTGCTGTGAGCGGCCTCTTCAGACTCTTCTCCCACTAATGGCGTTGCCATTCACTTTACTGTTTATCTGTCTGAGACCCATTGTTGTTTTCCTTTGATCTCTTCTATTTTTCTTTATGTTTTTTAATTCAATAACTGCCTGCTTTCTCTGTATTGTTAATTGATGGCACAGAGTAATTAGAAGAATAATTTCATTTTAGTGATCATGTGAACTACTCAAAGAAAGAAATTCTATCAATACTAATATGCAGTATAGACATCATTGGACCATCCTCTCTCCAAGACACATAAACAGTGGAATCACCTGTTGAAATGACTTAAATTTGAAGGAACCTCAGGCTTGTGTAATCACACATGGCTAGAGGTTCATATACAGGGCTGAAAGTGATCATGATACTCTTGTAAGGTACCATATGCATCATACAGATGCTATAAATGTGGTATGTGTACCGCGATCCAAACCGACCAGTTATGAATGCTTCCTGATCCAAAATCAGTCTTCACAAAACTCTGATTGCTTCTATTGAAATTCGACAGTTAATCAATTTTCTAGCCATTCTTTTGGTGAACACTGGTCTTGTTATCTTTAGGTTATGCCCCATTATACTGTGCCCACGATTTGGATGGTTTGGATTAAGGTCGGTCTATACCATGATACATTGGCTGCTTTCATGCATATGATCCATTGTACAGTCTCTTATTTTTTACTTTGTGTATAATAGATTATTGAAGGTCGGTTTCTGATTTTAATGGCTGTTTTGAACTGAGTATTATCTTTTTTTTTTTTTTTGGGACATGTTAATGAGATTTTTGTTAATGAATTTGCCAACTTCTGAATAGCCCCTAAATCCGTTGCTGGATGTTGCAATTTTTTTTTCAGATTTTAAAGTCACCTTAAGTTTCTCATTAATCCATATCAGAATTTCATTTTGAACAAAATATAGTACTCTTTAATTTGAATATTTTGGACCTCCTTACTGTTCTATGTATCTGTGTGTATACCATGCTCTCTTCGACTTCCCGACTACCTGGTAGCAAACAGAGTTGAGAAAGCAGAGACAATAAGAGTTTATACTGAAAAAAAAATATGGAGCACATAGTTGCATGAATGGAAAAAACACATCCAAGGAAAAATGCAAAGACCCCATACGGTAGAATGGAAAAAAAACACATTGAAGAAAAAATGCAAAAGCCCGTTAGGATTTCTGTTATTTGATTATAGAAAAAGGTTCTACCGTATATCAGTTGACATATTAGAGCACATAACGATAGGAAGTAACACCCAAAAAAATGTATTTCTAAAATATTAATGAATTTGAGTTAATGTCATCAATCATCATATGAAAATAAACCTTTTAGCTTGTAACAGTCTTCTTCATTTGCCCAACTTGCAAACTCATTCTTTCACTCCTATTGTAAAGGCTGAAATGAACATGCAGCCTTTTTCTTTTTCTTTTTCAGGAAACTAGTGTCTTCTATTGAAAATTTGTTCGATTGACGTGAATTTTTACACTTAATGCATAGGTGTATCTCTGCCTTCTAATTCACAAAGGGCTGTTGTTGTGTGAAGGAGCTTCCTAGTTGTAGAGTAATGCAAAAGAATGCAATGATGTGTGTTTATCTAAGAAGACATGTCGTTCGCGACACCCAATTGGAAGGTACAATATGAGCAGCTCCACATTACTTGATTATAATTAGTCTTGCTCTCTATTTTCTTGTAGATTCTTGGCATCTTATCTCTCTGTTGGCAAATTTTCAGGGGCTTCGATGTTCTCAATTGATTGGAAAAGCATTGGAAGGAAGTGAAGATGCCAAACATGTCCAGTTTACAATTCATTTTGAGATATTATACAATGCTTGGGCTTAAGGTTTGTGCAATACGGTTTGATTATATGAAGTGGTATTTGTGGGACCCATGGTTCAATGATCCAAAGAATCGAAATTTTGGGGTCCCAGTCTGTATGCAGCATACACCAACTAATCCCAAGATTGGAAGAATCCAAACCATTAGTAGGTGACCAACAAATAGATGGGTTAGAAAGAAATGCAATTAATTGCATTCAAGTAAAAAGGCTACATGTTGTACAGCCAGATCTTCAAATCAGATGAGTTTTTCAGGAATGGAGCACCCATGTGAGGACCATCATATCATCGGTTGTTGGATCACTGAACCATGCACACCATTTATACAAAGTGAAAACGCGAACTCTATGGTCCATACTTTTAAGCCTGAGTTTGGGATAATATCTCATTCGTTTCACTAGTAACCTATTAAATAGCTTTATCAATGGGGCACTTTTTGAAATCTTTTAGCTCCTTCAGTTTATGTTTTCAGATGCTTTGTCATGTATTTTCTATTGTCCAAGGATGTTTACAGCTGTTCATTCATATTCTCTAACACATACATAACTAGCTCTTGATATTGCAAATTTTACAATTGTGATTGGAATGGAAAAGAAGTTTTGATCTTGAAATCCTAGTTGGCATCTTGTATTTGATTTTTATCATTAGCTATTAGTTTTATGTGATTATTGTTGGGGGCCTTGCACAAAACCTTAGGATCTAGCCCTCCAGAACAAACCAGAATTATGGATAATAAAGCAATGAAAACAATCAATGCATCAATCACACACCACACAAGAGATTTTTATGTGGAAAACCCTCAAAGAGGTAAAAACCACGGGACCTCGTCCAGATCAACAATCTATTATGAAATAGAACATTACAAACTTCTTCACTCACGCAGGAGTGGATAAACAATGAGAGAAACAAAGGAAAAACGGAGAGATCTCACCGATTACGAGGACATAAAAGTGCTGAGATATAGATTGCACAGTAGATAACCTCCACGAGCATAATCTCCCTTCTATAAGCTTCCTCTCTCTCCTTTCTTCTCTCTCACACCTTTGATAACCCTAAACCCTTTAGTAAATCTCTTGTAAAGCTTTAGGAAACTCTCTTGTCATACCTAGAAAGTCATAGGAACTCCTATTTAAAGTTTTAGGAAACTCCTTTCCACATCCCAGTTGCGAAAGGACTTGCGACACGAAATCCGTGCAAAATCGCGGAACGAATCTGCGTAACCTCGACTGGTCGAACCGAGTCTTTGACCGGTCGAGAGCTACCTACGACTGGTCGAGCACCTCCTTCGACTGGTCGAGCACCCCGAAGAAAAATAGTCCACAGTCGCTGGACTTTAAGTCGTGCCACGACTCGACTCCACGACTGGTCGACCACCAGCCTTCGACCGGTCGAGCAGGGCTCACGACCGGTTGACGACGGGTCAAAAAACCCATCAAATCTCCCCCTTTTTTACCCAGGAGGGAACCTTCTTCAAGCCAGCCAAGTTTCTATAAACCTCAAACTTGCCCTTGAGCAAAGCCTTGGTCATTATGCCTGACCCATTATCGTCCGTGTGGACCTTCTCAAGCTGTAACACCTTTTGTTTCAAAGTATCCCTAAGCTGTAACACCTTCTGTTCCAAAGTATCCCTGATCCAGTGATACCGAATCTCTATGTGCTTTGACTTGGAATGCTGACTTGGGTTCTTGCTCAAGTGTATAACACTTTGACTATCGCAATAGACCACGTGCTCCTCCTGCTTCAGGCTAAGTTCCTGTAGGAACCTCTTCATCCAAAGCATCTCTTTACATGCCTCTGTGACTGTAATGTACTCAGCCTCTATCGTCGATAATGCTATGACCTTCTGTAGCTTACTCTGCCAAGAAACCAATCCCCCCATAAACATAAACATGAACCCCGATGTAGACTTCCTGAAGTCCCTGTCACTTGTTATATCTACATTTGTGTAGCCCTCTAACACAGGTTTTCCGTCACCATAGCATAGGCTCAACGTGGATGAGCCTCTTAGATACCGCAGTATCCATTTCACCACTGCCCAATGCTCTTTACCAGGATTGACAAGATACTGGCTGACAACACCAACTGCATATGCTATGTCTGGGCGTGTACACACCATAACATACATCAAACTTCCTACCGCTGACGCGTAGGGTATCTTCTGCATCTCTTCCACCTCTGCCTACATCTTGGGACACTGCTTGTCGCTCAATCTGAAGTGACCATCCAGTGGAGTACTGACCGGCTTCGCTGCATTCATATTGAACCGCTCTAGGACTTTCTTAATATACCGCTCTTGTGACAGCCAAAGCTTCATGTTGCTTCTGTTACAGGTTATCTCCATTCCTAGGATCTGTTTAGCCGGGCCCAAGTCTTTCATCGCAAAAGACTTGCCCAACTCCTGTTTCAGCCTATCAATCTTCTTGATGTCTTTTCCCATGATGAGCATGTCATCAACATATAACAGCAGAACTAAGAAATCACCATCTGAGAACTTGCGTGTTAACACAGTGGTCCGACTCCATTCTGTCATACCTATGTTTCAACATAAACGAGTCGAACTTCTTCTATCATTGCCGTGGAGCTTGTTTCAGCCCATACAAGCTCTTCCTCAACCTACACACCATATGCTCTTTGCCCTTGACTTCGAACCCCTCTGGTTGGTGTATGTAGATCTCTTCTTCCAGGTCACCATAGAGGAAGGCAGTTTTAACATCTAACTGCTCTATCTCCAGATCCATGCTAGCCGCCAACCCAAGCAACACCCGTATGGATGTCATCTTCACCACTGGTGAGAATATCTCCTCGAAGTCTATGCCTTTCCTCTGACCAAAACCTTTCACCACAAGTCTGACTTTGAACATCGTCTGTTAATTCTTTTGCTCAATCTTCTTTCTGAACACTCACTTGTTGCTCAGAGCTTTCTTGCCCTTAAGCAATTTCACCATATCATGGGTATGGTTCTTATGCAAGAATTCCATCTTCTCTTGCATAGCTTTCAACTACTTCCCCTTATGCTCGTCGGCTAGGGCCTCAGAATAATCTTCTGGCTCTCCCCCATCAGTCAGCATAATGTACTCATGTGGTGAGTACCTCTTAGACGGTTGTCTGTCCCTAGATGACCTCCTCACCTGTGGCCCAACAGGTGGATCAAGTGGGGGCTGCTCCCCTGGTCCATCTTCTGAAGGAACTCCCTCGTCCTCTACACCTTGTTGTACTCCCCCGTCATCAGGCACCACGGGAGGAGTAACCGGATCTATGTCCTCTAGCTCACCTGAACTAAGCTGGTTCTTCTCTGGCTTACCGATGTCTTCTATACACTGATCTTCAAAGAAAACCACATCTCCGCTCCTGACGAGCTTCTTCTCGATCGGATCCCACAATCTGTAACTGAACTTTTCATCACCGTACCCCAAGAACACACACTGCCTGATCTTCATATCGAGCTTGGACCTCTCGTCCTTTGGTACGTGAACGGATGCCCTTCATCCAAACACTCTGAGATGACTGTACGATGGATCCTGTCCAGTCCACACCTTCTCAGGTACTTCTCCATTCAACGGGGCTGATGGAGACCTGTTTATCAAATACACTGTCGTGTGCATTACTTCTCCCCAGAACGTCTTGGGCAATTTTACATGGGATAACATGCATCTGATTCTCTCTACAATGATGCGATTCATTCACTCAGCTACACCATTATGCTGGGGAGTCTTGGGAACCGTCTGTTCATGCCGTATACCTAGGGACTTGCAGTACTCATGAAAGTCGTCAATGTATTCACCACCATTGTCAATGCGGATGCACTTCAATGGTCTACCTGTCTCTCTCTCGACCATAGCATGAAACAATTTAAACACACCAAAGACCTCATCCTTGGATTTCAAAGTATAAACCCAAACCCTTCTAGATGCATCATCTATAAAAGTAACAAAATACAATACCCCACCCAAGGTTTTTATCCTCATAGGACCACAAACATCAAAATAAACCAAATCTAATGCATGCACTTTATTAACATGAGAAGCAGATTTAACAAATGAAACTCTATGTTGTTTTCTTGATAAATAATCAAGACAGGTTTTGAGAGGTGTACCTGTCACGTCTGGAAGGAGCCGCTTCCTTGCTAGTAGCTAAAGCCCTTTTTCACTCATGTGGCCTAAACGCCTGTGCCACATGTCAATAGCTTAATCTTCCACTGCGTTCAACTCACCCTTGCACATACTTACACTTGCCTTATAAAGGGTGCAACACTTCTTTCCTCTGGCCACGATCAATGAACCCTTGATGAGCCTCCATCGCCCACCAGCAAACCGGCTTTCACAGCCATCATCATCCAATCTTTCCGTCGACATCAAGTTGAGGCGAAGGTCTGGGATATGCCTTACATCCTTGAGAACCAATGTGCAGCCCACATAGGTCTTCACACAAATATCACCGACTCCCACGATTTTTGATACGCCAGAATTTCTCATCTTCACAGTCCCATAGTCACCTGACTTGTAACTTGTGAAGAAGTCTTTGCGTGGAGTCGCATGAAAAGAAACTCTCGAGTTTATCACCCAGTCGGTGTCCTGACTCGTAGCCGTGAGACATATATCATAATCTGCAGAAAGAATAACTACAACGTCGCCATCTGAAGCGACCGCAATGGAATCTGATTCATCTTCCTTCCCTTTTCCTTTCTTGTCATTTTTCTTACCACGACATTCATGCTTGTAGTGGCCCTTTTTACCACAATTCCAGCAATCAACATCCTTTCTTTTACTCGACTTGCCTCTTGATTTATCTCGAGCCTTCTCGCCCTTCCTGTTCTTTCTTCTCCCCCGTTCCTGTGTCACAAGGGCCTCTTGCTGAGTAGACCCTTGAGAATTCCTCATTGTCTCGTCATTGAAGAGACAACTAGTTACCTGTTCTATGGATATCTCTCCGTCTGGCGTGGAGTTACTTAGAGACACCACCAATGTCTCCCAACTATCAGGCAATGAACTAAGTAAAAGTAAAACTTGCAATTCATCATCCAGGACCATCTTCATAGAGGAGAGTTGGTTCACTATATTGCTAACCTCATTCATGTGCTCGGCCACAAAACCACCATCCTTGAACTTGAGATTCACAAGTCGCCTTATCAGAAAAATCTTATTATCGGTTGTCTTCCTCTCATATAGCCCTTGTAATTTCAGTCATAGGCTAGCGGCAGAGGTTTCTGTAGACACATGGTGGAACACAGAATCATCCAACCATTATCTAATGAACCCCACCGCCTTTCGGTCCATCTTCTTCCAATCATCATCAGTCATATCCTTGGATTTTGCTGATATGCCTAAAATTGAATAATATAGGTCCTTGTAATAAAGCAAGTCCTCCATCTTAGCCTTCCATATGGTCCAGTTAGAACCATTGAGGCTAATCATCCTTGATGAACCACTTTCCATAATTCAAACCTGATCCTATCCGTTCAATGAACTTAGCTCTGATACCACTTTGTTGGGGGCCTTGCACAAAACCTTAGGATCTAGCCCTCCAGAACAAACCAGAATTATGAATAATAAAACAATGAAAACAATCAATGCATCAATCACACACCACATAAGAGATTTTTACGTGAAAACCCTCAAAGAGGTAAAAACCACGGGACCTCGTCCAGATCAACAATCTACTATGAAGTAGAACGTTACAAACTTCTTCACTCACGCAGGAGTGGATAGACAATGAGAGAAACAAAGGAAAAATGGAGAGATCTCACCGATTACGAGGACATACAAGTGATGAGATATAAATTGCACAGTAGATAACCTCCACGAGCATATCTCCCTTCTATAAGCTTCCTCTCTCTCTCTTCTCCTCTCTCACACACCTTTGATAGCCTTAAACCCTTTAGCAAATCCCTTGTAAAGCTTTAGGAAACCCTCTTGTCATACCTAGAAAGCCATAGGAACTCCTATTTAAAGTTTTAGGAAACTCCTTTCCGCATCCCAGTTGCGAAAGGCCTTGCGACACGAAATCCGTGCAAAATCGCGGAACGAATCTGCATAACCCCGACTGGTCGAACCGAGTCTTCAACCGGTCGAGATCCACCTACGACCGGGTCGAGCACCTCCTTCGACTGGTCGAGCACCGCGGAGAAAAATAGTCCACAGTCGCTGGACTTTAAGTCGTGCCACGACTCGACTCCACGACTGGTCGACTACCAGCCTTCGACCGGTCGAGCAGGGCTCACAACCGGTCGATGACGGGTCAAAAAACCCATCAATTATACCTTCTTGTAGGCAGTCAAATTTAGAATTCTTCTGTTTTTTTTTTTTTTCATATATATATTTGTAGCATGTATCTTAGCTATTTCAGTGGCTACCATCTCATTCAGTACTCAGATGTGGCAGAACGATATGGATAGAATTTCTGTGACTAAAACATGAATTCCCCAAATGAGGGAGTCATGAGTACATCAGAACAGAATAGTTTTCTTATGAGGTTCTTTTGATTAAAACAATTTGAGATTTTCCCTCCCAAACAGCATGTTTGGCAGCAACCCCCAACCCACAATTGGTTGAACATGTTAGTGGGGGCAGTTCATTTCAATCTTAGACGGCTTTGTAAAACAAAACTCAAATAAAACAACTCTGTTACTCCAATATTTCAAATGAATGAAATTCTAATTTGGTGGAAAAGCTTTTCACCTGCGCTACGTCTATGATGCTTGCTTGCTTAAAAATTTGGTTTGCTAGTCTACTTCAACCAAGAAAAAATCATGTTTGATAGAGAATGACACTTTTATACACAAGCAACTCAAAAATTTTAGATATTGGATATTTCTCATTTTTAATCATCTAATTGTTGGTTCAAAGAGGCCAAGAACCGAAAAAAATATTTCGTTTTTTTTCAGAGACCTCTTACGTCAGGTTTGTTGGGGCTCAACCTTGTAAGGAAACTCCTTTTATTATAAAGTTGATTTAAAGCTTTTTCCTATTTGTAAGGAAACACCACGTGTACAATACCAAATCACACTTATAAGTATTTTTTATCAATTAAAACCAACCCAAAACACATTAATTATATAATTCAAATTTGGCAATTAGAAATTTGCCTATTTCATGTGTGCATCCAAATGGGCCCTGAATTCACATGGTGTAGCCCACCTGACCTTTGGATCAAGCTGATTTTTATGATGCCTCTTCATCCTGGTGGGGCTCACCTGATGAACGTGTGGGATGGCATATGCAGAGCACCATCCCCACTGATGGTGGCCCAGGAAGGTTTCTAAGGTAGAGCACCATCCCCACTGATCCTTGCGGTATCCCCACTGATCCTTGCGGTATGGCCTACCTGAAATTTGGATTGCCCTGATTTTTGCACTCAAGTATTAGCACAAGGTTCTGTAACTGATTCACAGAGTGGATGTGAGACTTTCATTGGACCCACATGAAAGTTGTCCCGAATTGATGGGCCTTCAGGATCTGACCATCTACATGATATTGGGAGTTTGTAAAAGCTGAAGATGAACAGTGCATATCCAGTGGTCCGCCTAACTATTACCAGAGCAAAAATGGCATTATCGCTCCTCTAATTTTATAGTTAAGATAAATTTAGATGGACTCATTTCTATTTTGAATATGTGAACTTAGGGAGCTGTTATCCCATTTCCAATCTTAATCTTACGTATCTCTTATTTGAAATTGAATTTAAAATCTATAGTTTTATGAAAATTTGGACTGAAAATCTGAAAAGCATCTGGTACCCATTCATTAGTAGTTGCTCACAAGTGAGCCACATGGGCTCATATCCAACACCATAGTAGGTGGATGTTGGATGATCTTCCAGCAATGCAAAGTTTTCATTCCTTGTTAAGAATATATCAGATCATTTTTCTCTATAAAAATATCCGGTGGGAGTTACTTGAAAGGACATGACTAGATGAATGCTACCATGATGATCAAGCTTTCATGAGTTATATGAAGTGTAGATCGATTAAGACCTTTCATTTAGTAGGGCATCATGTGATGAGCAGTGGACTTAGATCAAAAATTAGTGGACATGATGCAAACATGAAATTTAAATACGATATGCAAGATTTCAGGCTTAAATCATACTAATTCAAAAACAATAACATAAAAATTCCACATCCCATACGAAAGTTTAAACATTCAAGCAAGGAGAATTTGTGCGGGTACAGGCCTACATAAGTTAGGACTGGATCAGTAAAATTATAGACCAAATGATACTCAAAGGGAAATAGAAATCATTTACACATGCACAGTAACTAGTCCATAATCTAAGGGATTCACCAATTTCAATTCAAGTAATCATAGGGTAAAAAAAAAAAAGACAAATAAATTAAGGATAATGCAATCTAGAGTTCGAGTTTATGGAAATGTGTATAAAAGGAGAGAAAATAAGAAGAAAAACCTGAATTGATGAAAGTCCATGTGTGCAGACAGCGGTAGGGCCTGGCGCACGTGCGCACGAACTTGGCCGCACATGTGAACGGGACCCAATTCCCCAAACGGCCTCCTTGGCCCTGATCGGCCAGGGGAGGTCTTCAAAACCTCTAAGTTTCGTGGTGATCCGACGTACGGTCTATGCACAGTGCTCTGCCGAAGTTTTGACGCTCCTGCAGAGCCAGATTCTGGAAACTAGCTGTAGGGATAAGAAAGGCTGCAAAAACTGGTGGATTCAAAGCAAGAATGATTGTAAAAGGTGAGATATATGGATGGAAGAAGGTAGGGGCGGATTGGGATAGGCATGGCTTCGCACCATAGTAGTTAGCCCTTCGAAAAGGGAGCTTCTACCCATTTGAATTTTTCCACAACTCAAAACTTAAAGAATTGAAAAAAAATATATATATACGCAGGAATTTTTATTAAACTTCAATGAATCAAAAGAACTACAATGAGTGCCTATTTATAAGGAAAACCCTATACCCCAAAACTCGCACAATGTGCGCAACTATTACTTAGTGATGAAGTAAACCAAAACAAAAATCAATCAAAAGAATCTAAAACATTCATGATGTTTTAAATAACATAAATAAATAAAACCTAAAATATGAACTTAATCCGACTAATGGACCCCGTTCATGGGATCCCATGATGAGCTTTACTTGATTAACAAGCCCACTCCAAGGAACAAAAACTTCGTCTTCTAGCTAGGAGGCCCTCCCTGGACGTCATCATCGAGCCAGATCGACGGTGGGGCCCTCCCTCTCATTTCGTACGTGCATAGGGGGTGGCATGCATGCGCGTGTACGTGTGATGCCCCCATCAGGACAATAAATAAATAGTTCACACAGTTAATGATTGGGGCATTAGAGGACCTACTCGAGTATAACAGAGGCAGAGGCGACCACTGACATCAGTGCAATTCTATCTGTGGATGGGAGAGAAGTTCCAGATGGGTCTGTTGGACCACTTTAAAGACCCCACATGCATTGAGCATGCACCAATTTTATAATTAATGGTGTTTTAATTAAAAGAAAATAAAAGACTTCTCCCTTGAAAAAAGGCCTTCTTCATCTTCCTTTAAGATTTATGGGAAAATCCTACTTCCAATCAGATTGTGAAAGAGCTAGAAGATTGCTTGATGGTGGACTCCTCAAATGTTCTCTTCTCCAACAAGGTGCACAACTTCCTTTACTTTTTTTTTTTTTTTTTTTTTTTTTTTTTTTTTTCTTGCTTTTTCTACAACTCTAAAACCAAAATCATTTCATCCCACATCCATTTTTTAAAAAACCTTTTTCCCATCAAACCTATCAAAACTCAGTCATCTTTAGACCATTTGTACGGACAATCCTATCCCCTCCTTTTTTATATCTTCTTTCTCCTGACATCATCCCATCCACCCTTTACTAACCCTTGCATCAATCTTAAATCTAAGACCGCAATCTCTAATTTCCTAAATCCCTAAATTTTTAAGTCCCTAATTCCTAAAATCTCCAAACTTCAATTCCTGATTCCCAAAACCTCCTTAAAATATATATATATATATATATATATATATATATATATGATTTTTAAACCCATTTTCTCCAAATTTGATTTTTATAGTGTCATTGTTTCTTCATGTGAATGTTGTTGGCTATCACCTATATAAACGATAGAATTTCTAAATAGGTTAAGGCTAGAGAATTTTTTTTTTTAATGCATCTTTGAAAAAAGCCCGTTTTTGAAATCACGAGGACCTTGAAATTGATTATGATTTTCCCATGCGAGGCAAGCCTTTCGAGTGCATACTTCATTGATATCTCTTCATCAATGAGTTTTTCATGTGCCTGAACCATAATGTCTGGGCCGCAGCAATGATCCCTCGAAATGGCTCTCTCCCCTCTTAGTGGGATGTAGAAGCAAGCTGCCTATGTGAACACTTGTTTTATATGATTTGCCTTATTTTGATCTATTTGATATGACTTCTTTAGTTGATGCCTTAACTAAAGTCTAGTCTTTCCATCAAGTCATGACTTTTTTTTGAATGCTACCAATCTATTAATGCTCCCATAATAAGAGTCAAGTCCATAAGCACTACTAACACTAATCCAATCTTGATTTCAAATAAAAAAGGATAGCCTATTTGAAGTTCTCATTTTTGGAATGTGGAGACTGTACAGTGGTCCAAATTAAATGGTCAAAACTTATGGGGGTTAGAGGTCAGGATCATTCAATCAAATCTAATGACCGTAGTTCATTAGATTAACAGTCCCAATTCCATGTCCCATACAGATTTTGCCAGTTGTGCGTCTGCACTTTTGGAACTTTTATAGAGCGGATTAAAATAAGCATTTTTCAGTGAGAGATCCAAATATTCCGAATTTCCACTAAAACCGATGCCAAGAGGTTTGCACGATAACGACATTCAAGGTATGACAACATGCAGACGCACGTGCCAACACGAGTCATAATGACCGCATTAAATCCATCCATAAATGGGTCCCA
The DNA here is from genome assembly GCA_021015155.1 of Magnolia officinalis. NCBI lineage: Eukaryota > Viridiplantae > Streptophyta > Magnoliopsida > Magnoliales > Magnoliaceae > Magnolia > Magnolia officinalis. The sequence goes on from JAJHSJ010000002.1 coordinate 5,868,894, forward strand.
CCATGAGATGAAATGGTCTGAAAATCAAGCCCAACGTATGCTAAAAAAATGGACGATAAAGAAAGATCAACAGCCAATGGCCCATGTTCTAAGTACAGATCGTGGGACCACTTGATAAAAGCCCACTTGATTTTTGGGCCACTTTTACTTCATCTACACGTGTAACCTGTCCGTTGAGTAGCTTTGATGGAGCACACGTGTTTTACGGTTAGTGTTGGCACGTTTACCTTGTGTAGGCATGCATGTAGATGCAGTGAGGTGAAAGGACCTACATATCACGGTTGCCAATAATACTTGAAAGTGACGTCATCCTGGGATTTGCACATTACGTATAGGGGCGCGGATTGGGTACCACCCCGCCTGTACCAAGCTCGGAACAGCTGGGGCTCTGAGAGGCCCACTATGATGTATGGTTTTATCCACACCGTCCATCCATTTTTTCATAACATTTTAACATATAATCCGAAACTCCCACCATTAAAAACTTCCTAGAGTCGTATAAGTTTTGGATCAAGCTGATATTTGTGTTTTTACTTCATCTGGATCTATGGGACCTTATGAACTGGTTGGACGGGAAATAAACATCACGATGTGCCATGGGGAAGGTTCCAACGGTGGACATCATTACCATAGCTGCTTCCTGTGGTGTGGTTTACTTGATCCTTGGATCTGCCTCATTTGTAGTTTTATGACCTGAAATGATATGTAAAAATGGATGAACGGTGTGGATAAAGTCATACATCAAGGTGGGCCCCTCAGAGCCCGAGCCTGTTCCGAGCTCGGGACAGGCAGGGGTAAAGTACCCAATCCACGTTCTACACGTGGGATGAATTCTGGCAAGTGGGACCTATTGTTCTAGAATCTACACCGTTAACATTTTTCCATCCAACAATGATGGACCATGCCCAAAATATCTCCTTTATAAGACAATGGTAAAATTCCTATTTGTGCCTTCAAAACAAACGGCTAAAAGAGAAATGCAGCGATGGTCCAGATTAAATGGCAAAAGTCCAAAATCAATGGCTATGATCTTCCAATCTGGCTGATTTTTGACGATGTGCAATTGAAACTCCGCGGATAATGTGCAAAGAGTCGGACCGCGTATAATATAATTCCACAAAGCTACTAACTGCCGAATCATCAATCGGGCCCACTGAAGTAATGGGGCATATAAGTGGTGGGCCCGACCCGTTTTATAATCGGGGCTTTAAGAAAATGGCTGGATACGTCAGAGCCGTGTATTCAACCATTCATGAGAGAAGAAGAGTCGACGACGAAAAGGTCGATTCTCCCCCAAAACTTACCAGAAACCCCTGCAGGAATTCCCCGGCACAAATCCGGCCGGAAGATCTCGATTTCCTGCGACGAATCCGACATGGTTTCTCCGGAAAACCCTAACTGGCTCTTCGATTGCGGCCTCATAGACGATATTTCCGTCCCGGGAGCGGATTTCCAGCCGCCGGCTCCGGGGTTTTACTGGCCATCTCAGGGGTTCAGCGCGTCGAATAATGCCAGGTGTGTCTATTTGTTCTGTCTTCGATCTTATCAGAAACTAAGGTTTCTTCTTTCGTTGTTTCGATTCTGTTTGTTTATGTAAATTTTTCTGTTTTATTAGAATTTTTCAGATTTTTCTTTGTTGAAATTTCAGAAAAATGAGTGAAATTGGTAATTTTTTCATGAGGGTTTGTGGGTATTTTTTTTTTTTAATTTTATTTTATTTTATATTTATGGGTGTTCGTTATTTTCATCTTAAAAAGAATTTCAGAAGTTTCTTTCCCCCTAATTTCAATAGCATTTTTTCTATATTTTGAATCATTATTAGAATGTTAATGTTTAATGTTCCCGTAATTTGCAATCTGGAGAAGGAAAGATACATCTTGCAACACAAATCGCTGCAAAACCCGCTCACCTGCATATACATATAACTTGTTTTTCCTCCCAAAGTGATGATGTGCTATTGGACAATAGACATCTGAATGTATGCGCTCGAGCATACAGCTATACTTCCACCATGTTTGAAATGCAATTTCATCCAAATAAAATGGTTTAACCCCAAAAAAATGCTTCTTTTTCTTTGTTGATTGGATTTGTTTAGACAGGCATCATATGAGTGAGGATGAATTCTATGATATAGTTTTTAAAGAAACTTGAATCTCTTTATCATGATTGCTTTCATGTACTGAATAGCATTTGGTGGAAGAGGAAGTTCCTGCTGACACAACATTCCTAGAAACTACTCCCTCAGCAAGTCTTGACCTAGAAAAGGAGTTAGGGACCCGCTCTAATCATGCAAGTCCTTTGGGACTTGTTCCAGCTCAGCCAAGTCAGCCTGTGATTCGCCAATATTGAATATAATTAGCAGAATGGGACATGTTAAATGCCCATACCGAGTGAGTCACACCATTAGACTTATTCAACATGGATATATAACAAAGAGGGATCATGTATATTAAAGTTATTCATAAAAGGAATCATGTAAATTAAAGTTTCAGATTTAGTTAGTATGACTCATCAGAGTCATGTTGGTTTCATTGATACAACTCAAACTCGTCAGCTACTGAGTCTATAATTGGAACAGGGATTTTAAATCCTGTTTACTTAGACGTTATTCTCTAATGCTTCCATTAGATGGTGAAAAGTTTGCATAATTTGTAGTCGTAATGGGGTAGTGCTCTAGAAATCCTAATGGCAAGATTGGATGGTAAGGATATGGAATATATTCCTAAATCTTTTCAAGTTAGCATGTGTCGTTGATGGAGAAGCTTGGTGAGGTCTTTATTAGTTGGGAGAAGCAGCCTTTCAAAGAAAGGGGGAAGGTATTATGGTGGTTGCTTCTCTATGTAGCCATAGGAAATTTGGAAGGAGAGAAGTAGCCATATTTTCAATGATGGGATGATTTCCATGACGAAGGTTAAAAGAAAAGTTAGTAGTCAAGTTTGGGCCCTAAAACCGCAAGGCTTTTAAGGATTATACTGCATCAGAAGTTTGGAGGGAGTGGCGATCTGCTGTGTCGAGAGACTTAAGAGTTAGTTCCTTCAGCAGTTAGCTGTTGTACTCCCGGGGGGAAGTTGAATTTGATGGCATTTCTGTTGGGTCATCCAGCCGCTCAGGTATTGCAGGTTCTCAGAGTCAACAAATGCCTAATCTCCATGGCTTTTTGGGCCCAGTTCCCCTGGGTAGTACTCATGTGGCAGTGCCCTGTCTTTGAGATAGGCCCTCTGCATTTTTACCCTTTTATTTACTGGAGGATACTATTGACGGTGATTGTCACAGTACCATGGAGTGGGTAAGAAATGTGGTAACTGAGCCATGAGATTTAGGCTGTGTATTTGATGAAATTAGAGTTGTCACCTCTAAGCTAGCCATATGTTTACCCAATAGATAGAGAGGCAAATTGATTAGTTGCTATGGCAGCTAAAGAGGGTGTTTGCTGCTCGGCTACTCCATTATCTAATTTGATTATTTAGGGTGGAGTTGTTATCAAAGACACTTGCATTATTGAAATTCTAAGTCGAAACAAAATGGAATCACATCAATTGTTTTCCAAGGTTCCTCTTTGAGGAGGTTGTATTAATTTGGTGGGGGACATTGTATTCCTAGTTATGGAATACCACAAACCTGTTAATTGCATCTCTTTAGAGAACTTTTGATTAAAAGTGAAAACCAAGAGAATCCTAGAAAGAAAAGATTTATTTATTTATTTTTTTTTTTTTAAGACATTAAGGTGTGATAAAACACCTTTAAGGAAAAACAACTCAAGTATTGAGAAGAACATAGTAATAGACACTTTAGTTGTCACCATGAAAGAAGAAGGAACACATAAGCCTTACTTGTAAGTAGGGCTGCAACTTGGGTTCAGGTCAATCCAAACCAGAATGACCCAACCCGAGTTCAGGTCGAGTTTGGGTGGGGTTGTCAAGTTCTTTAGGTTGGGTTCTGGTTGATAAAGGCCAACTTGATTTGAATTTGGGTTGGGTTTGGGTTGATGAAATTCAGGTTGGGAATAATCACATGTATTTGGGTTGGGTCGGGTCAGGTCAGGTTGGGTCCTCTTGAAGTTGGTTTGGGCTCAGGTGGACCCCCCAACCCAACCTAAGTACCCAACCCAGCCCGACCCGACCCGACCCGCCCAGCCCAAGTTGCACCCCTACCAGTAAGAATGTTCTATGAGTCTCGTCCTCAAAAGGGAAAAGAGAATGAAACAAGCATGCAAATGATTTATCCCATCAAGGTGAAAAACACAATAGTTTTCTTTAATGTCATATTTTAATGGAAAGTCTTTACTTTCCACTTTTAGGAGGCAGGAAAAGAACACAATAGTGTTCTCTAGGTCCTTCCTCTAAAATAAGGAGAACACAAGATCCATGTATATTGGAGGAAGATCTAATCATCCACAGAAAACAGGGGGATGTACTGTAGCATTCTTTTTCAGAATGCCACCCAGCTACTTCTAGTTAGAAGAACATGGTTTGCATATGAACGGTGTATAATTTCCTTGTGGAAAACAAATTCTCAACACATAATGGAACCAAGGTCTGTGGCTCTGTAGGGACTGAAGCCACATGGCATCAGGTAACATAGCATGCTCTCTATATAAGAGATCTTTTAGGCCTTCAGACACTTAGTACATGGCCATGATATGCCTTGGATTAGAACTGCAGCAAGAAACAAGACTTCCACAGTCTTGTATATTTTTCATACCACAGTAGACTGTGTTTGTAAAACTGCATTGAACTTTTGAAGAATCCAGAACAATTATGGCTTTGGAACTCCTTATATATATATATATATATAAGGAGTTGCTGTTGTAAACCAGAACAGGCTTTTCACTGTTTGTTGTCTGATGCAGGTTTTCTAAAATGTGGCTGTGGTGGTTAAGCAGCTGCTATGAAACTAGTCTCTCTTAGCCTGGACTAGTGGGTTCAGCTCACATAAGCCTAGTGGATCTTCCTACTGAAGTGTCATGGGCTTGATGCTTATGGCCTTCTCTTCCTGTTTTCTACACAGGTTTCTGTAGTTGCATTGCTCTTTCTTTCAATAAGCTAAGAAATAATCCACTCTAGGACCTGAAACATCTAGGAATTTTAAGATAACAAAGTGAGATTAGACCTTAAACAGAAGATTCATACAACTATAGCCTAGACTGTACATAGTGAGGGAGATAGGAGAGGACATCCATGCAGTCGTTGTTCCTGACCCAAGCCTCCAAAATGTTCTAAAATTAACAGTTTATTATATAAGTCTAGAAAAATGTTTTAATAGTTTAAAATTATATGCTTGATGATTCAATTCACCATCGACAACTCTCTGATGATAACATTCTCTTTCGTGAGGCTGACTCAGCCAGCCCAAATTGACAATTTGAGGAAGATTTTGAGGTGCTTCGAGATGGTGTCAGGGCTGAAAATCAGCGTCCATGAGAGTGAGATGTTTGGTATCCATCTTAGTAGGCGGAAGTGGCATCTTTCACTGGGCATTTGGGTGCAAGCTAGGAGATCTCCCGTTAACCTAATTGGGATTACTCCTGTGTATCGAGTAACTGGCCAAGCATTTATGGGATCTGGTGGTTGAGAGGATGGAAAAGAAGCTTTTAGGATGGAAAAGTTACATCTGTCTCTGGGGGAAGAATCACTCTAGTCAAATCCACGCTTGCCAATACACTTCTCTATTATATGTTGTTGTTCCAGTGTCCGTCTAGCATGATCCAGTGGTTGGAAAAGATCCCATGAGATTTCTTCTGGTAAGGGTTTGAAACAACATAAATTACACTTGATAAAGTTGGGATGCAACCCAGGAAGAGGGTGGATTAGGTAGCAGGAATCTCAAGCACATGAATGCTGCATTGCTGGTTAAGTGGCTTTGGAGATTCAGGGAAGAGGGAGTTTGTCTGTGACAGGAGGTTATTATTACCAAATACGGAGTGGAGGATGGCAGGTGGTTCACCTAGTACTCAGTTCTATATAGGGCATCTGGCATGTGGAAGGCGTTGATGAAATTGGCGGATTTGGTCAAGCACGAAATCACCTTCAATCTATAAGAGGGTTTGAGAGTTAGATTCTGGTTGGATAGATTGTGCAGCTATAAGCCCTTTCAGCTGGAGTTTCCCTGAATTTATGGGGTTGTGATGGATACCGACGTCCCTATTTCTCTTTTCAGGTCGTAGATGGGTGGAAGTATGGTCTGGACCTAGAGATTCTGAAGAAATCTAACAAAGGATGAGATAGAATAACTTACTTTTTTTATGGGACTGCTTCATGGTCTACCGTTGTTTCTCTTTATCAGGTTAGTTTTTGGTGAAATCATTTTACTGCATCAGGGATGGTCAATCTCTGGCGAATTCCCTAGATCCCATCACTTTTGTTTGGAAAGTTAAAGCTCCAGCCAGAGTTAATGCTTTCATCTAGTTGGTAGGAAAAGAGAAGGTGCTTACGATGGACAACCTAAGGAAGAGAGGACTTATTATCACTAATGGATGCACCCTGTGTCTTAAGGATGCAAAATTGGTAAATCACCTATTCTTGCATTGTACTTTGTGCAGTCCTCTAGGAGGAGAGTCCTTGCTACCTTTGGAGAGAATTGTTTCGTGCCGTTAGATGTTGGAGTCCTTACAAGGGATTGGAATAGTAGTAGGAAGGGTTGTGTAAGCACAGAAAAGTCATCTGGTGCGTCTTATGGGCATCGTTGTGGGTGGTGTGGCGAGAACGAAATAACTGTGTTCCAGACAAAAACTGTGGTGCCAAGATGGTCTTTCTCATAGTTTAGAACCTTGTTCTTAAATGGTCCAAGATGGTTAATGTAAATGGTGATTGGATTGTATTTATTTTAGGGATAGGATCTTTTGTAAGGGTGTTCAGGCTATTTTGTTTGCAGATTATGTCTTGTCATCCTTTTTCTTTGAATAGAATGCAGTGATCCTTCAAAATTAAAAATCAAGACCCACAGCTACACAAATCCATAGCCATAGCCAACAAGCTTTATTTGTTTATTATTGCCATCATCGTTATTATTATTTTGTTTTACTACATAGATTTCCTCGTAAAACAGTAGAACTACCCTTGACCTCCATATTATATGAATATAGCACATTCCTGTCCTCCTTTCATGTCGCCTTATTCACTCAAATCTATAGCTTTAGTTCAACCCCAAATTATCCTAGGCATCCATAGAATCTTATATATGAGCACAAGCATATAAGAATATTCCCGTTGATGTGTAACTGGTTAACATGAAACTGTCTTCTGATGCTAGTTTGTGATGTACAAGCTCATTGAGCTCTAACTGACCAGGGACATGTTTTGGAAAATCCACCAAATGCAGACTCCTAATCCTCATATTCAATTTGCCCGTTTAGGAATTGGGACCCAGATGGATGGGAAAGTGGGAGCCTTCCTGCCATCTGAATTTTGGGGACAGCACAAACAACCCCACCTCTGCAAAATGTGCATGGATGGATTCTCACATCCTTCAGTCTGCATTTTGGGGTGCATCAAAACAGGCCCCAAGCCTTTTATACTACCTGGTCACCTATCAATCTTTCACCGAGCTAGGGAGTTATAAAATGTCACACTGACATACATGAGATATATGAAAGGAGTCACATTACTGCAGCATGGAAGAATAGTCACAGCTGTGAAGTGTGAACTCCAAATTACCAAATCTAAAACTTTCCTGACTAACATTCATGCCTCTTTAGCAGAAGTCTAACAACTCTATGATTTCTTATTTGTGAGTAGCCTCTCACTTGCACCCGTGTTGAGAAGCTGGAGAAATGCTAAGATTAGGTTCCTGCATTAGGATGTGATCTATTGTATTCCAACATTTTCTTGTATTTACCATATTTCCAGGGCTTCTTTCTTCTTTCCACTACATCTGGCCTCATGAATTGAGATAAATATACTTTTGTTTCCCACTTTGGGAGACACTTGGACCCTATAGTGACAAGTTAGTTGAAAGTGTCATTTCAAGTAATATTCCCACTTCAATGTTTTGCTACAAATGTAATTCCCAAGTTATGCACATTCCATTGTTTTCTTCTTTTATGTCTCAGTAGTGAATATAATGTTCTCCATAAGGCATGCATTGTTGCTGCCCCCCCCCCCCCCCCCCCCCCCCCCTTTCAGCAAACTTAAAAATACCAACCTATGTAAAGGCTACAAAACATGGACATGGACATGCACAAGTGTGCGACATGAGGTATCAGACATTATCTCCATACAAATTCATAATGGCATTGAAAAAAAAAAGCATTACGAATAAGTTTTGTTTTGTAAATGCATAAGATATAGGATATTTAACCTACATTACTGATGCAGGACCGATGCATGAACCAATTAACTTGTGAGATCAAGTAGCCGAATTAAGATATTTAACAAAAAAAAACAAACATTGCTATAATCATTACAAATATCATGAAAATTAAAAGAGCATCATGCATAATCCTAGCCTAAGCTACCAACATCATAACACAAGATCATTAAATAAAAAGAGACTAGGATCTAATGGATGTAGGGACATCCAATTAGCATAGGGTATAGTCTATTTCAAAATAGGAAACCTAATACAACCTAGGATGAAAATTAGGGTTTGGGCAATTTGGGAAAGTAGGAAAATTAGGAATTTTAAGTTTAGGGTTAGGGTTTCAATGATGGAAGAAAGGGGTTTTGATATAATGATGGTGGGAAACCAAAAATGGTAGGTGGGATTCACACATGTGGCCATATGTGTGGCGTGGGGTGGATGGGTTTAGGTCGGTTAGGGTTTGGATTGTGGATGGGCATGGGAAAGTCGGGTTTGGGAGAAGACGAATATTTGGGATGAGAGAGTTAAAAACCTAAAGAAAATACCTGGATGGGGAAGAAAAGAGAAGATGATGTGGGGATAGATGGAGACCTTGCACCTCCATTGATGAAGATTAGCCTCGCACCAAACTTCCTTCCAAATCGCATGAAAGTATCTTCAAATTACATGAAAATGGAAGAAGAAAGTAAGAGCTTCTCTCTCTCTCTCTCTCTCTCTCTCTCTCTCTCTCTTTTAAATTTTAAAAATCACAAAATCCAATGGGAGAGAGGTCACTCGCCCCCCCTCTCTTTATATATCCAATAAGTTTCAAAAATTACAATTATCCCCGTCTTGTGAATTTTAAGGAAAATAGCAATAGTTTAAATAAAATCAACTAAAACACTAATAATGTGTTCAAATATAAAATAATGAAAAGCTAAATCCTAAAATATGATAAAGTCTAAAACTGATGTGGATGATCAATGATCAATGGCTCGATCATGTGACCTGTGCGATCCAATGACTTGATCGTCGTGTCCCTCCAATCTAACGGTCTGGATTACTCCATAAAACAACTTATGTGCATCTTCCCAGTGTGGGATCTTTCAGATGCTCACACATGCACATGAGATCTTTAATACGATCACGGGTACTCGCCTAGACACAGTGAAATCGGTGCGGCCCGCCTCCTCTGATACGTACGCAAGGGCGTACATGATGTGATGCCCTCATTAGTTACTAGGAATGCTTAGAAGGGTGTAAATAGAAGATCTTTCAAAAAAAAAAAAAAAAAAAAAAAAAAGAAGAAGAAGAAGAAGAAAAAACTATGTAAATAGAAGTATGCAATACCTTACTAGAAGCATGGGACAATCCTCAGCCTGGGTGGAAGAAGATCAGTTGATTGGCTTCCCTTTGATCAGATGCAAAGTTACATGGACTAACCTTCAACGAAGATTGGCCTTGTCTTGACCATTCTTTACTTCATCAGGCTGGAAAGAATGCTTCCTAGACATTATTCAAAAGGGATTAGCTCAAGTATTTTTTTATCACAACCCCATCATTTTGGAGTCATGTGAGGAGTCATGGGGGCCAAAGCCTTTTAGGTTTGAGCTAGACCGTAGTTAGCAAAACAACATATGGCAAAAATAGGACAGGAAACCCAGCACACACTGTGGAGATATTTTCCCCGGACTTGAATACTTAGGTTTGGAATGTTAAAATTAACGTAATGATGGCTCAGATATAGATGAGAGGCTCAAAAGCACGTGATGCGTTCTTAGGGAGCCACGCTGAGGTCCTCCATGAGGCCCGAAACCAAGCCTTGATACAAGGCTGTGAAGATGTGATAAGTGGAAACCCTCTTAATTGCGAGACAGTTGCCCCTCTATTTCCCTAAACGAATGGTGCTGTAGAGAGCCACGTGGTCTCTAGCCTCGAATACTCTCACATTCTTGAAGAGTCTAAATCACGTGAAGAGCCACAAAACTCCATGTTTCCAGCTTGGGACATGTTTATAATAGTTAATCCTAGACAACAATTGGAAGGAACATATGCCTTGTATGAGTCGATTTCTCCATGTGCAAACGAGTCCTCCACTGAGCTTGTAGTAGGCAATCCTGTGTTAAGGGCAGTAGCCTCTTATACTAGAGTTGGCCCAAGGGTTGTGATGCTAAGAGACAAAGTGGGTTCTCCCATATCAAAAATCCTTACTCCAGAAGATGAACTGGAAGATGCCACGAACAATCAAGCGCATCACGAGGTTGGTGCTCCATCTCGAATTACAACCCAAGATAAGCGGGATATGATGTCTTCAGTAACAAATCATCAATCTCAAGCTATGATTTAACGAAGACAGACTTGACGAGTCAACCTTAGTAGAAATTAATATCTAGGTAGGTCTTCATTTCATTGAGAAGGGGGATATTCTTAGAGAATTTGGATGTTACCCCTCTGCAGATTATGGTATATAGGTGGGCTACTTACAATGGGGGCAACTTCCAAGCGTTCCCAAGGAGTGTTCAATGGATGGTAGAAGAGAGTCAAGAGCAGAAGCTGGATCAATACAGACCTCAAGATACAATGCTTAACCAAACAACTACATTAGAGGATGAGATAGACTGGACCAAAAACATCATAGATAGGGTAGGAAGAAAACTTGGCATGCCTTCTCAGGCATCTGATGAAGATGTGTTGCAGGATAATTGAAACTAACCTAGGATGCAAGATGAGATATCAATTACGCATTAATTTCATCAATCAACATGTAAAATCAAACATATCCACAAAATAGATTCAGAAATTTAGATTTCTAACACAAAGGTCCTAGGTTATTACATACGCGGTATACGAAAATATTAAATAATTCTAGAGTGGCACACTTGGAAGTAGGGATTTCTAATCTAGCGTGGGTAGTGCAATAACCATGTGAATAGACAATGACGCAAGTAAAATTCTGGTTTGGGAAAGGTTTTACAAAAAAAAATCAGATTTCGTTAGGGTTTTAGGTTCACGAATTGAGATTTGAGAATTGGGGTTCTAGGGATTTAAAGGATATAGGGATGAGATAGGGTTGGAAGGAGATCAAGGAGGGGAAAAGATACGAAATGGGGCCGTACAGACATGCTTGCGTGACATGCGTGTGTGCATACGTGCGGATCCACACATGGATGGGTAGGGAGAAAGAAGAGAAGGGATGAGTTGTGATGGGTTTTGATAGGTTGTAAGGGAAGGGGGAAAGGAAGAAGAAAAAGAGAATAATACATTGTTGGAGAAGAGAAAGAGGAAGAAAGCACCTTTAGGAATTCACCAGAAAACAAGCCTCTACCTTCCACAATTCAATTGGAATGGAGGGTTTCTCACAAACCCTAAAAATAAAGAGGAAAACACCTTCACAAAAGAAAGCCTTTTTTTTTCCTTCTTAAAAATACTCCATTAGGGTTGGATGCCCCGTCCTCTAGAAAAAAAAAATACTCCATTAGGGTTGGATGCCCCGTCCTCTAGAAAAAAAAAAATGCTTTTATAATGAAATTTCAAAATAATTGCAACTATGCCACTCACTCAAGTGATATGACCTATCATCCAAAATAAAGAAACTAAATTCATGGTGTCCCCTAAGTGGATTAACAAATTTCCTCTCATTCAACTGACAAGGCTTCCTAAAACTGCATTAGACCATAGACCAATCCTTCTTCATTTCAAAAATGATAGTTGAGGCCCAAAGCCTTTTAGATTCGAGCAATCTTGGCTTGAGGTGGAGGGTTTTCATGGCCTTGCGAACAATTGGTGGCAGTCCTTTCAGTCTCCTAGTCAACTTGAGGTTTCGCTCCACTCTAAGTTGAAACGTCTAAGAGTCTAGTTCAATGTTTGGCGTAAGGAAATCTATGGGGAAAGGGAGGCTGAGCTTTCCTCCATCGTTGAAGAAATTAATACCCTAGATATGAATGAGGAAGGTTTGTTACTATCAGAAGACGACAGGATAAAGCGTAGTGAAATGTCTAAAGGAAGATGAAATCAAGTGGAGACAACACTCCCGGATTGTTTGGCTTAAGGAGGGCAATGGGAACACAACCTTCTTTCACAAAATAGCTTCTGCAAGAGCCAAAAACAACATGAAAACTGCAATTTCAGTCGACGACAAAAGGTTTGAAGAAAAATCCCACGTGTGTAAAGCTAGTCTCCTTTTATGAGAAACTTCTCTCGAGGACCCATGGCTCCATCCACAGCTGGATTTCCTTCCGTTTGGCAGCCTCTCTAAGGAATCAGCCAACTATTCAGAATGCCAGATATCGGAAGAGGAAGTTAAGGAGGTCGTGGATGCGCTGGGTCGTGACAAGGCCCCGTGGGTCGATGGGTTTCCCATGACATTTTTTCAAGTCTTCTAGAATGCAGTGAGAAGAGATGTTCTAGGCTTTGTCAATGACTTCTTCCTCAATAGCAACCTTCCTTCAGCTTATGGTGTGTCCTTTATAGCCATGATTCTAAAAATGGAAGGGGTTGAAAAGATCAAAGACTACCGGCCAATCAGCCTTATTGGAAGCCCATATAAGATCATTGCCAAAATCCTAGCGTCGCACTTTTGTGAAGTTATCGGTGACATAATTTCAGATAATCAATGAGCTTTAGTTAGTGATCGTCAAATTTTGTATAGTGTCCTCATTGCTCATGAATGCCTCGATTCAAGATACAAAGATAAGAGATCAGGTATTATTTGTGAGTTAGATATTGAGAAAGACTATGACCATGTTGAATGGGAATTCGTTGATTATTTGTTGAATAGAATGGGTTGTGGGGAGAAGTGGAGAAAATGGATTCATATTTGTTTCCGTTCGGTGGCTTGCTTGGTGCTCGTAAATGGCGCGCCCAAAGGCTTCTTCAAACCCTCAAGGGGCCTCCGCCAAGGAGACCCTCTCTCTCCATTCCTATTCCTATTAGTGGCAAAAGCTTTCAGTCAGATGCTTGAAAGGGGTCAGGAATCCAATCTTATAAGAGGATTTACTGTTCCCAACTTACCGGTGCCTATCTCCCACCTCTAATTTGCAGACGACGCCATTATTTTCTGTGATGCGGATCTGCTCATGGTAGATAACTTGTACAAAATTATAGTGTGTTTCGAGGTTGTATCTTGGTTAAAGGTTAATATGAGAAAGAGCAAGATAATGGGCATATTCACCTTTCCAAAGACGAGATTTCAAAATTTGCTTCAGTCCTGGGCTGCAAGGCAAGATCCCTTCCCTCTTATTTGGGGCTCCCTCTGTGTTGGGAAGCCTCCGATTCATTTATGGTATAAGGTGTTTGAGAGAATTGAATGGGTCTTATCAAAGTGGAGGACTCGCCCTCTTTCCATGGGAGGAAAGTTAACCCTTCTCAAATTGGCATTTTCTAACATGCCACTTTACTTCATGTCTCTATTCAAGTGTCCGTCGTCCGTTCAGAAGAGACTAGACAAGCAGGAGGGACTTTTCTTTTGAAAGGCACTGAAGTTGGCAACAAATTCCGTCTCTTGAGATGTGAAGAAGTTTGTAAACTGTTGAATGAGGGAGGGGCTGGATTGAGGGACATCAAAAGCATGAACTATGCTCTTCTAGGGGAATGGCTTTAGCATTTCAGCACAGTGGAAGGTCACTTTTGGAGGGAGATGATTGCTTCTAAATATGGGCTCCAAATGGGGGCATGGGAAATCAAGGAATCATCCTTATATAGGGGGGCCTCTTATACTTGGAAGTCAATCATGTCTCCTAATTCCGCCTTCAAGAAAGGATAAATAGCATCAAGCCTTTGTTGGCGATGGAACTCGATCAAGAGTAGAGAGTAGGTAATGTGTGGTTTTGATTTTTGATTTTTTTTTTTTTTTTAACATGGTTTTGGAATATTTGCATTTATATATATATAATATATATATATATATATATATATATATAATATATAATATTATATATATATAACTCGGGTAGAGGATATCGTCGGCACATAAGTATAATTGATCTCAGTTCTTATTATATTCCTTACATTGCCCTTGATTCTAAAGTAAATTGCAATTAGCATTAAGTAATGATTGAAAAGAATAATTTCAACAGCATTTTGTTCCCTGTTGAAGATTTGTTGAAATGATAGGAAAGTTGAGCGGGTTTTAAGCTCTTTCTTAATACTCCTGAACGACATTGTCCTGAACTTAGAAAAATGCTTAAGTGTTGTTTTCTGCAAAGTAGTTGCGCGTCTGCACCAAACTGTTAAGTTGCGCCATCGCACAACTTGCCTAAAAGTCTCCCATTGCTTCAACTCTGATTTCATCCATCTCCGGGATACACTGACTATGGCTAGTGTATCTCTCCCAAAGAGGAGTTGCTGCGCGGATGCTCCTCGATACCTTTCTCTTCGCTGGGTAAGATGACAAGTGGAATATTTATAGGCACTCACACGTGTGAAACTCTGATTTCGCACAACTTATAGAAGTTGCGCGAGTGGGTCAATCTTCTTCTAATTAACACAACAGTTGCGCAATCACATAGCATATTCCAGATGTGCGGCCACGTAATATTTTCTTCCATGGATGTCAACAAACTAACTTGTCCGTGCCGGGCTTTCGAATTCTCCCTTTCATGCGCCCGCGCAACTCATTCTAGTTGTGCGGCTGCATAACTTACATGTTTACTAAATTTTTGTGCCCCAACAGTGTGGTGCTGTGCAGCTTCTCTAGAACAAGTCTTTTCGAACTTAGCTCATCTTGCTCCTCGCCCAGACATTTCAGTGGCTGAGTGTTTTGTTAGGAACGATTCAAACGTTTGTTGGACCCCTTCTTGCCATTGGGACTTGCTAGATCATGAGGTGGAAGAGCTTCTTCGCCGTTTCGACTTGCTTCATCTTGTTTCTCCGTCGGGTGGTAGGGACGAGATGATATAGAATGCTAGCAGTGGTTCTCAGTGAGCTTGTTCTAGAAGATGATCCAACCCCAAGATACGGAAGGAAGCATTGGGCATGCTTTCCACTTTTGGCACTATGCTATTAGGACTCACGAAAGCACACAGAGAGGAATCAAACAAGATGATCACAATCGCACAAACAAATCCAACCAAAGAACAATCCGAATTTACATAGATAAACCCTTGTGGGAAAAAACCACTGCACAAAGCAAAAATGCACCATGAAAAATGAAGTTACAAGAGATGAAACCTTGCCGATCAAAGCCCCAAGAGGAAACGCCCTAGCCTTTGCCCTTCGGAGCCCTCTCATACCCTTAAGCACATTATAGAGAACCCTAATTCCAATTACACCCGATATATATACTACCACAACCGAAATAGGAAACAAATCACGTACTTACGCAGATCTGCGCGCCCCTTCGATGGGACCTTTGATGGCAACAACAGCCATTGAGTAGCAACCTCCAAAACTGTCCAGCAATCAACAAGGATTTTCCCGGATTTTCTCAATGGGATTGAACATTTGTCGATGGCATTGACAGCTACTTGATGGAATCGAGTGGTTTGTCAATGACTGACAGACTATATTACAAACAGATTCAAGACATTAGACAACATATGCCATCCCTCCTAAAGTGTCGATGTTCACATGGCTTGTTGGAAGAAAGAAAGTTTTCACAATTGATAATCTCCAAAAGAGGGGGCTGATCATTCCTAATAGATGTTATCTGTGCAAACAAGATGAGGAAACTATAGATCACCTATTCATATCATGCCCCTTTACATCAAAGTTTTGGTTGCATTTTCTCTCTTCCTCAATCCTTCATGGACCATGGGAAATTATGTTTAAAAAAGTATTTGCATTAGAAATCTAAGTAAAAAGATAAATCTCTCTCTCTCTCTCTCTTCTCTCTCTCTCTCTCTCTCTATATATATATATATATATATATAATATATATATATATATATATATATATGAAGTATAAAATTTGTTATCAGAAATTGAGATCTAGGGTCGAGTGAGTTTAATAGATCTACATGACCCAACATCTGGTTTGTACCCATACTTCTGTAAACAGTGGTTATATTTATTAACTTGAGGGATATATATTCTCTTGTGCTATCGGAAGATTTTTACTACACTCGTCTTTTATATTGATGCATATTTATCTGCTGTATTTGCGATATAGCGGTTGCTTCTTATCTTGAGTTTCTTCTGAGAGTGCTATCTTCTCTGTCAGTGTGGAAATCAGTGGCTCCTTTGACGATTCAGATGGCATTAAAAACTTAAGCTCGCAGAAAAGGTATAACTTTCATTCCTTTGGATGGACCTTTCTTATTGTCACTGGATGCTTAATGGACTTGAATTGCAAATATTCAATTCAACAGAGTGGAATTGGCCTAAACAGGCAGGGCTTGCTGCTCCAGATATTCATAATGACTAGTGATAACTCTCTCTAAAATAGCTATTCTGGCAGTTCCAACTTCTTGAAATGCATGAATTGCATTTACGGGCTGATCTTCGTTATGGGTTAAAGTGGACCCTTCCAATTCGGTCATTTCCTATATATCTTTAGAAGAACTATAGCAATTCAGTCCAAGTGAGCATTGGAGCTATTCCTTGGGTGCTCACATAATAACTCTTTTCCCCACTTTTACTGAACTATTAGTATTTGAACAGAACATGGAAATTTTAGGGTATTTGCATTCATTTGCTTCTGTGCTCCTTTCTATTCTGTCAGTTAAGGGTAGGTTTTGATCTTGGTGGTTCCTAAGTCAGACACTATGCCCTGGTGTCGACATGTAATTGAGATAGGAGAAGGAACTTTCCGTTCTTATGTCATTCACAACTTGGGACAGAAAAATTGTGAAAATAGTAACCATGGGAGCAGGAACTTCCAGTACTTATCTCAATCACAACTTGCTGCAGAAGCAATCGGAAAATGCTAGCCCACATAATCAAGGTTGTGTTTTCCACACCACCCTAATGCTGTGAACACTCATCAAAGTAAGCTTAGAGGCACTGATACAGCTGTCCCACAAATTCATGGTATGCGTAGATGCTCATAATATGTTTGCAATATCTGTTGCAGGGCTAGGCCTGAATCAAGCAATGCGTCTGGCTCCAAAGCATGCAGAGAGAAAAGGCGCAGGGATATGCTGAATGACAGGCACTCACTCACTCCCTCTCCCTCTCCCTTTCTCCTTGATTTTAAGGTTTCTGGAGTTAGCTTCCCACTGACATTGGTATGATTTTAAGGTTTCTGGAGTTAGCTTCCATATTGGAGCCCGGAAAGCCACCCAAAATGGACAAAGCTGCTATCTTGAGTGATGCTGTCCGTGTGGTGACTCAGTTGCGAAGTGAAGCGCAGAAGCTGAAAGAATCAAACGAAAATCTCCATGAGAAAATCAAAGAGCTGAAGGTGAGCCCATGTTTTGACTGCTTTTTCATCTTCACTTCTGCAATTGGTTATATTATAGCTTGGTTAAAAGACCCCAAGGACTATTCATGCGTACGAGAAATGCTAATCCCGCACACATGGAAAAAGGTTGAATGTGTGCTTCGAACTTATAACAGCTGAACCGAAGCATCAGACCATTGAAGCTTTCTGTACTTTGTCCACCGCCAAGCCAATCAAAGTGTGTGTGTGCACTGCTGTCCTATGCATGTATGGGGTTAGCATCCCTCCAGATGATAAAACAATCTATTTCTCCCGAAGTAGGTCCTAGCAGTCTTCCACCTGAGGCATCTGAAGATCACAACTTAACCACCAATGTTCGGATCTCAGATACATACAACGTTCTTGTTGAATTCTGTGAAATCCCCATGTAGGTGTGTATGAGGTGCTGTAAAATAGCAGCTGGGCCTCATTTTTTTTCCTTGTCCAAAAAATCAGGCCTGTCCAATCATCAGGTGGATCCTATGTGGACCTCAAATTGGACCTTTGGCCAAACCTTTTTAACTTTCCACTTTTTGTACAGTCGTTGCCGACCCCAGTTAGTCGGGATAAGGCTTAGAAGATTTTTGTACAGATGTGGCCCATCCAGTGACTGGATTGGCCTGATTTTTGGGCAATGAATCATGTCTGTTTGGGCTTACCTGATGCATGGCTAGGATATCTGATGCCTGCTGCATGGCATGTGCTGGAAGTGTAAGTTTTTACGTTGGAATCTCTGACCACAATCACGTTTATACGCATTCCACCCTTTTGCAGGTTGAGAAGAATGAGCTTCGTGATGAGAAGCAGAAACTAAAGGCAGAGAAGGAACAGCTGGAGCAGCAAGTCAAGGCCATGACTGTGACACCCAGCTTCGTACCTCACCCTGCTGCGCTCCCAGCCACATTTGCTGCCCAAGGCCAAGCAGCGGCAGGCAACAAGCTGATGCCATTCATCGGCTACCCGGGAGTCGCCATGTGGCAATTCATGCCGCCTGCAGCAGTTGACACCTCGCAGGACCATGTTCTCCGCCCCCCAGTTGCTTAAAGATGGGAGCTTCTTGGATAGATCTGCATGTTGTTTACGACTTGGTTTTCATATTTTTCTGTGGTATGTCTTTTTTTTCTCTTTTTTTTTTAAAAAAAAAAAAAAAAAAAAAAAAAATTTAATTTTTAGAGTCAGAAAGACTGGATTTAGGATGACGGAATGTTGGAGAACTTGGGATTGTTATGTGACACTGCTGCTGATCTTCTGTAAATGTGAATAAGCATTTTAGTATTACGTTTTGCTCTCTTATTTGCACCCTTCGGTGGCACATGAAATTGTATGCATCAGACCACAACCATTGCATGCTGTCTGCATATTAATAATAGCCGGAATAAGCTTTCTATGCATTGGCCCCACATACCACAACAACAGGTTCCTAAGAAGGCACCGGCAGAACATGTTATCAGAAGCAGTGTGGCTGGGAGCAAACGTATGTATGGTTGTAACTGTTCATCCACACCTCATGCACTGCCCACAGCCTGAAAATCACTCCAGCCAAACTATCCTAACTATGTGTTCGGAGGACTTCCTCGCTAAATATTAACTGTTGCTCTATACTTTGACCATTTGTGGGCTACTGATTGGATGGTTAGGATTATTCAATTGGAGCAATTCTCTGATGAAGGCTAACTCGGGATGGTGTCCATTGGGTGAACGGTCTGGATGATATTGGCTTCATGTACAGTGAGCCCAATCTTGTGCGTACGATTTGAACTGAACTTGGTCATTTGATACATCTTTATTTAGCCTTTAAACAGCATGACTTTATGTATAAATCATATGATCGGTTGCCCAGGGCTGTAGACAGTATGGGTTTTGTGTAGTTGGAATTGGATCCCATTGTTCCATGATCCAGGTGGTTGATATGACGGAGCTAATGGTGGCAATGGGCCTAGTAGCCCAACCGGATGATGACCTTGAACAAACTTTCGGCCAGGCTTGGATTGCACATGCATGGCTCAATCAATTTTTGGATCAGGTCATTTTAGCCTGATTGGACTTTATTGTGTCAGGTCATTTTAGCCCGATCCAACTTTATATGACATGTTATATACTATAAACATGTTATTTTAATCTCTAGTTAGGAAACTATCTTAAATGCCAATTGGGGGTTTCATTCTTTTTTTTTTTTTTTGGTGTGGCCCACTTGATAAATTGGCGTAGTAGGGACATGATGAGGTCGATCACCGTCTTCTTCAAGGGATAACTACTCAGAATCTATGAAGCTCTCTAAACTCCTCACAGAGCTTCCTCGAATCCACAAGGGATAAAAGCATAAATAATTTATAATAAATTTGAAAAAAAGTTAATTATAATTAAAAAAAAAATGAAATTACAGCTCTTAAAATAATGAACTCAAACATAGGATGGAGTTTTAGACCTAGACTCCAACTCAAACATCCTAAAAACGTGAATTACTATAAATAGTAAACATACTATTTATAGACGACCTCTATACCTGCCAGACTTCGTGGTTTTCAGCCAAAAAATAGTAAGGGTCCAAATTGGCCCAACCATATTATTTTCCTAACTTTTCTAAGCCATTTTCATATGGGCATGACTTTTACAACTCGAACGATCAAAAGTTATACTCAAGCTAAAACTTACTATTTACAATAAAAAATGGAATTAAATTAGACTTTTGACGGTTGATCCAATGGAATCTCACAAATCTGGCATGGCCAACCCAGCAGAGTGGGTTAGTTGGCGTAAGTAGGTCCTCCTATCCCAAAATCATATATAATAAAACGAAAAACTTATCCCGGTTTGCGAGATATGACTGATTTAAGATCCTGATGGTCTTCAGATTGGGCCTTCTATGGTTCATCAAAGTGTCTGCGACCTTCTCTACATCATAAATGGATAGATTAGGAGAATTAAATTGGAAACGGGATTTAATAAAAATTTAGGCTGGGCCTAGGGCCCAAGTAAAATTTTCAGGTTGGGCATGAACCTGCTTATGATAGATAGGCCCCCTGCCAAGCCTGGCCCAGCCAACCCGCCCATTATGACCCTAAGGTGACAACTGAAAATAACTCCTACATCTCCTAACCCTTCAATGAGTGGTCTACAAATAGATATAACGACGATCCACATAAGATAGAAGGAAAGGCCAAATGCTGGACGGTTCCCATCTTCCAATCTGGAGGATATTTGGGGCTTGATTCATCGATAATGGGCCCCTCCTAGCAATGAAGTGGGACCCCCCACTTACATCTCAGGGCTCAAAAGATACCATAAGTTCAATCACTAAGGTGTGAATCCCACAATTAATGTAATTTTATTACAAAACACAAAATGATGAAGCTTCCAATCTCCAATTAAAATCGTCACAAGCAAGATAAGGCCTTTTTTCATGAATGAACACAGGCGCCCCACAGAAAGTCCTAATCCTTGTGTACAACAAACATCTTCCTTCCAACGTTTAAAGAGCCAAAAGCATCATCACCACCATCCCAAAACTGAATCCGGTGGCGGCCTTCACTCCCACGCCACCTCCATTAGCTGCTGAAGGAGACGGCACTGGCACAGAGCTGGCCGGTGGAAGTGAACTTGAAGGAGAACTTCTTGGAGAATGCAATCTCGAAGATGATTTCAATGGTGCAACCGAAGGAGAATTCGAAGGGGAAGGGGACTTTGAATGAGAGTGTTTAGGATAAAGTGAAGGAGAGTGTTTGGGAGAAGGTGAAGGAGATTTAGAATGTGGGACTTTCGGAGATGGAGAAGGAGATTTCGAAGGTGAGATGGTTGGTGAAGTCGAAGGTGGAGGTATAATAGGAGAAGCGGATGGTGACGGTGATGGACCGTCGGTGTTTGTAGGTGTAGTTCGAAAAGCAGGGGCTGATGCAGCGACCGTATCGATTTCAACCTTCATTCCTTGGCTGCAATGGCCCTCAGTTCCACAGATGAAGTATTGCTTACCGGGCGACGTTAGAGGGATGACCGTGTTCCCATCAGTGTAACTCTGCAGCGGATTTCCGAACTGGCACGAATCATAATTGGCCCTTGTCACCTCCAGCACGTTGTGGACGGGAGCATACTGGAAAACTGCAGATATGAGCATGTCATGGTTTATTAGTTCGTGGTCTAGTTATTGCAGACTCATGACAACATGTGCTGAGGTTGCACCGGTATGTAAGATGATATCATGCATGCCTGTCCACTCATAAGGTGGGTCCCTTCATCCTTTCTCTTTAGAATGTTGGTGTAATTCCATACATGTGGCCCATGTGTTTGATCAGATAATCTATATGGTGGGTCCAGCCTAATACAGATTTCTGTGTGCCCCACACAGAAAGGCCAGATTCTTGGTCGAGGACGTGTAAACAATATTAGGGGTGTAGACTGTCTGGGCATACATGGGTGTTGGGCTATATCTGAATAGTGATGAAAGGGAGGCTCGCCCATATGCTGCTGCTCTTCCCTTCTACCTCATCAACTGATGATCCAGGCCGTTCATGTAGTGGAAAAACTTCTGATGATTATATATATATATATATATATATATATATATATATATATATATATATATATATATATATATATATTATATATAATTCCCATCATCCATATCAAGGTTAGAATCAATGTCAATGTTTCAACACATATCATGGACGGTGAGATCTCTAATCAGCACGAGTACTTTGCAATGCAGTCCACCAGTGTTAGAACCTTCTACTGAACAGCCCAGATCTTAAACACGCATGCTACATTGGCACGTGCATAGTTAGAACACTTACCAAAAAAGCCATTGAAAAGACAAGGCTCATGGAGTGCAACTGAAAGTATCATAAACTCAAATAACTTACTTAGATTATCACCCACAGAAAATGAATTAGACGATGCCCATTGCTGAAAGTCAGTGCTCAAATCCCACGAACCCTGTGGCCCACCAACCGTATGATTTTCTCCCATTGCTAACTGGGCCATGACCAGAACAAGGGCCAAGCTCGCAAACGTTCTCATCATGGCCATTTCCAAGTAGGAAAAAGAGAAGAACCAAAAGAGAAGCACAACCAAGAGAAAGTGAATAGGTTTGTACGTGAAGGAATATATTATATATATATATATATATATATAGAGAGAAGAGAGAGAGAGAGAGAGAGAGAGAGAGAGAGAGAGAGAGAGAGAGATGGTATACGAAGATGGTATGCACGACTAGCGTTATATAATATAGCGGAACGGAAGAGTGGAATTAGTGTTGTGACAGATAGATTAGATGGACGCGGATGCGTCCTACCCCTGCCAGGACGGACTCGGTCCAAACAGGAGCTATGTGGGTCCACCGTGATGTATGGGTTTTATCCACGCCGTCCATCCATTTTGCCGTATCATTTTAGGGGTTTTTTTTTTTTTTTTTTTTCAATTATACTTGTAAATGCAGGTAAATAACTAATGATTAATTTTTAGGGTATGAGCTAAAAAATGAGGCAATCCAATGCTCAAGGGACCACACAATGGAGATTGAACGCCCACCGTTAAAAAAGTTTTGATCAAGTTGATATTCTTATTTTCCCTTCATCCAGATTTATTTAATGAACGGGTTGGATGGCAAATAAAAATCACGGTGGGCCCTAGGATGGTTTCAACGGTGGGTTTTTTTTTTTTTTTTTTATCAACGCTTCTTCCTGTAGTGTGGTCCACATGAGCCTTGTATCTGCCTCAATTTTAGTCTCATCTCCTAAAATGATCCGTATAAATGGATGGACGGCGTAGATAAAACCATTACATCACGGCGGGCCCTATAGAGCTCCTGCCTAGACCGAGTCCGTCCAAGAGGTGGAGGACGCAATCCGCTTACAGAAGGCTTCTGTGTTCATCCTAAAGCGATTCGTGGCACACGTGCCGACATGGTATATGTGAGATCGGAGCCATTCATCACTCATCAGGTGGTGTACAAAATGCACATTTCTATATGTTCGTCTGTCAAACTGTCAGGTGGGCCACATATTTATGATATAGAACAGATTATTAGTGAAAGAGATGACCGATAGTCTATGTTCGCCGTATACGTGGATAACCCAGATCCCTCGCACGTATGGAAAGTTGGCAGTGTGGTGGTGCGAATCGCCTAACTGTCTCGTAATGACTATTATATATATATATTATATATATATATATAGATGTTTGGTTCCATGACTTTGTCTAGGCCTCGCCCGGCGTTGACCCGATATACGGTGTGATCCCAGAGTGTGTTCTATGAGGTTGGTCTTTCGAAACTCTATGTATGAACAATCTCGACCGTCTGATCTGTCCCAATGCACATCAATGTGGGTTGTCCCATGACGACTCGGATTCGGTAGTGACCCCTCCAGTACCAAGCTCAGTACTGATCGTTGCTGGAAAAGTTTTTGAGCCCACCATGATGATGTATGTATTATCCACGCTGTCCATCTAATTTTTGATGTAGAGCGGGTCGCGGACAATTACATGGCAAAGATGGATCAGAAAAGGCCCAGTCGGCGACAGAAGTGATCTGGACCATCAGACCTTAAATCAGGCGTATCTCGCAATCCGGGATGAGTTAGCGGACGAAAAATATATGATTTTGGGGTAGAACGAGCTACTTTAGCCAACCAACCCTGCTATGCCGGGTTGCGACGCTCGGAATTGCGAGAAACCCCTGATTTCACGGTCGTTTCCCTGTTTCAATTTCGTTTTTACTATAAATAGTAAGTTTTAGTTTGCTTATAACTCTTCATCCGTCGGGCTTTAGGAGTTGCGCCCAACGTGAAAAGAGCTTAGAATAATTAGGAGAACAGGTTGGTGAAGCCAAATAGGACACTTACTATTTTTGGCCGAAAACCTTGCGCACTAGTAGACATCACGACCGTCTATAAATAGTAAGTTTACTATTTATAGTAAGTCGCGAATTCTAGGAGTCCTAGTTGTAGTTTGATTCTGATTTCTTTCCCATTGCTTAGTACCCTTATTTAAAGGGTTGTGAACTCGTTTTTATGGATTCATTAATCTATTTCGAATTTATTTAGAATTTATTTCTATTTTCTACTCTCTTTTCTCGTGGATTCGAGAAGTCTCTGTGAGGAGTCCAGAGAAGTTCCGTGGATTCGGAATATTTATCCTCTTGAGGAAGACGGTGCTCGACCTCACGTCCTCCCCTGCGTCAGTTTGGTATCAAGCGAGGTTTCTCCTCGGGTCGATGGCTTCTAACGACGGGTCGGGCAACAATCCCATAGGCGGTGCTCCAGGAAATTTTCCTTTAACGGCGGCAACTTTTCAAGCAGCGCAGCAAGAGAATCGACAAGCCATGCAAGGGCTGCAGGCTTCCATGGACCGCATAGCGAATCTCTTGGCAGAAACCCTAGGGCAACTCCGTGTTCCTGGTGGTAATCCTCCACCACCAATTGCTGAAACCCGTAATCGCCCTGATCGCAGGATAATCCCAGCAGTGCATCCAAGGGCCGTCCCTGAGGACGGGGGCTCCAGTGAAGAGGAGATCGATGACGTGATCTTCCAACACCCCAGGCAAGGCGGCGATCGGGTAGATCGAGACTTCAAGATACGGGTTGATATTCCTAACTTCAATGGCCAGCTACACATTGAGGATTTTCTCGATTGGCTTTCTGAAGTTGAGCGATTTTTTGACTATATGGACATCCCTGAAACAAAGAAGGTCAAGCTTGTGGCCTACAAGTTGAAAGGAGGAGCTTCAGCTTGGTGGGAACAACTGCAACTCGCACGAACCAGGCAGATGAAAGCACCAATCCGCACATGGCAACGAATGAAGCAGCTACTACGTGCCCGATTCCTCCCTAGCGATTACGATCAGGTATTATTCCAACAATACCAAAATTGTCGACAGGGTAGTCGGTCGGTGAGAGAGTACGCAGAAGAATTTTACCGCCTGGCGGCGCGCAACGATTTGGTCGAGACTGAATCGCAGCAAGTCGCCCGATTCAACGGTGGATTGCGACGTATGGCGATCCAGGATCGGGTCCAGATGCAGTCCGTCTGGACGATGAATGATGCGATCAAGTTGGCTACTCGGGCAGAAGCGCAACTTGAACGTTCTAACACACGGGCCTATCCTACTGCGAGGATCACTGCGGCAGGTCCACCCCAGGGAGCTCCACAGCCTAAGGGGAAGGAGCCCGTAGGAGCACGCACTCAACCTCCTATGTCTGAGAACCGAGATCAGGGAAGCGGGCAAGCTAGACCCCAAAGGGGCGTATCGACTGCTGCTGGCACAAGTACAATCCCGAACCCTTATGCTCGGCCAAGGCCCAACAACTGCTATCGTTGTGGCCAGCCCGGCCACCTGTCAAATACTTGTCCCCAGCGAAAAGTGGCAAACCTCGCCATTAATGATGGTAGTGCTGATAACGCTTATGAAGATCCAGATATTGAAGAACAGGAGCATACGCCGAGGACGAGGTAGATGATTCAGATTGGGTTCAGCAAGATCACGGCGAGTCGCTCGTCGTGAGGCGGCTATTATATGCGCCAAGAAAAGAAGTGCATCCACAGCGGCATAACATCTTCCGCACTAGGTGTACGGTGAATCGAAAGGTTTGTGATGTGATCATTGACAGTGGAAGCAGCGAGAACATTGTCTCCAGGGGCATGGTGGAAAAATTGCAATTGAAAACAGAGCGTCATCCCTCTCCATATACAATCGGTTGGATCAAGAAGGTCAGCGAAACAAAGGTAACTGAACGGTGCACCATATCCTTTTCAATTGGCAAACATTATAAGGATGAAGTAGTATGCGATGTGGTTGACATGGAAGCATGTCACATACTACTCGGTCGACCCTGGCAATCTGACCGTGACGCCACTCATAAAGGGCGAGATAACATATATATCTTCGTCAAGGACGGCCGGAAGACCATATTGGCCCCTATGGATCCAGAAGGACCACCTGAAACTTCTAAAGTGGAGGGTCGTTTTCTCTTAACCATTCGGGACTTCGTGGAAGAATCCAAAGAAACAGGACAGACTTATGCATTAATTGTAAAAGGGGAAGAACTCGAGCCTACCATCATCCCTGAAAGACTAAGGCCCTTGTTGCATGAATTCCAAGAAATCTGGCCCGAGGACCTTCCCGATGGGTTACCCCCTATGCGAGATATCCAACACCATATCGACCTTGTCCCTGGGTCCAGTTTACCTAATCGTCCTCATTATCGAATGAGCCCGAATGAGTGCGAGATTCTGCAGGGACAAGTGGAGGAACTGATCCGTAAGGGTCTTATTCGAGAGAAAGCATGAGCCCATGTGCTGTACCAGCTCTGCTAACTCCAAAGAAAGATGGAGTTGGCGCATGTGTGTCGACAGCCGGGCCATCAACAAGATCACCATAAAATACAGGTTTCCTATACCACGGTTGGATGATATGTTGGATATGCTAGAGGGCGCAAAAATATTCTCTAAATTGGACTTAAGGAGCGGCTACCATCAGATTCGAATACGGCCGGTCGGGTGATGAGTGGAAAACAGCCTTCAAGACCAAGGAAGGATTGTACGAATGGATGGTCATGCCTTTCGGTCTTTCTAATGCGCCTAGCACATTCATGAGGTTGATGAACCAAGTTCTGAAACCTTTCATTGGGCGGTTCGTTGTGGTTTATTTTGATGATATTTTGATATACAGTCAAGACGAAACCACCCATATGGAGCACCTCAAGAAAGTCCTTCAAGTGCTCACTGAAAATAAACTGTACCTCAATTTAAAAAAGTGTAGCTTCATGACTGATAGCCTATTGTTTCTGGGTTTTGTGGTTACATCCACGGGCATTCGAGTGGATGAGGAAAAGGTGAAGACAATCAGAGAATGGCCGGTTCCCAAAAATATTCACGAAGTACGAAGTTTCCATGGACTAGCGACATTCTATCGTCGGTTCGTGAAAAATTTCAGTAGCATTGTGTCACCGATCACAGATTGCATGAAGAAAGGGCAGTTTCAGTGGACTGACGAAGCCGACAGGAGCTTTGCCGAAATCAAGCGCAGATTATCCACGACCCCGGTTCTTGTACTTCCCAACTTCGACAAACTGTTTGAAGTCGAATGTGATGCCTCATATGTCGGGATTGGGGGAGTTTTGTCTCAAGAAGGTAGGCCGGTAGCCTTCTACAGTGAAAAACTTAGTGATGCACGCAAGAAGTGGTCTACATATGAGATCGAGTTGTACGCGGTGGTCCAGGCACTGCGACACTGGCGACATTATTTGATTCAAAGGGAATTCATACTTTACACGGACCATCAAGCCCTCAAGTTTATTAATAGTCAAGCTAACATTAACCGTGTGCATGCTAGATGGATCTCATTTTTGCAGGAATTCACATTCGTGCTAAAGCATAAGTCAGGGCAACAGAACAAAGTAGCCGATGCGCTGAGTCGCCGTGCAACTTTGTTAGTCACTATGAGCAATGAAGTTGTCGGGTTCGATCGCCTCAAAGACATATATGCCGACGACGACGACTTCAAGGACGCATGGGTTAGATGTCAGGAAGGTCACCCCGGTGACTTACATATACAAGACGGGTTCCTTTTTAAGGGAAATCGACTATGTATCCCAAAGAGTTCGCTAAGGGAACAGATAATCCAAGAGCTACATGGAGGTGGCCTCAGTGGACACCTTGGCGAGACAAGACGCGAGCTCTTGTGGAAGAACGGTATTACTGGCCGCAATTGGTACGTGATGTGGGAAAGGCAGTCCAACGCTGTTATATTTGTCAGACTTCCAAGGGGCAATCTCATAATACGGGCCTCTACCCCCGTTACCCGTGCCTGACGGCCCTGGGAGGATTTATCTATGGACTTTGTGCTTGGTCTCCCACGAACACAACGCGGCATGGATTCGGTGTTCGTGGTAGTAGATCGTTTTTCCAAGATGGCGCACTTTATTCCATGCAAGAAGACTCTCGATGCAACACACGTGGCGAATCTATTCTTCAGAGAAATTGTGCGGCTACACGGGGTTCCCAAGACTATTACTTCCGACCGTGACACGAAGTTCATAAGCCACTTTTGGCGGACTTTGTGGACTCGATTCGATACACGCCTTCAGTTCAGCAGCGCGTACCACCCACAGACTGACGGTCAAACTGAGGTTGTGAATCGCACGTTGGGAACCTCCTTCGATGTATTTCAGGGGAAAAACCGAAGCAGTGGGATTTGGCCTTGTCTCAAGCGGAGTTTGCATTCAACAACATGGTGAACCGCTCGACAGGAAAATCCCCGTTCCAAGTTATTACGGACGAGTACCTCGCCATACACTAGACTTGGTCCCTCTGCCCAAGCTCCCAGGCATGAGCATTGCAGCAGAACATATGGCAGACAAAATCATGGGCATTCATGCGGAGGTACAGAACAAGCTACATGCCTCGAACGAAAAGTACAAGGAGCAAGCGGACAAGCATCGGCGACAGAAAGTGTTCGAGGTGGGCGACCAAGTAATGGTCCATCTGCGCAAAGAAAGATTTCCGACCGGAACGTACAACAAGTTGAAGAATAAAAAGATTGGACCGGTACCAATCATCCGAAAGATCAATGACAACGCTTATGTTGTTGATCTTCCAGATGATATGGCGATCTCACGAACTTTCAATGTTGCGGACCTGACTGAGTATCATGAACCAGCGCATAATGATAACTCGAGGACGAGTTCTTTTGAAGTGGAGGAGACTGATGTAGAGCGGGTCGCGGACAATTACATGGCAAAGATGGATCAGAAAAGGCCCGGTCGGCGACAGAAGTGATCTGGACCATCAGACCTTAAATCAGGCGTATCTCGCAATCCGGGATGAGTTAGCCGACGAAAAATATATGATTTTGGGGTAGAACGAGCTACTTTAGCCAACCAACCCGCTACGCCGGGTTGCGACGCTCGGAATTGCGAGAAACCCCTGATTTCACGGTCGTTTCCCCTGTTTCAATTTCGTTTTTACTATAAATAGTAAGTTTTAGTTTGCTTATAACTCTTCATCCGTCGGGCTTTAGGAGTTGCGCCCAACGTGAAAAGAGCTTAGAATAATTAGGAGAACAGGTGGTGAAGCCAAATAGGACACTTACTATTTTTGGCCGAAAACCTTGCGCACTAGTAGACATCACGACCGTCTATAAATAGTAAGTTTACTATTTATAGTAAGTCGCGAATTCTAGGAGTCCTAGTTGTAGTTTGATTCTATTTCTTTCCCATTGCTTAGTACCCTTATTTAAAGGGTTGTGAACTCGTTTTTATGCATTCATTAATCTATTTCGAATTTATTTAGAATTTATTTCTATTTTCTACTCTCTTTTCTCGTGGATTCGAGAAGTCTCTGTGAGGAGTCCAGAGAAGTTCCGTGGATTCGGAATATTTATCCTCTTGAGGAAGACGGTGCTCGACCTCACGTCCTCCCCTGCGTCAATTTTCCAACTCATTTAGGGCAGGAGACCAAAAACGAGGCAGATACAACTCTCAAGCGGACCACACTAGGAAATAATAATGATTGAACACCCACAATTAAAAACTTATGATCTGCAAAAGTTTTGGATCAAACTAATATTTATGTTTTTCTTTCGCTTGGTCAGGATGACCTAATCAACATGTTAGGTGACATGTAAACATTTAATGCCCACTTTAATATTTATTTGCCATCTAACATGTTGGTCACATAGGCCTAGACAAAGGGAAAGCACAAACACACTTGATCCAAAAGTTCTATGGCCCCGTGAAGCTTTTAATGGTGGGTGTTCAATTACCACCAGTTCCTGTGATGTAGTGCACTTGAAATTTGGATCTGCGTCATTTTTAAGCTCACGACCTTAAGGGCGTGTTTGGGCAGGCCAATCCCACGGGATTGGATTGTATTAGGGTGGATGGAAAGTAATGATGGCTCTGTCAGTGGATTGGTGCCAATCCAATGGGATTGCTATATCCAGGGAACTCACCACGAGTATGTTTGGCTCACCTGGCCAGTCCCGGGATTACACCGGCCAATCCTAGGATTGCTCCGGCTATCCAAACATGTCCCAGGCAAAAAGTTGGGATTAGGAGGGATTGGGTGGATTTCAAGGCAATGATGGTGATGTCAGTGGATTGTTGGCAATCCAATGGGATTGCTATATCCAACTTCGGCCTGTTTGGCACGCCCGGCCAAATCCCGGGATTGCTCCTTCCAATCCACCCTAATACAACCTAATACAATCCACCTTGACCGTCTAAACATGCCCTAAGTGATTTGGAAAAATGGAAGGACAACATGGATGAAACACACGCTATTGTGAAATATGTTAGAAAATTGAAAAATAAAAAGTTAAAGAAAAATTATTTCTTTTAAGCATCAAAATCATATATAAATACTACACAGATACATATATAAATCACGAAAATACTTTCTCATTATGAATAATGAAAATTTTCAAATATTTTAATTTTTCGAAACCAAAATTTCAACAACCAATGCACCATGGAGTCTGTCCCTGTTGGTGTTTTTTAGAATAAAAATAAATTTCAAAAATAAAAATTATTTGTAGAAAGTAAATAAATATATTAATTATTTAAACTTTCCATAAATAGTGTGTATAGTCAGTCGGTAAGAGAAGGGGTTTTTGCTTATGCAACCAGGGTTCGAATCTCCTCGAGGACGGTGCGAAGCACCGTCCGCGCACGCGCGCGCGGCGTGGGCTGTAGGGCTGCTTGGGCGCTTTTTGGCGCTTTATTAGGCGCACTTAGCACTTCGCACGTTCGCATCGTCGCAAGGAGCTAAGAAAGCCTTAGTCTTTTTGGCACTCGGTTCAATTTTTTTGGGCCATGGTACCCTGATGTTTTATTAATTTTGTTTTTATTGAGAGTAATTATGACATGATTGTACATGTGGCACCTATGCCACGTGTCGCTTATGTGGATACAGTTTTTCCTGTTGGATAACTGTTTCTGTCTGAATGGGTACAGAAATAACTGCCATAGGACAAGAGTCATGTCCTTTCATGAAAAGGCAATTATTTGCTGTGAATGGGTATGGATTTCTTGAAGAGGCTCTTTAACACCTCTTCAGGAAGAAATCCATAACCTTTCAAATGATATAAATCCTGGATAATATAATCCAGAAGTATTAACTCAAAATCCTGACGATTATATCATCTTCTGTGCAATTACTCTCGATTTAATCTCTTGCTGAATTTTTTCTGAACGTCTTAAGGCATATCGGTGTTAAAACTAGAGATCTGTTCAACACTTAAATGTGCAAATTTTCGTGTTGAAAATCGGATTGAGAGTTCATTGTATCCTGAAGACAATTTGCAGATTTCCTTCGTTTGCACTTGCTGGAAATTCCAGAAAAAGGGCAGCAAATCTGTCTTGAGAAATCGACTATTCAAGTCGAGCCTTGAACCTGATAGATCTGATCGATTTCTTCTATCCTTCGTTGTGAATTGCTTATTACTAACATTCAAGACAGATTTTTATCTTTTCACAATGGAGGCAATTCATTCCATTCAAGTCATGAACCAAGACTTTGTACGACTGGATCGTTTCGACGGTCAATTCTTCTCAAGATGGCAGCAGAAGATGCTTTTCTTTCTGACAACTCTGAAGTTATCTTACATCCTAGATGATGATCTGCCTTCTCTGACCGAGCCAAAAGACGATGACTCAGAACAAGTGAAGGCAGAACGGAAGAAAAGGAAGGAGGACGATTTTCTATGCAAAGGTCATATCTTAAACGCCCTCTCTAATTCCATCTACAACTCATACCGTAAAATATCCTCTGCTAAAGATTTGTGGACAAAATTGGATCAAAAATATAAAACTGAAGAGATCAGTACTCAGAAATTTCTGATCGACAATTATGTCCACTTCAAGTTTAAAAATGATCAGCCAATTCTTTCCCAAGTAACCGAACTACAAAACTTGGTTGATGAATTGAAGATTGGTGGGGTAGATCTTCCTGAAGAATTCCTAGTCGGTGTTGTAATTGCAAAATTACCCTCATCATGGTTTGATTATAAAAAGAAATTGAAACATGATGAAAGGAAGTACACTCTTGAAACGCTTCAACGACATCTTCGTATAGAAGAAGAGTCCAGAAACCGAGACAAGAAAGAAAGTGCTTCGGAAAATCATTCCAAAGCAAATATAGTAGAAGATGACAAGCCAAAAATCCAGAACTCCAAATCTATTCCCCCAAAGAAAGATACGGAGTTTAAGAAAAAAGGAAAGAAAAAGGGCAAGTGTCACTTCTGCAATAAGCCAGGACACTACATAAAGGAATGTCGACACAGGAAGAAGCAACTGAAAGCTCAGGCTAACATGACAGAAGACCAACTTGTAGCAATGGTTACTGAAGCTAACACAGTAATATCCGATGGTGGATGGTGGCTAGATACTGGTGCAACCATTCACATATCGAAGGACCGAAACATCTTCAAGACCTATGAAGGTATTGCAACTGGACAAGAAGTGAAGATGGGTAATAACGTTCGTGCGAACGTTGTTGGAAAAGGAACAGTCGAGCTTCAGTTTACATCAGGCAAAAGACTGACACTAACAAATGTCTTGCATGTACCTGACATGTCTAAAAATCTAGTGTCAGGCGATCTTCTCAATAAGAGAGGATTCAAAATAGTGATTGAGTCTGATAAGTTGGTTATCACCAAGAATGGTATGTTTGTAGGCAAAGGATATTCATGTAATGGTATGATTAAACTAAATATTAATAATAATAATGATGTTTCCGTTTATATAGTGGATTCTGTATCTTTATGGCATGCTAGACTAGGTCATGTTAATTATCATTCAATGAAAAGAATGATGATCTTAGGCCTTATACCAAATCACGAAATTCAACAAGAAGGGAAATGTGATGTGTGTGCCCATTCTAAAATAACCAGAAAACCATTTGGGACTGGCACGAGAAAATCACAACCCTTGGAATTAATTCATTCCGATATCTGTGATTTAAATAATACCTTAACTCGTGGAGGAAAAAGGTATTTTATCACATTTATCGATGACTTCACTAGATTTTCCTATGTATACTTGATAAAATCTAAAGATGAAGCCTTTGAAAAGTTCAAACTTTATAAGGCCGAAGTGGAAAATCAGTTGAACGTAAAGATTAAAGCACTCAGAAGTGATAGAGGGGGGGTGAGTACTCTTCTAATGAATTCAACGACTTCTGTGAATCATATGGTATAATCCATGAATTTACGGCACCTTACACACCTCAGCAAAATGGCCTAGCGGAACGCAAAAATAGGACATTAGTTGAGATGATCAACTGTATGATATTAAATTCTGGATTACCACTGAATTTGTGGGGGAAGCATTATTAACTGCAAACCGTATTCTGAATGCTATCCCACACAAAAAATTGGATATCTCCCCATATGAATTATGGAAAAAGAAGAAACCTTATCTTCATTACTTCAAAGTGTGGGGAAGTATAGCAGAAGTCAGGATTATTGATTCTAAGAGAGTAAAGTTAGGTCCTAGAGGAATCAAGTGTGCCTTTGTGGGTTATGGGATTAATAGTCCTGTATATAGATTCCTGGTTCTAGAACAAACTTCTTTTGCTGACAAAAACATGATTATAGAGTCTAGGGATGCTATATTTTTTGAAAATACAGTATACAAAGACTATATGAATCATCATACAAAAAGGCAAGTTGATGAAAATATAATAGAACCAATGAACGAAGAGCCTAACAACTTTCATGATAAATCTAACACTCATCTAGAAGGAAATGAACCAAGGAGATCGAAAAGGGCAAGAAAAGAAACATCTTTTGGCCCAGATTTCTATATGTTCCTTGTAGAAGGGGATATAAATGGAATAAAAAAGGAGATTACTCTACCACTAAGTATTGAAAGTGATCCATCAACACTTAGTGAAGCTCTCTCATCTCCTGATGCACAGTTTTGGAGGGAAGCCATAACGACGATGAAATGGATTCCATAGTCTCAAATAACACTTGGTGTTTGGCGATCTTCCACCAGGTTCTAAGCCTATTGGATGTAAGTGGATTTTTAAAAGAAAGTTCAATCCTGATGGAACTATAAATAAGTTTAAAGCTCGATTGGTAGCCAAAGGATTTAGACAAAAGGAAGGAATCGATTTTTTCGATACATATGCTCCTGTTGCTCGAATATCTACCATCAGGACTTTAATTGCTCTTGCAGCAATTCACCACCTAGTAATCCATCAAATGGATGTTAAAACGGCATTCTTAAATGGTGATCTAGATGAGGAAGTCTATATGGAACAACCTGAAGGGTTTGTTCAACCCGGGCAAGAGAAGAAAGTGTGTAAACTGGTCAAATCTCTCTATGGGCTCAAGCAAGCTCCTAAACAATGGCATGAGAAGTTTGATCAAGTAGTACAATCTAATGGTTTTAGAGTAAACCAAGCAGATAAGTGCATATATATTAAAGGTCAAATCATTATCTGCCTATACGTAGATGATATGCTAATATTTGGACCAAATGAGGACAGTGTGAAAGAAACTAAAAAGTTTCTAAGTACCAACTTCGACATGAAGGATATGGGCAAAGCCGATGTAATATTAGGTATTAAGATTTATAATCTTAATGATGGAATGGCCTTAACACAATCTCATTACCTAGAGAAAGTGTTAAAGAAGTTTAATCATTATGATAGTAAACCGGTTTCAACTCCATTTGATCCAAGTATTAAATTGGTTAAAAATACTGGTAGATGTAAAGCACAACAAGAATATGCGAGTGTTATTGGGAGTTTAATGTATGCAATGAATTGCACTAGACCCGATATAGCATTCACAGTAGGAATGCTAAGCAGGTATACCAGTAATCCAGGACAAGTACACTGGAATGCGATTTCCAGAGTTTTAAAGTATCTAAGAGGAACCATAGACTATGGACTGCATTATAAATCATATCCCGCTGTACTTGAAGGGTACAGCGATGCAAGCTGGAATGCAGATAGCATAGAATCTAAATCTACAAGTGGCTGGATATTCACTCTTGGGGGAGGAGCAATATCATGGGCATCTAAGAAACAAACGTGCATATCTCACTCTACAATGGAAAGTGAGTTTATTGCACTTGGTGCTGCTTGTAAAGAAGGTGAATGGCTAAGATACTTATTGTTGGAAATCCCGTATTGGCCAAAACCTACTCCTGCCATATCTATCTTTTGTGATAGTCAGGCTACTCTTTGTCGTGCTATGAGTAAGACTTATAATGGTAAGTCTAGAAATGTAGGTCTAAGGCATAACTTTGTTAAAGGATTGCTAAGAGATGGAGTAATCACAGTGGAATATGTTAAATCCATCCTGAACTTAGCAGATCCCTTGACAAAAGGTTTATCAAGAGATCAAATAAGAAGAACCACTAAAGGAATGGGACTAAGATCCATAAAGATGTAACTTTCACTCTTGATGGCAACCCTACCTATGTTTTGAAATATAGGCTAGGTTCAAAGGGACAAACAAGTCAAGTATGTGACTGAAATATACACTAGAAAAAAATAAAATGAGTCTCATTCCTAAAAAGTCTAGTGTTTGGTTTCTGCATTTCATAAGAGGCTGAGTACTAACTCTTAATAGATCTATAAGCAGATTTTGTTGAGATGAAGCAGAATCATCTTTGATAGATCTACCTATATGAGTAGAGAAGTGAGGCCGCTTTTGAAGAGATTGGGATCGTCTCTACAATACTCATGAAATAAGGATACGCACAAGGCCAGAAATGTGCGAACTTAAAGATCTCCAGTTATATATGAATAGATGTGTGTTATGTGTCCGGTGAGTCATATAAGGTCCTTAGTTCAAGACTAATGGGTCACTAAGTACCTGGCATAACTTTGATACGTATACACTAAAGTAAAGGTTCAAATCCAAAAGATACCTTTACTTATGCACCTATTTATACTGATATGCCATTCGTTCGAATCTGATTTTTTTTTGAAATTGTGGGGGATTGTTGGTGTTTTTTAGAATAAAAATAAATTTCAAAAATAAAAATTATTTGTAGAAAGTAAATAAATATATTAATTATTTAAACTTTCCATAAATAGTGTGTATAGTCAGTCGGTAAGAGAAGGGGTTTTTGCTTATGCAACCAGGGTTCGAATCTCCTCGAGGACGGTGCGAAGCACCGTCCGCGCACGCGCGCGCGGCGTGGGCTGTAGGGCTGCTTGGGCGCTTTTTGGCGCTTTATTAGGCGCACTTAGCACTTCGCACGTTCGCATCGTCGCAAGGAGCTAAGAAAGCCTTAGTCTTTTTGGCACTCGGTTCAATTTTTTTGGGCCATGGTACCCTGATGTTTTATTAATTTTGTTTTTATTGAGAGTAATTATGACATGATTGTACATGTGGCACCTATGCCACGTGTCGCTTATGTGGATACAGTTTTTCCTGTTGGATAACTGTTTCTGTCTGAATGGGTACAGAAATAACTGCCATAGGACAAGAGTCATGTCCTTTCATGAAAAGGCAATTATTTGCTGTGAATGGGTATGGATTTCTTGAAGAGGCTCTTTAACACCTCTTCAGGAAGAAATCCATAACCTTTCAAATGATATAAATCCTGGATAATATAATCCAGAAGTATTA
Organism: Magnolia officinalis; assembly: GCA_021015155.1. Taxonomy (NCBI): domain Eukaryota; kingdom Viridiplantae; phylum Streptophyta; class Magnoliopsida; order Magnoliales; family Magnoliaceae; genus Magnolia; species Magnolia officinalis. Next base: position 5,906,114 of record JAJHSJ010000002.1, read on the forward strand.
ACTCAAAATCCTGACGATTATATCATCTTCTGTGCAATTACTCTCGATTTAATCTCTTGCTGAATTTTTTCTGAACGTCTTAAGGCATATCGGTGTTAAAACTAGAGATCTGTTCAACACTTAAATGTGCAAATTTTCGTGTTGAAAATCGGATTGAGTGTTCATTGTATCCTGAAGACAATTTGCAGATTTCCTTCGTTTGCACTTGCTGGAAATTCCAGAAAAAGGGCAGCAAATCTGTCTTGAGAAATCGACTATTCAAGTCGAGCCTTGAACCTGATAGATCTGATCGATTTCTTCTATCCTTCGTTGTGAATTGCTAAAACTAACAGTCCCATGATGGGCCAGCGCGGAAATGGTGAAAACCTTGGATACGCTCTCTGAATGTGATGGTTTCTTACTCATGCACTTTAAACATGTCGCATTCATCCTAACTCAAAGTAAACCGTACGAACCATGGGTCACACTCGGAAGGAACTGATGTCTAAAATGGTGGATCGATGGACATCCAATAGGTGGTTAAAATGAACAGTATTCAACGGTCCCAATTCAACGAACAAATGTCGATTAATCAAACGTTGAGACGTTACAATTTTATCTTTCTTGGGTGTTATGGGTTATCTAAAGTGGGCCCCATGTTTTCAACGGCTTCATTTGGGGTGATACGTATGTTATGTGTATAAATGGCTGAGTGCATGCGCATGGTTTTCATGCTCTGCAAGCTTATCAAATAACTGTACTACTTAAACAAATGCACCAATTGGATTTTCTTAAATCTTGATTGCTGTCTGACATTGGAACGTTCTGGAAGCAGAGGAATTATGGTCCTGGTGCATATGAACTATCGTGTTCTCAGGCATCTAATCTTGTACAACTGGATGGATCCCATTCGTGGATCCAGACCGTTGATTTCATGGGATCAGGAACAGATGGAAACCACAAATCTTCCGGATTGGAATAAGTTAGCCGTACAACCTTTGTCTCATTTCTGGACTTATCTTAATCGTCTATGATAGGCCACTAATTCGACCGTTGTAAACGATTAATCTAAAGAGATTTGTGTCAAGTCTTCCATCCATAATTCGGCATATTTGAAAATGACATGAATCAATGAGCCATGGGCCACATTTGAAAATAGTGGTGGGCCCCACTGCAGAAAAGAATGAATAACCATCCAAAGATCTCGAAATTCATGCAGTGACCCACATGATGAACGGGTCTAGATTTTTGGGGCGTCTAACTTCCATTACAAGGAGACCTCATTGGACAGATCGGATGCCAAATGCATAACCTGGTGGGCCATGTGTAGCAATTGTAAATTAAACTTATTCTAGGAAGACTTGTACAGGAACCCGCCCGAGGAGGTGCTAAACTGGCATTCTCAAGGCCTGTTTGGCCAGTTGCATTGGAAAGGATTAGGTGGGATGGGATTCAAAAAACATAATTATTACCCATGGCAGGGATTGGTCCTTTTTACCATGGGATAAGCTTAATTCCATGCTTTGTTTGTAATACGGTGGTACATTGAATGAATATACCCACCATCATTTGAAACTATTGATAATAACACACGTGTTATATTTATATCGATCATTTGTTTTGTAACCTCGTTTTATGGCATGGGCCTAAAAATGAGGCAGATCCAAAACTTATGTGGCTCCAAAGAAGTTTTCAATGGTAAGTATTCAATCCCCGTTGCTTTCTATGGTGGGGTCCACTTGAGCTTTAGATCTACCTGATTTTTTGGCTCATGCTCTAAAATGATCTCAAAAAATGGGTGGACGGTGTGGATATAGCCCACACATCATGATGGGACGTACACAACTTGCTAACATTGAGTGAAATTGACAAGGGACCTAATGCCAATCCATCTAATCTACTTCCAAGCTTTTCCATTCTCCCCGAACATGGAGTGGAATTGGCACAGGACCAAATGCAATTCCATCCCACCTAATCCTTTCCAATGCAACTATCCAAACAGGCCCTCAAGCACCACACGCGTGGCGGAGGGAAGATGTTTCAGAAGCCAAATGTTCCATGCAGTTCCATAAGATGGGCCACACGATGGATGGGTCACCTGCATAATAACTCTCCCTGAAAAAGATCCTAGTCGTTGGAAGAATGAACTTAGTTAAACATACGTTTGAGGGGTTTTTTTTTTTTTTTTTTTAATGACACTTGATTGAATGACTGCTAATACCACATACATGTGCAGAGCCATGCCCATCCACACGCTACAGCATGTGTATGAAAATCTGGCCTTACGTTGGTGAGACCAACTCTTAGACACCTTGATTAAGAATCAAGTCAACTAGGGTTAGAGGTGGGCATCGGACAACTCAATCCAGCTAACTTGACTTGCTCGACTCGTTTAGATCCGACTCGACCCGAACCAAATGGATGATTCGGTCCGAATCGAGTAGGCTTCACTCAATCCGAACTCAAACTGAGTCGAGTTCGAGTTACCTAGTAACTCAACCCGAAACTTGATCCAGTTAGATCCGACTCAATACGAGACCTGACCCTCTAACCCTACCTACCGCATCCTACCTCGACCCGATCCCAAAATCTCTCCCTCCCTCCCTCCCTCCCTCCCTCCCTCCCTCCTCATCTTCCAAGCCCAGCAATCACCCACCACCATCACCCTCATCCTCCTCCTCCTGCTCTCCACTCCCTCCCTCTCTCATCTCTCAATCCAACTCGATGCCAACTCGACCCAACTCGGTACTTCTGACCCGATCGGACTCGGTCCGGATCAGTCCAGGCCGGACCAGACTCGAATTGAGTTAGGCATGCTAGACTTAGTATCGAGTCGGATCGAGTTCGAGTCAGGCCTATTTCAAAATCAGATCAAGTCGAGTCAGCCCTAACTCGATCCAACTCGACTCGATGCCGGGCTAGCTGGGGTCGAGTCCTTAGTTAATCTTTATTATATTTATCTAATTAATTTTTTTTAGCACAAACATAATTTAATAAAAATTTATTTTGTGTATTTGTTATATGCAGGGTCAACAATAGAAATAATAAAATTATTATTTTATGTAAAAAAAAATTATTTTTCACTATAAATCCAAATGTAATGAATACATTACTTTTCTATAGGACAAGTTCTTGATGTTAAATATTCCTACCACTCTACACAGCTATCTTCATTGTAATGTACTTGTTAGGCATTCTAAAACAATAAATGATAATGCGTCACATGTGGTGCATATGTACATGACAACTTGATACAGATAACATATATGGAGCAGTTGATCATGTGCTCATGTGGGGAGTTGAAATCCACGGATTTTAAAAGCAAGGTTGTTTGCCACCCTTGAAAATCCTATATTTCAGTTTCAAGGTAGTTCAAAACCTAACATTTTACTCTTTTTCAATACCAAGGGATACCCTTACCATGCAAAGGTCAGGATTTTGCTGTCATAACTACCATATCCCCGTTTTTTTTTTTAAGGTACTCACATTCATCTACATTGTTAAATGTTTTCCTTGCATTCAAACAATGATCATGGGCCATAATAATCTTGAAATTACCTTCTTTTTATTATTATTATTATTATTATACTGCACACGTATGTCATGTTGAGAATATCTGATAATGTTTAATTCATCATATTTATTATACTTTAAATATACAACAACAAAAAATTAGTGTGAAAATTTATTTTCCCAAACACAATTTTTGATATCTAAGATTTTAAAATTTTGTGATGTTAGTTGAGATTGAAAAATCCATAATTTCAAATCTAGAATTACAAATCCAAAATTTCAATTTAATAATCCTAAACAAGTCCACAGGGAGATTTTGGAACAAAGGTCTACTGGGCTGTTTCAAATTTTTATTTTTATTTGGCTTTTTAACCGTTTTCCTTTCTCTCCACCGTGTACTAAGTAATCGCCCCTGAAGTTTGAGTTAGTTAGCTTGTGTAGGCATACACATCAACATGATACATGTGTGGATTAATGCCCACATGCCTCGAGAGAATACCTCAATTTGTGCTCCCGCAGCGCATAGTCTCCTCGTACGATTTTCGTCCTCCATGTGATAGTGCAGAGGTTTTACCAAACCCGATATAGCAGCTGGGAAGCACTACGGAAATGAGAATCTGGGAATTCGTATTCTTTGATATCTCAACGGCCTCATCTTATCGATGTCAGTAAAGATTTAAAAATGGATTAAAACGCCTTTGGAAACGGGAGTGGATTAGGCGTTACCCGGGTAACACCCACTAAGGTGTTATCCTTATTGTGGGGTCCACCTTAATAAATTTTTTTTGCATATCTACGCCCTTCATCCGTTTTTCCATCCCATTTTAGGACGTGGTACCAAAAACTAAGCTGATCTAAATCTCAGGTGGACCATACTACACGAAACAGTGGTGACCATTAAGAACTTCCTGAGATCCACCGTAATGTTTATTTTCCACCCAACCAGACCTATTGGCTTTATGTAAAACTTTTGTGGCCTACAAAAAGATTATGATTTTAATGGTCATACACCAATTTTTCTAGTGGTATGGTCCATCCGAGATTTGGATCTTCTTAATTTTTGGGATCACATTCTAAAATGAGCTGAAAAATCGAATGGACATCGTTGATAGCTTTTTAGGGCTCACTGGAATGTTTGTTTTCCATCCAACCCTTTGATAAGGTTACACAGACCATGATTGCATTCAAAACTTTTCTGACTCATATAAAGTTTTTAACCGTCAATCACCACTGTTTCCTGTGGTGTGGTCCACCAGATATCTGGATCTGCTTATTTTTTGCGTCCATGATCTAAAATGAGCTGGAATAAATGATGGACGGAATGGATACACAACAAATACATCAAGCTAGCCCATCAAGCACCTGTTCTAATGATGGACGGAAGAGCGTGATGGTTTGGACACATGGGCCCACCACTGGTGCACCTGTTCTATTGTAACTCAATTTCTACCGTATAAAACATGGATCCCATGGTAGATAGATCGTAACTCGAAAATCATACTTATTGGACGGTTCTAATTTATGATTAAATGACATTTGTTTGTTGATTCCAGACCGTTAGTTGGTCGACCAATTGCATTAGTATATCAGTTTAGCGTAGTTTTTTTTTAGTTTTTTTTTCCCTTCCTACGGCTTGAGCAGTTTAATTTTGGTTAAATAAAGGGAACGATTGCATGCAACCTTCAAGCTGTGGGGCCCACCTGTGACATGTATGTCGAAAATCCAAACCGTGTATCTGGTTTGCTCCTTATGGCATTGAACGGACCAAAAATCATCTCTATCAGAAAAATTACATGGGCCACTTGATGTATAGCTCAGATTTTCCAGACACTTGTTAGATTCGTAATGGCATAGAACAAGAGGACGATTAGAAAAGCTGGACAATGTTCCCATCATATTCGCACGTGCTGCATGAAGAGTGAAGAGTGTGTTGCCTGGACGTCTGTCCACTCACTATACATGTTGTGGTCTACTCAATTGGTTGGACCATCAACATGTTGGGCCACCTAATGGACGGCTTGGATCTCTCACACGTCTTGCCACATTAGTATTTGGAGATTGTATGGAGCTACAACAGTTGTGTGGCATGTTTTCATTTTCCAAGCTAGGAAGTACCATGCTTCCATGTAATTACCACTCATGTGGGTCTAATGGACAATATCAGAACCGTTAGTTCAGTATATCCAATTGTGAGTGGGCTACATACCAAAACTAACAGTGTTTAGACGGTTCTGATCATTTAATCTGCAGCTTGCAAATAGATAAAGGAGAAAAATCAGCAATGGCTCACATCTGAATAGAAGTTCTTTAATTAGATGATTATGATAGTTAGATCAAAGAACCTTTCCTGACAGATACAGAAGAATGCATCGTCTGGATCATCACATGATGTGCCACTTGTATAGTATATCTGATGAGTTTGCATTAAAATCTGTGCCCTTCAAGGCACTGAATCTCAGGAGCAGATCCAGTGCCTCCAGATGCACAGAATTTTCGTGCCTCTGAATTGTGTATCCTACACGTGGCACATGTTTATGTTGATCCGTACCAGGCATCCTTCGTCTCCAATACTGGTTGATAAACAAATATCTTTGATTGGGCTGTCTTAACTGTGTAAAAAATGAACCTTTCTTCACTAAATATATTCATTGTTCATCAGTATACCATCAATTAATTAAAGGTATAGTTTTGTCCAGATATTCTAATTTTTGGACCTTGGACAAATCACTATTGGAAACATCAAATGAATGGATCCGATCTCATTCATATATGCCTTTAATGCAGAAAAAAACATGGGGGCACCGAAAGAGCGTGCATCAAGGGAAATGGTATGTCGCACAGTCGCAGAACGTAACTGCATTAAATTGTAGTGGTTTTCAATGCATAGAACTAGCGATTTTTCTATTCGAAATCAAATGGAAACTTCCTTTCTTGTTTTATATGACTCAAGTCACAGTGGATGTGATTTTAAAATGGGATAGATAGATAATTAGAGTTCAAATATTTCAAATGATTAGAGCAGAACGGACGGCTATAAGGGTTGGGACCATAGTGCATTGATCCAAACCGTTTGATCTGATCAACCCTCAGTGGATGGACCATGTCCCAAAATTCTTCTTCATTGGGACTATCATTTACATTGATCGCTCACTAGCCTACCAGTGGATGGTTGAGAAGTGACGCTGCTACTAGCCAGGTGGTCGGTGCTCCGTAGGCCCCACTGTGATGTATGTGTTTTATCCACACCGTCCTTTCATTTTTAAAGATTATTTTATGGCTTGATCCCAAAATTTAGGCAGATCTAAATCTCATGTGGACCACACCACGGGAAAACAGTATCGATTGAATGTCCACCATTTAAAACCTTCTAGGGCCGATTGTAGTGTTTATTTGACATCCAACCTGTTGATTAGGTCATAAAGTCCTGGATGAAGGGAAAAAAATAAATATCAACTTGATCCAAAACTTTTGTAGCCTCTAAGAAGTTTTTAATGGTGGGAGTTCAATCAACACTGTGTGGTCCACTTGAGATTTTTATCTACTTCAGTTTTAGGTTCATACCTTAAAATTATCTAGAAAAATGGGTGGACGGCATGGATGAAACAGATACATCATGGTGGGGCCCCAGACACCGACCACTAGCCTATCCGTTTCCACTGTGGGCGTTCTCTGCCGAGCGGCCTGATCAGTTCAAAATCCATGCCTGATGCCCACCCAGTAACAGGCCTAGGCCTGATCTATTTTTTCATTGGGCCTTCATTTGAGGCCCAAGCCCACCCATTTAGAAATCTTTGCTAAACCTAGGTCTCGGTCGAACCTGTTTAGCAATTGGGCATCAAAATCAGGCTAGGCCGAACCCATGGTCCAGACCGATGGGCCTACCTCACAAGCATGGTCCCACATTATGATGGGCCTCTCACTCAAGGGACTGTCCCACCAATTTCAAACACAAAATGGTTATGTTTAATGAACAATTTAAAAACTTGAAAACTCGCCTCGACTCAATGTCAAGATTGGATCAACTCAAAACATAGTTGGAAACCTCGAAAACCCGACTCATTATTGAATTTTTAAAATTAACAAGGATATTTAAGTTATGATAGGATGAATATAAAAATAGTTCACAATTCCGGCCAGGTCACAACCAATTGCCGAGGTTGCCGACGAGTTTCCTGGTGATCAACATGAAATCTCATCGAGTTGACTCGAAGCTTCAAGTTGAGTTACCAAGTTCTAAAATTATGACTTGAAGACTCGACTAGCTGTTTAATCGGCTCGACTCGATATTAAAGTAATTAAGCTCATAGTATTTAGTGTGTTTAACATTCTATAAACTTAAAATATTTAAATTAGTACACAACAACATTTTATAGTTAGTTTGTAGTTTGACCCCTTATCAAGTCCTATTGAGTGAACGAGTCACACTGGCCTACAAGTTTATATAGGACTCGGCTCCAAATCTTGTTGAGTTGAGTTGACTCGGCAGAGTTTCGAGTCGACCTACTGAGGAAGACATTGAGGAAAAGATCAATATCATCATAAGGAAGAGGATGTTGTGATATGCATGTCAAGAAAAGGGCCAGCAAAGATCGAATTAAGAAGAAAAAATAAAATGAAAGGCATTATATTCAGATTTATTGTGGGCCGTTAAACTCTCATAAGGTGGTGGCCTGATCATAATTGCCATTTGTTCCTGATGAGGCCATGGAATGGCACAATTGGTGAATGGTCCATGTATTCTTTATAGATTGGCTTGTTCCTATGTGGTATTATTAATATGATGACAAATGATCTGGATCTCGTTACATTAGGACAATCCATGCCCCGTTCACGCTGAAATTTTAAATGATTATTTCTCATCACCTATTACATGATATGTGCGGCTTGCATAATGAATAGAGTTGGGCATGTGGATTTGACTTGATCCGATGGATCTGACTCGATTCGATCCGACCAAATTCGATCCGATCTGAACTGAACCGACGGCCTGGATCGGTGCGAATCGAGTAGAGCCATTCAGATCTGACGGTTTTTCGGATCGAGTTCGGATCGTGGTCAATCTAGACCAATTCGATTTGAAACTCGATCCAATCCAATTCGACCTGATCCGGAGCCAACAGCAAAAGCTTTCATATAAAAATGTATTCCTAAGCTGCATAGAGCATGAAACACTAACAACGTCAGTAGCAGAAGGAAAATGAGAGAGGATTTGAGTTTAGAAGAAGGTATCTGTTTCACCGGTAGCAGAAGGAAAATGGGAGAGGATTTGGGCTGAAGTTCGAAGCGAGAAGGAAACACATCAGTAGCCAAATCGCTACTGAAGTTACGTCACCAAGCCATGTGGACCCCATCATGATGCATGTATTGTATCCATACTCTCCAACCATTTGTGGAGATAGTTTTATAGCATGAGAAAAAGAATGAGATAGATATAAAGTTCAAGTTGACCCACCAAAGTAAATCATGGGATCCGTCACACCCACACTGTTGAAACATTTATAGGGCCCACCATCATGTATTTTTTAGATCCAGTGCATTCATAAGTTAACATAGAGATAGATGAAGTGAAAACAAAAATATAAGCTTGATAGGAAACTTTTGTGGCCCCTAAGAAATTTTGAACGGTGGATGTCACTGTCCCCATTTCTATGGTGGGGTCCACTTGAACTTTAGATCTATCTCATTCTTTTTCTCATGCCATAAAACGATCTCTCCAAATGGATAGACAGTATGGATACAACACATGCATCATGGTGGGGTCCACAAAGCTTGGTGACATCACTTCAACGTATCTAATCCGCGCCCGTACCGAGTAACATGCAGTCTGATGTCGTGTTTCACACGACACCAGCTAGTGCATATACGTGTCGTGCGAAGACGAGCGCAGACGCACCTCGAGCTCCGAGTTGTACGAACGGCTCAAATGAGATCAAAGTTACATGGGCCCCACAATGATGTATTTATTATATCCATACTGTTTATCCATTTTTCATGATCATTTTAGAGCATTTAAAAAAATGGAATCATATTAAAGCTCAAATGGACCACACCGAAAATAGTAGTGAGGATAATGATTTTCACCATTAACCCGATCTGAACCATACCCAACCCGATCTGACTCGGTTTCCCTGACCGAGTCAGACTCTGTTCGGGTTAGGCCAGCCGTGCATCGGATCGGATCGAGTTAGTTGACCCAGACTCGGTCCCAGATCGGATCAAGTTCGGGTCAGTTACTTGAAAATTCGGATCGAGTAAAGTTGGACCCAATCCGGTCCGACTCAACTCGGTGCCCACCTCTAATAATGAATGTGCACACTGTGCTAAAAAGTAGGACCATTCAAAGTTATGGGACGGGATTGCTCTGATATCATTTGTTTAGATTTTTAGGTGAAACACAATAGAATTTAATTTTAAAATTTTAAATTTTATTAGTCCCTAATGGATCACCATTCATGATCATATAATGTTTCAAAAAAACACGAAATACTACTCTTCTGAAGTATACCTACGTGCAAAAAAAGAAAAAAAAAAAAAAAAAAACAGATTTTGTTGTTGTCAATCCCTCAACATGCAATTTCTCTCCAATTTATTTTAGATTAGGAGTATGGAGAAACTTGTCAGGGCTAAGTCAAACTATTTGCGAGGTGGACCCATGCCAAGGACGTTCACACATGTGGTGGATGGGAGGTGGGGATGTCCCACTCTCTCTCTCTCTCTCTCTCTCTCTCTCTCTCATCCCAAGGGTGATGTCTAGATGGAGAACCATGTTGGAGATGAGTCAAACCATTTGCAAAAATGGAATCATATTAAAGCTCAAATGGACCACACCGAAAATAGTAGTGAGGATAATGATTTTCACCATTAACCCGATCTGAACCATACCCAACCCGATCTGACTCGGTTTCCCTGACCGAGTCAGACTCTGTTCGGGTTAGGCCAGCCGTGCATCGGATCGGATCGAGTTAGTTGACCCAGACTCGGTCCCAGATCGGATCAAGTTCGGGTCAGTTACTTGAAAATTCGGATCGAGTAAAGTTGGACCCAATCCGGTCCGACTCAACTCGGTGCCCACCTCTAATAATGAATGTGCACACTGTGCTAAAAAGTAGGACCATTCAAAGTTATGGGACGGGATTGCTCTGATATCATTTGTTTAGATTTTTAGGTGTGAAACACAATAGAATTTAATTTTAAAATTTTAAATTTTATTAGTCCCTAATGGATCACCATTCATGATCATATAATGTTTCAAAAAAACACGAAATACTACTCTTCTGAAGTATACCTACGTGCAAAAAAAGAAAAAAAAAAAAAAAAAACAGATTTTGTTGTTGTCAATCCCTCAACATGCAATTTCTCTCCAATTTATTTTAGATTAGGAGTATGGAGAAACTTGTCAGGGCTAAGTCAAACTATTTGCGAGGTGGACCCATGCCAAGGACGTTCACACATGTGGTGGATGGGAGGTGGGGATGTCCCACTCTCTCTCTCTCTCTCTCTCTCTCTCTCATCCCAAGGGTGATGTCTAGATGGAGAACCATGTTGGAGATGAGTCAAACCATTTGCAAGATGGACTCACACTGTGGTGCCCCCACCACCCATGATCCCATGTCCAAATGGAGAACCATGTCAGGGCTAAGTTGAACTATCTCCACATATCCTGAGATAGATATCTGTATATATATATATAGATATATATATACTATAGATATATATATATATATATATATATATATATATATATATATATATATATATATATATATATATATATATATTATATATATATATCTATAGGAAGGATCGGGATTTTAGAAGTGCACTATGTTATAACGCTCCACCACTCTCTAAACTTGTGTACTTTTGTAACGCCCTGAAATCGGGGTCGAGCAGGAGTCCAACTCCGAGTTCTAACACATCACTTATACAACATAGATAATGATGATTAAATATTGATTGTATTAGTGCCTTAACATGAATGAGATTATACCAAAATAACATGTCATACTCTAGAGACAGTTAAATTATGCAAGCGGAAGACTGTGATAGATATATAAAATATATAAATTGTCGTGAGTCCCTAGAGTGTGAACATGTTACCAGGTTAAATATATACATGTATACTCCAAAACTGAACAAAATAAATATACATGGGTGTTTCAAAAGTGCAAAATCACAAGTGTAATGACTTCTAATCAACATCCCTGAAACCCCGTCGATCAGAACATGGTTTACATAGACCCGCCTGATAGTTGCATATAGGACAACTCCTCCCCATCATCATAAAAGTCCGGCTCTACTTCGTAAGCATCGTCATCATCTGCAACTACAACAGGGTCTGGTTGGTGTTTAAAGTACCGTTGCAGAACGTGGGAGTGAGTGATCAACTCAATGGAGCTATAAAGCAAAGGTTAACATGTTATCAATTCAGTCAAGCAGTAATGATAAAGCAGTATAACACTCATGCCCTAAATACTCTTGTTAATGTAATGATGATATGCGATAATGATGTATGCTCTCGCCTGCACTCCCTCTGCCATATCATCTCACGATCGCGATATGCAACACTCCCGCTGTGCTCAACTCCAACGCCAAAGGCACACGCAATGTGGTGCATGTGCGTAATTAGTCAAGTTCTTTATTAGTCTTATTCATAAAGTAGGTTGGGAAGCTAAGGTACCTCCCTTATATCATTTCTTAAACAATGATCCATATAGGGTCGTCAATCCTAGCTAATCTTATACGATAGCAGTTCTAAGTCACTGCGGAGAGACTCATCACCATCAGCGCAAGACTAGCTTATACTCGAAGCAACTACGGAAAGGCTCATCGCCTTAGCGTAGTCCTAGTGTATACTCGAGGTCATTACGGGCTCGTCACTTGATCGTAGACCGACAGCTCGAATACAGTGTCACATACCACCGTATTTGGCTCACGAGTTTGGGTTGCTCACTGAATACTACGGGGAGGCTCGTCGCCCTAGCGTAGGCCAACAGCTCGAACACGGTGTCCCATACTATCATGCCCGGCTCATGAGTTTTAGAGGATTGAGGTACAAAGGTTAAACGGGTTTTTCACTAGTAAGTTGGTACCTTAGATTCAAGCAGTAGTGTTCATACATGGTGAACATACATTGGACCAATCGGGTTACTTGACAAGCTCGACTGGTACGAGCGTACGTTGACTTAATCAACATAGAGTGCGTAAGCATTCCATGTGGCATAACCACTGTCGACAAACAGCATACGACTCGGATTCGTCGAACATATCCGTTGTGGTTAAAACAGTCCGGCCACCCATCGTACACTATTGCCGATTGTCTGGACTACGTCGTAGCCTCAAACACACTCTAAGCAATAGCATTCACATGTGATAATCCAAGACAACATGTGACAAACAAATCTAAACATAAATCTCATTTGAACATTTCAACAAACACATACTACCCATGTTACCGTACATAGGCATTTTATCAGAAAATCACATAGTAATAAAATAGGTTACACAAAGGAAACTGTAACTATATATAAGGGATTTAAGAATCCTATCTCAACACCCTCATTACATAAATTTAAACAAGCATTTTCTCATTCAAGCATTTTATCAAACACTTAGACTACACATATTACACACATGTAATAAATTAGTTAAAACGCATATCATAGTAAATCCTTCCACATAGGAGTTGCCGCACGTACAACCATCGTGTATCCTCAAACATAAATCATGGCAAGTACAAATCATAATTCCACACTCATACAAACATTTCAACAAACACATGGAATACACATATTTCAACATAGTTCATATATATGTGTAATACGCGGAAAAACATTGTATCTAAGCACATGTGATGGCAATCAAGTCAGACATAAATCATTGCTGACATTGAAAGCCTTGAAAACCATAACCTAAATGTTTATAGTCCACACCTTTCACCGGTAAACTCGTAACGAACTCAGTTTATACACTAAGTCTTCGTCTACGGCACAACGGCAACCTATAACATGAAATAGGTTAGCAATTTAATCTCTTACTCTACTTGGATCCCTAAAACAGACTAGGGTTAGAATTTCTTACCTAACAATAGGATCGGAATTGCCGACACGGCGATACAGGAGCAGTGGTTAAGCACGTGGAGTGATGGGATCGAATCCCAGGAACTCTCTCACTCCCACTCTCTTCTCCTCACTTTCTTCTTCTCTTTCTCTCTCTTCTCTCTTAGGGTTTGGAATCCATATGGGATGAGAGAAGGGTGGGTAAAGGCCCTTATATAGGCGTAGAACTGATGAGAATGACCCCAGGGCCATAGTATACTTGGGTTATAGCCAAAAGTTGACTGTTTCGACTCAACGGGGCACATCTGGAGGCCCCTTTTCTGCATACTATTCAGGAAAAGTTTTCTGACATTGGATCTAGGTCAGGTTAAGTTTTCAGTCCGATCGGACTTATGGATCGACCATGGCGGACTAGTTTCAATTCAACGGTCGTTGACACTCGATCAGGGCCATAAGTACACTGACCTGTGTAGGAAAATTTTCCTGATCCGAGGGTATATTTGGGTCAGATTCTGATGGTCTGAATTCTTAAATTTGGCCCGCAATTGAACGACCCAAATAACTTAAATCTGAGTTCATTTTCTAAAGGTATTCGCGTTTCTCACACACTTCGCTGCGGGTCTAAGTTGTGCGTTTCTGGATACTATCTGGATTTGATTTCTGAAATGGTTGTCAAGCCCAGTAAGGCGGTCATATATAATCGTATAGCTTCGCGGTAATCGGACTTTCGACACGCGGTCCAGGTCCGATACGGAGTTTCAAGCTGCTCCTGAGAGCAACTGAGTTTAGAGATTGATCCTAGGTTTTTAGGTAATATAGCGTTAGCGGTTCTACGAGTTTTAGGTCTTGCAGTTCGTATTTAAAGCGGTTAGTGCTAATTTCACAAATAATCTAATTTAACACTTAGTTAATTCTCGCCTAATTTCTAAAGGATTTGGTCTTGAGTGATTTCTACCTGAGGTGGTGCTCTTTGTACGGATTTTTCCGAGACATTATAACTTTATTATCAAGGAAGCATGTTGACCTTTTCAATTCATGCACTCCAATTGTTCAAATTCGTGGTCACCATTTTCACGAATCTTAAGGAGTGCATCAACAAATTTTAGCTAGAAGTGTTGCCTCGTATTTAATCGCATTCACATGATCAATGGATTATGGTGCACATTAATTTTCTAAAGCATAACTCTAACATGTGGTACTATCCGTGACAACTCACATACTCACGTGGGGTAAGGTGAGGGCACATTAATATCAAGTTGGGCGCAACATTGGAGAGTCCATCTTAACACTAAGTCAGTCCCATCACATAAGATAATTGGTATGAATGACACATGCATGTCAAAGAACCAATATAGTCATGGCTAAGGCACTGAGATCCATGGATCAAAACTCTCCCTTAGCTATTAGCTGTTGTGTCCAATCTCAAGGTGCCTAAGGACAACAAAGGTAAACTTCACAAACCTATGAGTACAAAGATGTTCCACACATATTAACTAGGTCAATAAATGAATAATAATCCATACATAAAAACTAGGTTAAGGAGAAACCTAACATTGGTTTTCCAAAAGTAAAGCCCCCAACAATTTTTAACATCATATTCATCGTCATTTAAGACTTATTCCAACTAATTAAGCTTTACGTAAATATTTTTTCATTGTTTGAATTCATGATGGAAGTTATAACATAAATTTAACACCAAGTTGACAACTTGATGTGTTCTTCCTCCTCTATCTGAACTTGGGACCAATTATGAGAGCATAAAATCCCCACATGCAAAATGTGGTAGACTATCCCATAAGTCAATAACAATCAAACATTATTTAAAAGTTTACTACACAAGTTAATTACAATCAACAAGCTAATGACAATAAGTTGATTTATAATATATAGGAAAAGCTGTCTAGGCAATATATATATATATATATATATATATATATATATATATATATATATATATATATATATATATATATATACTTGACATGAGTAGCCCACGGTATATTAGCTCTTCTCGGGAGCCTACACCCACCGTTTTTGTGCATGTATGCCATACCTTTGCACGCAATCTCCTCCACTCAGTCACTGCATGCACTCTTTAGGATTGCATGCATCGGGTTATTGTGGGCACCTTATTCAACGATGACTTAGTGCTGTTTAAAAAAGTACTATGTGTGTATGTAAGACATGAAATCAAAAGCATTTTTTTCATCAGCTGCATATTATCATTTGATCGTACGTGTGCACTATATGCTATCCAAGTTCAGTATATATGCACGATAATGAATTTAGAGGTCAAATCATGCATTTTCTTGGATTGACTTGAGTGAGTGACCAACTTCAGTCTTGGCAATTTCTTGACTAGGAAATTTGTTGGGAGATTTACAAATTTTGAAGTTTTTTAGATACATTATATAAAAAAATTCTTGCTAAAATTAAAAATATTAAAAATATTTATTATAAATTATTAAATAAATTTAAAATTTAGATATACATTTAAAAATTTAGATATACATTTAGGTGACGAATTCCTTAAAGGCCTATTTTGAAATTATAAATTACAAGGGGATAAAAAAGAAAAACGCAATGATTATTTGCAAGATAGTGAGCTGCAAAAGTAAGCTATATTTGATTTGAAAAGAAAACTCAATGTGACATCCTAAAAGATACAAGCTCTATCCTGCTTCTTATTTTATATATATAAAAAAAGACATGAGACATGGAAGAGCCTATCAACCACTTTATTTATTTATTTTTAAATAATTAATTCAAAAATAAAATCAAATTAAGGAAAATTATTTTAATTTTCTTATTAAATCTGCTGAGATTTTGAAAAACAGGAAAATATCGTAATAATATGTATTTCTCACGATAATATGAATCTCTCGGTGACCCTGTCACCACCGACCCACCGTGATGTATGTGTTTTATCCACCCTGTCCATCCGTTTTTCCAGTTCATTTGAGGCGATGATCCCAAATTTTAAGCAGATCGAAATCTTAAGCGGACCACACTACAGAAATAATTGGTAATTGGACGACCACCATGGCCACATAAGTTTTGGATGCAGCTGATATTTGTATTTCCCTTCATCCAGTCCTGTGTGAGCTTATAAACAGGTTGGATTGCAAATAAACATCACTTTGAGCCTGAGCCCTTAATAGGTTTCAACGGTGGACGTCAGTATCCCCACTGTTTCCCGTGGTGTGGTCCACTTGAGCTTTGTATATACTTATATTTTGGGATCATAATCGAAAATGATCCGATAAAACAGATGTACGACGTGGATGAAACACATACATCACATTCGACCCCACCGAGTCCTACCACCACGGAGTTCAGGGTCACCACGCAATCGCCGTCACCTGTGTGATTTTGTGTTGGAAGAAACGGTAGATACTCCGCCAGCCAAAATAAAGGCGCCGTTACCTCTTTTCTGCCCAAAACAACCCTAGCAACAGTCTCTCCCTTTTGTATTTTTCTTGCACTCCGTACTGATTTTCCTCTCCCTCTCGACTCTGTCACCGCCATAAGAAGAAGAAGAAGAAGAAAGCTTACTTGCAGGTATTTTTCCACCCTTTTTTTTGTTGGTTGAGATGATATGTGTGGCCCATTAATGATCCAGACCGTTTATCCGTTTCACCCTACAAATTCTCCCTCAATCTCATTCCTTAATCATCTGATTTTGCTTGCCTATTGGGTTTTGGACGTCTGATTGTATTTATCACTAACCGTACGTTTGGTCGCAAGCAATTGGATGGTTGGGATCTTTGGACGATTTGGACGGTTGTATCACCTTTCAGCATCTTTACCGTTAATTGGAGATTTTGGAGTAACTTCTCTTTGATTGAAACCTTTATGTGGTCAGTCCAACCAAAGGTGGGATTTTCTTCTCACGAGTTTGAATCCTGAGGTTTTTGGGCTGTTCTCTATCGGGTTGCTGACTGCGTAGTCCCAAAGCGCAAGGGGTTAGTCTAGAAGAAGCCAATGGCGATCAGTGGCCTGCAATGGCAGCAGTTAGCTTCACTTTCAGCTAGCAAAGCAGATGGGTAGCAGGTGCTCTGTCCAATCTTCCCTATTTTTTGGTCCGTAGCTCAGCAGGTGGTGGTCCACTAGAGTAACAGTCCTGATCACCGTGTTCGTTGGCACTGCCTTCACAGTTGGATTCTGATGGGTTTTTTGACCCGTCGTCGACCGGTCGTGAGCCCTGCTCGACTAGTCGAAGGCTGGTGGTTGACCAGTCGAAGGAGTCGAGTCGTGGCACGACTCAAAGTTCAGCGACTGTGGACTGTTTTTTTCCGGGGTGCTCTACCGGTCGAAGGAGGTGCTCGACCGGTCGTAGGTGGAGCTCGACCAGTCGTGGACTCGGTTCGACCAGTCGAAGATACGCAGATTCATTCTGTGATTTTGCACGGATTTCGTGTCGCAAGTACTTTCGCAACTGGGATGCGGAAAGGAGTTTCCTAAAACTTTAAATAGGAGTTCTTTGGATTTTCTAGGGATGACAAGAGGGTTTCCTAAAGCTTTACAGGGATTTGCTAAAGGTTTAGGGCTTCAAAGGTGAGAGAGAGAGAGAAAGAGAGAGAAGCTTATAGAGGAGGTTAGCTCGTGGAGGTTATCTACGTGCAATCTATATCTCAGCGCTTCTATGTCCTCGTAATCGTGAGATCTCTCTATTTTCTTTGTTCTCTTATCGTTTATCCACTCTGTTAGTGAGGTTTGTAACGTTTTACTCATAGTGGAGTATCTGGACTGTCCGTGTTTTTACCTCTTTGAGGCATGCGCTTCTTTGTCTTTCTATTCGTAATCGGTGTGTTTCTCTATTCTTCTTTCTTTCTGTACTTGTTTCTCAGTTTATCCTCTCTGCATAGTGGAGAAGGGTTCTTGTGACGTTTTTCTTGTGACGTGTTGATGTGAGGTCGTGTGTTTACCTCTTGGAGGGTTTTCTACGTAAAAATCTCTTGTGTGGTGTGTGATTGATGCATTGATTGTTTTCGTGCTTTATTATCCATAATTCTGGTTTGTTCTAGAGGGCTAGATCCAAGGTTTTGTGCAAGACCCCTAACAAAGTGGTATCAGAGCTAAGTTCATTGAACGTGTAGGATCGGTTTTTGAATTATGGAAGGTGGCTCATCAAAGATGATCAACCTCAATGGTTCTAACACTAACTGGACATATGGAAGGCTAAGATGGAGGACTTGCTTTATTGCAAGGACCTATATTCTCCAATTTTAGGTATATCAACAAAATCCAAGGATATGTCTAATGATGATTGGAAGAAGATGGACCGGAAGGCGGTGGGGTTTGTTAGACAATAGTTGGATGATTCAGTGTTCCACCATGTGTCTACGGAAACCTTAGCCGCTAGCCTATGACTGAAATTACAAGGGCTGTATGAGAGGAAGACAGCCGGTAATAAAATTTTTCTGATAAGGCGACTTGTGAATCTCAAGTTCAAGGATGGTGGTTCTGTGGTCGAGCACATGAATGAGGTCAACAATATAGTGAACTAACTCTCCTCTATGAAGATGGTCCCGGATGATGAATTGCAGGCTTTACTTTTGCTTAGTTCATTGCCTGACAGTTGGGAGACATTGGTGGTGTCTCTAAGTAACTCCGCGCCAGACGGAAAGATTTCCATAGAACAGGTAACTAACTATCTCTTCAATGAAGGAAGTCTCAGGGTCTATTCAGCAAGAGGCTCTTGTGACACATGAACGAGGGAGAGGAAAGAACAAGAAGGGCGGGAAGGCCCGAGATAAATCAAGAGGCAAGTCGAGTAATAGAAAGACTGTTGATTGCTGGAATTGTGGCAAGAAGGGCTACTACAAGCATGAATGTCGTGGTAAGAAGAACGACAAGAAAGGAAAAGGAAAGGAAGATGAATCAGATTCCACTGCGGTCGCTTCAGATGGCGACGTTGTAGTTATTCTTTCAGCGGATCACGATGTATGTCTCATGGCTACGAGTCAGGACACCGACTAGGTGATTGACTCGGGAGCTTTTTTCCATGCGACTCCACGTAGGGACTTTTTCACAAGCTACAAGTCAGGTGACTATGAGACCGTGGAGATGGGAAATTCTGGCGTATCAAAAATTGTGGGAGTCGGTGATATTTGTGTGAAGACTGATGTGGGTTGCACATTGGTTCTCAGGGATGTGAGGTATATCGCAGACCTTCGCCTCAACTTGATGTCGATAGGAAAGTTGGATGATGATGACTATGAAAGCCGGTTTGCTAGTGGGCGATGGAAGCTCATCAAGGGCTCGTTGATCGTAGCCAGATGAAAGGAGTGTTGCACCCTTTACAAGGCAAGTGTCAGTATATGCAAGGGTGGGTTGAACGCAGCGGAAGATTCAGCTATTGACATGTGGCACAGACGTCTAGGCTACATGAGTGGAAAAGGGTTTCAACTGTTAGTAAGGAAGCGATTCCTTCCAGACGTGACAAGTACACCTCTCAAAACCTGTCTTGATTGTTTATCAGGGAAATAACATAGAGTTTCATTTATTAAATCTGCTTCTCATGTTAATAAAGTGTATGCATTATAATTGGTTTATTTTGATGTTTGTCGTCCTATGAGGACAAAAACCTTGGGTGGGGCATTGTATTTTGTTACTTTTATAGACGATGCATCTAGGAAGGTTTGGGTTTATGCTTTGAAATCCAAGGACGAGGTCTTTGGTGTGTTTAAATTGTTTCATGCTATGGTCGAGAGAGAGACTGGTAGATCATTGAAGTGCATTCGCACTGACAATGGTGGTGAATACATTGACGATTTTCATGAGTACTGCAAGTCCCTGGGTATACGGCATGAACAGACGATTCCCAAGACCCCCCAACATAATGGTGTACTTGAGCGAATGAATCACAGCATTGTTGAGAGAATCAGATGCATGTTATCCCATGCGAAATTGCCTATGACGTTTTGGGGAGAAGCAATGCACACAGCAGTATATTTGATAAACAGGTCTCCATTAGCCCTGTTGAATGGAGAAGTGCTTGAGAAGGTGTGGACTGGACATGATCCATCGTACAGTTATCTCAGGGTGTTTGGATGCAGGGCATTTGTTCACGTACCAAAGGACGAGAGGTTCAAGCTCGATGTGAAGATCAGGCAGTGTGTGTTCTTAGGGTACGGTGATGAAAAGTTCGGTTACAAGTTATGGGATCTGACCGAGAAGAAGCTCGTCAGGAGCAGAGATGTGGTTTTATTTGAAGATCAGTGTATAGAAGACATTGGTAAGTCAGAGAAGAACCAGCCTAGTTCAGGTGAGCTAGAGGACATGGATCTGGTTATTCTCCCGTGGTGCCTCATACGGGGGAGTACAACAAGGTGCTAGGACGAGGGAGTTCCTTCAGAAGATGGACCAGGGGCAGCCCCACTTGATCCACCTGTTGAGCCACAGGTGAGGAGGTCATCTAGGGACAGACAACCGTCCAAAAGGTACTCGCCACAAGACATTATGCTGACTGATGGGGGAGAGCCAGAAGATTATTATGAGGCCCTAGCCGACGAGCATAAGGGGAGTGGTTGAAAGCTATGCAAGAGGAGATGAAATCCTTGCATAAGAACTACACACTATGATATGATGAAATTGCCTAAGGGCAAGAAAGCTTTGAGCAACAAGTGGGTGTTCAGAAAAGAAGGTTGAGTAGAAGAATTCACAGACGAGGTTCAAGGCCAGACTTGTAGTGAAAAGGTTTGGTTAGAGGAAGGCATAGACTTCGAGAAGATATTCTCACCAGTGGTGAAGATGACATCCATACGGGTGTTGCTTGGGTTGACGGCTATCATGGATCTGGAGATTGAGAGCAGTTAGATGTTAAAACTGCCTTCATCCATGGTGACCTGAAAGAAGAGATCTACATACACCAACCAGAGGGTTTCGAAGTCAAGGGCAAAGAGCATATGGTGTGTAGGCTGAGGAAGAGCTGTATGGGCGAAACAAGGTCCACGACAATGGTACAAGAAGTTCGACTCGTTATGTTAAAGCATGGATATGACAGATGGAGTCGGACCACTGGTGTTCACGCACAAGTTCTTAGGTGGTGATTTCTTAGTTCTACGTTGATGTATCTGCTCATGATATGCTCATCATGAGAAAAGACATTAGAAGAATTGACAGGCTGAAACAGGAGTTGGGCAAGTCTTTTGCGATGAAGACTTGGGCCCAGCTAGACAGATCCTAGGAATGGAGATAACCCGTGACAAAAGCAGCAGGAAGCTTTGGCTGTTACAAGAGCGGTATATTTAGAAAGTCTTAGAACGGTTCAATATGAATGCAGCGAAGTCAGTCAGTACTCCACTGGATGGTCACTTCAGATTGAGCGACAGGCAGTGTCCCAAGACGAAGGCAGAGATGGAAGAGATGCAGAAGATACCCTATGCATCAGCTGTAGGAAGTTTGATGTATGCTACGGTGTGTACACGCCTAGACATAGCATATGCGGTTGGTGTTGTCAACCGGTATCTTGCCAATCCTGGCAAAGAACACTGGGCAACGGTGAAATGGATACTGTGGTATCTAAGAGGCTCATCTAGGTTGAGCCTATGCTATGGTGACGGTAAACTTGTGTTAGAGGGCTACACAGATGCAGATATGGCAGGTGACATAGACTCTAGGAAGTCTACATCAGGGTTCATGTTCACGTTTGCAGGGGGAGCGGTCTCCTGGCAGAGCAAACTACAGAAGGTTGTAGCATTGTCGACGACAGAGGCCGAGTACATTGCAGTCACAGAAGCATGTAAAGAGATGCTTTTGATGAAAAGGTTCCTACAGGAAGCAGGAGGAGCACGTGGTCTATTGCGATAGTTAGAGTGCTATACACTTGAGCAAGAATCTAAGTCAGCATTCCAAGTCAAAGCACATAGAGATTCGGTATCACTGGATCAGGGATACTTTGGAACAGAAAGTGTTACAGCTTGAGAAGGTCCACACAGACGATAATGGGTCAGACATGATGACCAAGGCTTTGCTCAAGGGCAAGTTTGAGGTTTGTAGAAACCTAGTTGGCTTGAAGAGGGTGGATCCCTCCTGGGTCAAAAAGGGGGAGATTTGATGGGTTTTTTGACTGGTCGTCGACCGGTCGTGAGCCCTGCTCAATCGGTCGAAGGCTGGTGGTCGACCAGTCGAAGGAGTCGAGTCGTTACACGACTCAAAGTCCAGCGACTGTGGACTGTTTTTCTCCGGGGTGCTTGACCAGTCGAAGGAGGTGTTCGACCGGTCGTAGGTGGAGCTTGATCGGTCGTGGACTCGGTTCGACCAGTCGAAGATACGCAGATTTGTTCCGCGATTTTGCGCGGATTTCGTGTCGCAAGTCCTTCACAACTGGGATGCAAAAAGGAGTTTCCTAAAACTTTAAATAGGAGTTCCTAGGGCTTTCTAGGGATGGCAAGAGGGTTTCCTAAAGCTTTACAAGGGATTTGCTAAACGGTTTAGGGTTATCAAAGGTGAGAGAGAGAGAAAGAGAGAGAGGAAGCTTATAGAAGGGAGGTTATGCTCGTGGAGGTTATCTACCGTGCAATCTATATCTCAGCGCTTCCATGTCCTCGTAATCGGTGAGATCTCTCCGTTTTCTTTGTTTCTCTTATTGTTTATCCACTCCTGCGTGAGTGAAGAGGTTGTAACGTTCTACTTCATAGTGGATTGTTGATTTGGACGAGGTCCCGTGGTTTTTACCTCTTTGAGGGTTTTTTACGTAAAAAATCTCGTGTGGTGTGTGATTGATGCATTGATTGTTTTCATTTCTTTATTATCCATAATTCTGGTTTGTTCTGGAGGGCTAGATCCTAAGGTTTTGTGCAAGGCCCCCAACAGATTCGACATTGATTTAATCAAAGAGAGTTGATTCTGGTGTTTGTTAGATGGAAGAGGGTTGCATCTCTATTGCAGTGCAATTGCAGTAGGAATGTTCCTTTGGACTAGGTGTGACTATGGTTGTCATAGGCTTGTATTTTGAATGGGGCTATCAACAGGTTGGGTCTTCTGGAACCTGGACCCAGGCTGATCCGGTCTGAGTCTTGCACGGACTAGGTTCTTTAGGGTTTGGGTCTGTTTTTATGGAACCAGACCCAGATCATCCAATCAAGTTTCTGTTGGACTTTGGTTTCAAGCAATGTTTTGAATAGTGCTCATTAGCGTACGCTATTTAGTGTAGCATAGCTGCGGTGTTGCGTAGGCACTGGGTGCCGCAAACAAATAGCACTATTCTCGTGTTGGGTATGCTATCTACAACGTAGTGTTCGACTACGCAGCATGTGACACATAGAAGATGTAGCTTATGCAATGGTTAAATCTTTAAAGTTTAATATTTTGGCTATACATTTGTGTTAGATGAGCACCAATTGGAAGATTGTGGTGACTCATCCTCCTCATGTGTAGCCCTAATTACAACTATCCATACCATTCAATCTGTGAATCCTATTGTGGAATGTGGATAGAGTATATTTCTAGAATCACACGTATTAGGCAACTGTAGCTATTTCTACAAGTGTGACAAGTATACAGTTGAAGAGTCACAACTCCCAACCATATTTAAATGGTGTAAAACAAACACAAAAGCCTAGATTTTGTAAAAGAAACGCCTTCCAATCGTAAAGCCCTACCCCTTCAGGCCCTAAGCTCTCTACCGCACTCCACCTATAGCCTCCAAAACCACGTTTCCGTTCTAGAACATTAAGCTGTTGGAGAAGAGATTTTGGTCGATCAATCTGCCAGCCTTAAAATAGGATCCATTTGCTGTATTTTCAAGATCATTGGACTCCAAACGAAGGATTTTTTATTTTAATTTTCAAGTTCTCCCCTTTTCAAGTTCGTACAGCTATGAAGCTCAAAAATTCAGTTTTTTGACTCATTGATCTTTTCTCGAGCTTGATAGAGGTATGTTCTTGCCCTTAATATCTCTTAGAAGTTCTTTTTCAGTGGATCTTGCTGGACCTGACCCAATTTTTACGGGTCTGAGTTCCATTTTTTTAAAACCCATTAAGATATCCAGTTAGATATGAGTCTTACCCTTTGGGACTCGGTTAGAAATTGGGTTTAGTCGGGTTTGGTTTGGGTGCATTATATTTGACGCCGGTTAAAATCAGGTTGGGTCGTGTCAGGTCCAAGTCGAGTTCATTTAGTTCTAATAGCATTATTATATACATGTGTGCGTGTGTATATAATTCCAGCAACCAAATGAGGTTTCACAGAGAACCGGATTTCACACCACTCTATATGTTAAGCGGCGTACAATGTTTTAAATAGCGGTAGCGTGTTGCGTAGCGTTCAACCCTCCGTAGCGTGTAGCGAAATAGCGTAGCGTGTAGCGTAAGCTACACAATACTTCTATTTTTTAATTTTTATATATATATATATATGATAAATAAAAAAGCAAAATATATAAATGTCACATTCTTCAAAATAAAAATCCCAAAGTAAAGAGCATTAAGTACAATACAAATGTCATATTCCTCAAAATCAACATCTCAATTCTCAATAATTAGTCTCTAGACTCTAGTGTCTAAACTCTAAAGGTCATCTATATCTAATAGGCCATCGTCGTTGTCGTCATCCGCATTCACTTCGTCACCAAGTCTAGGCCTTTCATCATCCGCATCAACATCTACATCTGCATGTACATCATCCACACCATGAACACTCGTTCCCATATCTCCTTCCTCTCTTATAGGAGTAAGAAATCTTCCCATGGGACCACCTACACATTAAAAAAAAAAAAAGAGATTCATTGGTCTTTTACTTTCTTTGTTAAAAATGTTCATGTAACTTAGTCTATAACTATAAACACTTACTTAAGTAGTTGCCTTCCTTTTCCTTGAGGAAGGTGGGGGGCAATCTCCTTCAGAAATATTAGATGTTGATGGTGCATTGCTGTCAACTAGATCATCAGACTCCGGAATAGTTGTAATGACACTAATATCAAAGGCCATATTTTGATCTTCAAGCCACGATGGATCAGTTGGGAGAACAGGGCCTTCTATCTCAGCAATCCATTCATCATCTGATTTAATGTGGTCCACCAATATTGGATCCATTGCCGCCCTTCTCTTCATGCTTCTTTCTCTTAGTTTCATATTATACATCACATATACTAGAGAGTTGAGTTTTTGTTGCTCTAGCCGATTTCTCTTCTTTGTGTGGATCTGATCATGTGATGTTCTATGTCAGTCAATTATCAAAGACTTGCTAATCTACTAAATAAAAATTAACTAATCTAGAATATTGAATGGTACAAAAGTCACCTGCTCAAAAGTACTCCAATTTCTCTCATAGCCAGAAGCACTGCATGTGAGGCTTAAAACTCGTACTGCAAACTTGTAAGCTGTGGAGTTCTATCTCCAAAGCGTTCCCACCAATCAGCTACATAAATTAGTTATAATTTATAAATTAATTAAATACTTTTATCAATTATAAAATATAATTTACATAACAATGAAAATATCAAAATATAAAATTATAAATTACCTGGGGAACGCTTTGTCATTGTTTCGAGTGCAAAGCGAGAGCCAAAATCCCCTCTTCTCTTGTCATATTCATCCAACTGAATATCAGCATCAGCATGCTCTTCACGGGGGATCATCCTATCCATGCACTCAAACAACCCCCTTTTATCTCGGGGTGTGTAGAGAACTTATCTGAGTACCGTATTTGAGGATTCAGATAGTACCCCCAGCTGCATGTAGAGGACGATGAAGCTGAGGAGTCCATCTTTCATCTATTTTGTTCCAAATTGGAACATCTCTTTTTTACATCATTGCAATTAAATGCAATTTTCTCCATCACTGAGTCCATCAATTCATAAATGAACCCCATTGCTGGCCTCTCTTCCGAATCTACTTCTCTTAAAACGCTTACCAATGACATGGTGCTCTTAACACATAAGGCAACATGAGGCCAAAACTTCGGATCAAACATTATAATAGCCCGTACCTTTATTCCTTCAGGTTTTTAGCCCAAGAACATGAGCACCATTTTTCCGATGCAAACATGGCTATAAGACCATTCTTTTACTTGTAAATACTTCGAAGGGTGAGGTATGATGTTGCAAAGCGTGTTACTGCCCGCCGCTGTAGAAGCTCATGGTTATTCGTGAAGCTTCTCATCATGCTCAATACAATTCCATGCCCATAAATAAACTTCGTCACTGTCCTTGCCTTTTCAAGCGTTTCAGAATATATTTTCATTTTTCCAATATCCTCCAACATCAGATCTATGCAATGCGCAGCACACGGAGTCCAATATATCCTTTTCCTCTTATCCATCAACTTCTTCCTAGCACTCACATAGCTTGAATGGTTATCCGTGATAACCTGGACCATATTTTCTTCCCCAATTTCTTCCACAATTTCATCAAGATATTCGAATAACAAATTCCCATCTTTTATTGAATCTGAAGCATCAATAGACTTGTAAAACATTGTTCCGATCGGAGAATTAATCAAAAAATTAATGATGCTTCTATTCTTTCCATCCGTCCAACCATCAGACATAATTGAACATCCATAAGTTTTCCAAGAAGCTTTGTATGCTTTCATTAAACTATCAGTATTAGCAACCTCCTCTTTTAGTATCCATGTTCTCATCTCTCATGCATGGATGGTGGCTTCAATCCCGGTCCAAACTTGCCAATAGCCTCACACATTGCTGAAAAGTATGGGCTATTACATAGGTTGAATGACAAAGTATTCCCCAAAAAAAAAATCTTCCAATCACCCTGCATACTTCTTTTCTTTCTTCCTTCTTCCACCTCGAATTCAATGTGGATTGACGTTGCTCACTACTAACAAATTGATCCATAGGACCCCTTGCTCTTGCCATTGGTTGATTACCAGAAGATCCACTACCAAGTTGGCTGCCAATGAAAGCATCATTACCCACAGTAGCGCTATCACTTGCAGAGCTAGAACCAGAAGATATGTTGATCCCCCTCTCCCAATATCTCGAAACATCTCATTTCTTTTATTTTTTCCATCATGATATTCCTTTAAAGCCTTTCTATACTCCTCCTTGGCTTCTTCCGTCACTTGTGGGCACGGCTTTATCCCATTGTGGGTTCCGGCCAAATGATGCTTTAGGCGAGTCACGCCTCCCGTACATCTTTGACTGCAAAATTTGCATAGCACATAATTTCTATGAGATTGTCCAAGTGGATTATCAACCACATATTTCCATGCAAAATCTTTCTCTCTTTTTCTTTAAACATTCTTCTCTCTTTAGTTCACTACTTAACCAAAAAAAAAACACATCACAGATAAATCAGTGAATCACAAAAATAAACATACGCACACCACTTACACTCATACGCACACCACAGTGGCCCACCATAGAAAATAATGCAAACCCACCCCTTCATGCACCTCAGTGGGCCCCATGTGGGCCACACCATAGAAAATAATGCACATCCCACCCCTTCACGCACCTCAGTGGGCCCCACGTGTGCCACACCATAGAAAATAATACACATCCCACCCCACTCATCACGCACGTGGGGCCCACGTGGGCCATACCACAAAAAAAAAGGGTATAAAGAACAACAAATCGATTGTAAATAGTATTTTAAAAGGGAAAAAACGAGGAAAAATTTAAAATACCAAGTTATTTTCATTGTACATTGAAAAAATTCAAAAAAAAGGAAGGAGCGTACCTGTTTTTGTCTCGAGATGAGGTTGGTTTGCGCCTGGTGGGGAGAGAAGCAGCGTCGAATGGCCTGTCTGAGACGATTTTGGGTCTCCAAATCGATCGGAAGGGAGAACAACAGCGTCGGATGGCCTCCAAATCGATCGGAAGGGGAGTAGCAGCAGCGTCGGATGGCCTCCAAATCGATCGGAAGGGAGAGCAGCAGCAGCGTCGGATGGCCTCTCTGAGACGATTTTGGGTCTCCAAATCGATCGGAAGGGAGTGCAGCTGCGTCGGCTGCTGTCGTTTGGGATCGGAAGCATTAGAGAATTAGGTTTTTTGTTTTTTTACTTAACTTTAGCTTGTGGTGTGAGTTCACCACTGTTTCCTGCACTGAAAAAACAAAAAAAAAACCACACAGGTAGCGTACGCTACCTGCGCTACATGCTACATATTCGTAGCGTACGCTACGACCCTTGTAGCGCACGCTACAGGGGAAAAACGCTATTTTAGCGCTACGTAGCGATTTCGCTACGCTACGCTATATAGCATACGCTACCGCTACGCTACCTAGCTAGCTACCATGCTATTTGACACCTGGCGGCGTATGTGTGTGCAATCTAATCCATCTATTGGGTGGGCTGAACCATCTAAATGTTCTTATTTTTCCAAAACCTAATTGAAAACCTAGATCCAGAGAGTTGATAGGTAGCCCAACCCAATTGATCCGGGTTGAACTGAACATGGTTAGCACAGGATGTGATTACTAGAGGACATGGGTCCTTGATTTGAAAGGCCATTGCAAAGTTTGGTGATATGCTAAGGGGGTTGCTTAAACATCCTTGGAAGTAGTAAGATTCAAGGTGGGTGATGTTGTGAGAGATTGCTTTTGGGTAGATTTGTGGATTGGGGAATGTCCCTTATCGAGAGGTTCTTTAGGCTCTTCATTTTAGTGGTGTGGAATTCCTTGTCAAAGACTGCTATGGCATTGTAAGAGATAAGATCAAGGTATTCCGTATCCGTTACGATATGCCCGGAAAGGTTGATATGTATAGGTAATGGCCATGACTGTTACACAATACGGGGGTGAAATAGGGCAATTGGCTTTTTGGGACCGTATCAGCCGTTACGATGGCTGTAAAGGCCATTATGGGGCATAACGACCGTACTACTCCGTAATGGTCGAAAAACAACCACTTTTTTTTTTTTTTTCAATTAAATCCAATTTTCTTTTCATTTTCATTTTCATTTTTTTTTTTTTTTTTTTTTTTTTTTTTTTTTTTTTTTTTTTTTTTTTTTTTTTTCACTTTTCTCATTCCAAAACTTTCCTATATCATTTTATAACAGATTTCACTACTACTACAATTTTTAAGATTAAAACCTTAGATTGAAGTGATTGAGCAAATAGAAGCTCCGAGGGCCTTTTTTTTTTTTTAGAGAAAATTGAAAAAGTAGTATTTATGTCCTACTTTATGATTTCTAGTTCTAATGCTTGATTGTGATGTGTAAACATTAGAGACATAATCATGTTCACAAATTCACTAGAAAGCTTGATACAACACTCTCAGCAAAGAGTGGATCGTTACACTACCATAAACATGTTCAAAACAAAAAATGAACACATATTTGAAATATTTATATTATTATGGATTTTCTAGGTATTTTTTTCAGAATTTTTTGGGCAGAGATAAAATAAAAAATTCAACCGTTACGGGGGTCGCAACCAAGGTGTTCCGTATTCAGTATGACGTAATGATCATGACTGTTACGCGATATAGGGGTGAAATGAGACAATTGGTTTTTTGGGACTGTACGGACCGTTAAAGTGGCCGAAAAGGCCATTACGGGGTATAATGACCGTTACCCCTGTAACGGTCGAAAAACAACCACTTTTTTATTTCTATTTTAATCCAAATTTCTCATTTTTTTTTTCACTTTTCTCATTCTAAAAACTTTCCTAGATTATTTTATAATAGATTTCGACCACTCTTACTATAGTTTAAAAGATTAAAATCGTAAATTGAAGTGATTTGAGCGAATAGAAGCTCCAAGAGCCTTAAAAAAAAGAAAAAGAAAAAGTAGTATTTATGCCTTTTTTATGATTTCTAATTCTAATGCTTGATTGTGATGTATAAACATTAGAGACATATAATCATGTTCACAAATTCACTAGACAACTCGCTACAACACTCTCACCAAAGAGTAGACGTGTTACACTACCATTAACATATCCAAAACAAAAAAATGAATATGGCCCTGTTTGTTAAATCTGGAGTCTAAAGACCAAATCTGAAATCTGAAGCCTGAATATGAAATCTAAAGCCTAAATCTAAAATCTGAAGTAAAAAAACTTGTTTGATAATTATGGTTGAAGTCTGAAAATTAAATACTGAATCTGAAACAAACTTTTTGTTAACAAACATCTTAAATGTCTGAAACATGTTAATTTGACACATTTGCCCCTATCTCTCGTTTGGAAATGTTTTACATTATAAAGAAATTATTTTTTATTAAATGAAAATAAAATCATTATATTTAATTCAAATAAACTAAAATACTTAATAAAAAGACTAAAATATCATCATAAGGCCCTCAAATCCTCTTAGCGGGAAGATTGTCACTATGTGTTGTATAAGATTGAACACTTGTAGCAACAAAGCCTTCAAATAAGGCCCACCTTATTTATATGCTATCCAAACCGTTTATAAGGTCATTCACAGTTGGCTGAAGTGAAAACGCCTAAAATATTTATATGCTATCCAAACCGTTTATAAGGTCATTCCCAAATAGATGAAGTGAAAACACCAGCTTGATACAAAACTTTTGTGGCCTATTTAAGTTGATTTTCCATCCAATATGTTCATAAGGTCACAAATACCTGTATGAAGAGGAAAAAAAATCATATTGATCCAAAACTTCTATGACCCCAAAAAGGGTTTCAATGGTAGACGTTCAATCTCCCGCTGCTTTTTGCTGCTTATTTTTCGTCTTAAGCTTTAATATGAGCTTGCCAGATGGATGGACGGTTTGGATATAACACATACCTCATGAAGGGACCCACAGAACTTGTTGACGTCAATACAACAGCTATATAGCTGGTGTGACGTACACCAACAAATCCGCATCGTACTTGGACGTGGATTAGCTACTGACAGGTTGAATAGCGAGATTCGCTACTGAAGTCACGTCATCAAGTTCCATGGGCCCACTATGATGTATGTGGGCCCACTATTATGTATGTGCTTTATCTACACCGTCCATCTATTTGGAGATTAATGTTAGAGCATGAGTTAAAGAATGAGGCAGATCCAAATATGTAGTTGACCCCACCACAAAAAACAGTGGGGAGATTGATGCCTACCGTTGAAACCTTCCTTAGGCTCAAATAAACAGATTGGATGTCAAATAAATAGTACATTGGGCCTTAGGAGAATTTTAATGGTGGATATCCAATCACTATTGTTTTCCTGTGGTGTGGTCCACTTGAGATTTATATTCCTCTCATTTTTGGTATCAAGCCCTAAAATGATCTTTAAAAATGGATGAAACACATACATCATGGTGGGCTCAAAGAAGTGCCCCCATGTTAAAAGTTGGGATGTGTATAACGCAAGGGAGAAAATCTCTCTCGCAAAGGGTAATTTTGGATTAAAAAAATAATAATCATAGAGTGCATTCTTTATTTCGCATTAAGCTAGACTCCCATCACGGAAAAATTTCAACACAAAGGACTCCCATCACGGAAAAATTTCAACATAAAATTGTGGAGCGCTTTACTTCTTATGTGTTAACAAACACCACTGAACACGGAAAAATTTCTAAATTCCGTTAAGTACAAAAATTCAGCGTTAACAAACAGGCCCTACGTATTTGGAATATTTACATTATTATGGATTTTTTAGATATTTTTTTCAGAATTTTTCGGGTAAAAGAAATTTTTTAACTATTATAGTGTTTGTAATGATCATTACGCCCCCATATCGGTCGATACTCATATCGGTAATGGTGGTGATCATTATGGCCACCGTTACCGATATGGAATACTTGGTTGTTACAATCGTTATACCCCCGAATCGGCCGTTACGGGTGATACACGTTTTGGCAATGGTGGTGACCATTATGGCCACCGTTACCGATACAGAATACTTTGGATAAGATAGTGCGTTCCTTTATCAGCAAAAAAGTGATAGTGTGGTCCATCAATTTTGGAGAAATCTATGGGATTTTAAAATCGAGATGGTGGTGGATCTCCTTGATCTTTTCTATGGAGAGGGCTTTATCTTTTTGAAGAGGATGAGCATGTGTGGCTTTATGTTTTCAGTGGTTGTATCTCTTCCTAAAAGCTCTTGGTCCCACAAAATCATCGTATCTATTCTTAGAAGCTCTTGGTCTAGTAAAATGGTTGTACTTCTTCCAATAACTTTGTGCAACTTTGTGCGGCTTTGTGTTCTAATGGTCGTTTCTCTTCTTGAAAGCTCTTAGTTTAACAGAATCCCTCAAAACAGCTTGGGCAAAAGTCTTGGCTAGGGAACTTGCACATCTTCATAGGTTGAGGCTTTCATGTTAGTTGCTTTTGCAAAAAAGATTGTTATGGTTGATAATGTTTAGAAGTGTAAATGTTCCATCTCAACATGTGTTGGATGTGTAAGAAGGAATCAAAGACTATAAATAATCTTTAATACACTGAGTGGTTTGGTATTTTTGCCTTTTTCTTGTCTTTTTGAAATTGATTGGATCCTTCTAGTATCAATTTTTTATCTAGTGGGTAATTGGAACAATGATATGTTTAAACCCTAGGGCAATCTTCTTTGGAGAACTCTCTTGCATGCAGTGATGCGAGGAATTTAGAAGGAAAGGAGCAAAAGAATCTTTGAAATGAGCCCTCAAGTTTAAGCCATCTCGCAAGTCGCAACAAATAGTTGGGCTTGATCAAGTGGGCTAATGATATTGAAAAATCCTAAGGAATTTGCTTGGTGGATCTCTCAGTGAGTGAAGGGGGTGATTGATGACTACCTGAGTTCTTGTAGAACTGAGTTTGGAAATTCGTATCCTTTGTCATGGAAGATGAATTTTTATGAGAGCTACTTGGGGAATCAGAGGATTTTGCCACTGGAGAAATCCTAAGTAATGAGCACAACGATAATAGAAGAGAACTGTTGGCAATTAAGTAGGGGTGGAGATATTTGTCTTTTGCGCTAGAGGCAATCATTAGCTGAGGGAAATTTGGCATTCCCAATAGCTTGGGAGTTGGGAAGAAGTCCTTGCCATAGTATGCCAAAACGGTTACATAATGGCTGTTATATAACGGTAACAGTGGTAATCGCTACACATTACAGGGTTGAAATGGCCATAACGGCTGTTACAGAAAAAAGACCCATAATGGGCCTCTAGTGGCCTCTAAACAGATTTAAGAAAAGAAAAAAAGAGAAGGCCATAATGGGGGATGTAATGGCTATTACGACCTGTATTGTAATGGTAATGGTGGTGGCCGCTACGTCCACCGTTACCATTATGGAACACCTTGGTTCTCCCTCTTGCATTCTGTCCTTGATTTAGAATGTCTAGCGAGTAGAGATGTGGGCTTGCTCCATGGATCTTTCAGCAAATTCAAAGAGGCAAATTATATTGTAGATTTTTCAGCAAACGAAGGGATCCCTAAATCTTCTCTATTTATAGGATATTCTTATTCATTGCTTTGATGGACGTGTATCCGTTTCGTTGTGCATTCTCTTAGGGCTTGTTTGATTTATAGTAATTACTGTGATTTTGACATTTTTGGCATTAATTACTTACCACAGAAATTACGTTGGAATGGTGGCTGTATGATGGTGATAGCTACACCTTTTGGGTAGGTCTTGACTTGAAAAATGAGGTGGACTCCATGGTCCCCACCATGATGTATGTGTTTTATCTACGCTGTCCATTAATTTTGCCAGATCATTATAGGTCATGAACCCAAAAACGAAGAAGATCCAAAGCTCAAGTGGACCACACCACAAGAAGCAGTGGGAATAATCATGCCCAATTTTGAAACCTATGTAGGTAGAGCCCGGCCTACCATGAGAGATCCAACCTGTTCGTAAGGTCGCATAGGCATGGATGAAGGGAAAATGCAAAATATCAGCTTGATCCAAAAGTTCTGTAGCCCCCAAGAAGTTTTCATCGGTAGGCATTCAATCCCTACTGTTTTCTGTGGTGTGGTCCACTTGGGCTTTGGATCTGCCTTATTTTTGGGCTCATGCCCGAAAATGATCTAAAAAAAAAGGATTGGATGGCATGGATATAACACATACATCATGGTGGGGCCCACGGAGTTTTGGCTTGGGCAAGGCTGAGTTTGGCATGATTTTTGTGGTGGAATTTCTCCTCTATTCCAAACACATGTGAACAAAATGATTACCTAATTACGTTTAATTCATGGTAATTACCGTAAATCAAACAGGCCCTTACAGATCTGTATGTTATTGACAAAAAAAGTGTCAATTTTGCTCCATCCATATTTCCATAACGGGACTCACTCACCCTTCAAAATAAGGGAAAGTGTCCTTTTTATAACTCAATCCATTTAAACATAATTAAAATCTTATCTTTTTTACATGCAAATCCAATTAATAAGAGGAATTGTATCATTTGAATGTTACTTTTTTCTGCGTCATGCAAGGCCCCATGTAGTTAACCCTGGCTGCCCATCCAATTGGTTCTACTTTGCTAGATAACTTGAATGGACGTTCTCATCTATTGTGGAGATTGCTGTGTGGGTGGTCTAGATTATTCTGTACTAAGGTATAGATCTTCAAAAGAAAAACTAAAACACAAAATACATAGTTTTGATTGAAGCAGAAGGGAGAGACGAATGAGAATGTAGTTTTTTATAGATTGAAGCAATAGGGAGTAAAGAAGGAGAATAAACAAAGGCTGAATGGTGAATACTTTCGGGAGGAAAATAATATTTTATTTCTACTTCAACAAAAATCATATGCAACGGTAAAAAAGAAAAAGAAAAAAAAAGAAAAAGAAAAAGAAAAAGAAAAAAGCAATCTCACATGGTCACTTCCTCTTAGAGTTTTCTTTACAACCACAACACTGTATTTTATGATTCAGAGTAAAGAGAAAGAGGTCTTCAGTGGTGCATGGATATGAACGTCCATATGCTGGTAGACTGCCAAATTCCTCTTTTGAGTGTTGCTCATGAGCGTCTGCATAGTTTGCATACATGCAGATAGAGTTGGGCATCGGTCCGGATCGGATCGGATTGGGTATAACTCGACCAGATCCGAATTCTCGATATCCTGACCCAAATCCGATCCGATCCGGGATCGAGTCTGGGTCATCGAACTCGGACCGACCCGATAGATGGTTGGCCTGACCCGAACCGAGTTCGACTTGGTCAAGGAAACCGAGTCGGATCGGATTGGATATGATTCGAATCGTTTGAATCTAATCTAATTGTTTCATGTGGTGTGATCCACTTCGGTCTTTAATATACCACATTTTTATGTTCAAGGGCTAAAATTATATGTCAATATGGATGAACGGCTTAGATAAAACATATACATCAAGGTGGGCCCACATGGCTCTGAAAGAACTGTATACGCCCTTTCACCGACGTAATACCGTGTTGACGTGCACTGCACGTAAGCGTAGCAACGTCCTCTTCACACAATGTATTGACGTTAACATGTTCTGTTGGTCTTATCATGGGGTATGTGCTATATCCAAACCGTCCATCCATTTGGCAAGCTCGTCTTAAGGCTTGAGACGAAAAATAAGACAGATCTAACTATCGGGTAGACCACACGAATTGTTTAACAGTGAAAATCATACTCTGCTGCTATTTGTGGTGTGGTCCAGATGATCTTTGGATATTATTCATTTTTTGGATAATGCTCTATAATAATCTCTAAAAATATATGAACGGTGTAGATATAATAAATACATCACTGTGGGGCCCATGTAACTTTGATATCCTTTGAACCGTTCGTACAACTCGGAGCTCGAGGAGCGTCAGTGCTGGTCTTCTCACGACACGTAACTACAGCCGCTAGTTGTGTCACGCAGACATCATGGCGCACAGAGAGGGAAACAGGATCGGCTACTCCCCCTAACATGGACGGATGAACCACATGGTCGGTGCTATGTGGGCCCCACCATGACGTATGTGTTTCATCCATGCCGTCCATCTATTTTAACAAATCATTTTTACAGTATGAGTCCAAAAATGAGGTATATCCAAATCTCAAGTGGACCACATTACAGGAAACAATGTTGAATGAGAGTCAACCATTAAAAACATTTCGAGGGCCATAAAAGTTTTGAATCAAGCTGATCTTTGTTTTTTCCCTTTATCTGAGACTATATGACCTAATCAACAGATTGGATGTCAAATAACAGTATAGTAGGCCCCAGGAGGATTTTAATGGTGAATATCCAACCGCTATCGTTTTCATGTGGTGTGGTCCACCTGAAATTTATATTCCTCTCATTTTGGTATCAACCAATAAAATGATCTTTAAAAATGGATGAACGGAATGGACGAAACACATACATCATGGTGGGTCCCACAGAGCACCAACCACTAGCTACGGAGTGTGTGACAGGGGGAGTAGCTGTCTAGTTGCTTTCCCTATCCACCTGATGAAATTCAAAACTCCATTGCAGTATCCTGTGCTTGCTTCGGGCATTTGAAAGTGAGCCAAGCTGGTCCATATTTGGTTGTGAAGCCACCTCCACACCAGCGGTAATGCGATAGTCATCATGTTCAGCGAATGCTTCTCTCCATTTCCCACGCAGAAGCTACGTCCCACAAATGGTGCTAGCAAATGCATGGGGTTTATTCACTCCGGATCGGGTCGGATCGGATCCAATCGGATCGGTCCGGGTAGGCATGGATCCGAACTCGACCCGAAAATCTTTCGGATCTAGCCTGCTCTACTCGATCCGCACCGATCCAAGCCGTCGGATCGGTTCGGAACGGGTTGGATCTGGTCGGATCGGGTCGGATCCACCGGATCGGGTCAGGATTGCCCAGCTCTACGTGCAGATAATGGCTTGTGATTCTCACTGTTCACTTGATGGACCTTACTCGGTGTATCTCTTGGATCAGAAGGTCCTAAGTCTTAATCCTTTCATGTTTGACCTTTCCTCCATTGAATGTGGATGGTTGATGTCTCTTTCCCCCTGACTGTTTAGTTTTGGGCTATTATATCCAAGGGTTGATATCTTCCAATGATTTCTGAGGCATCACACGTCACACATGCAAGTTCCACCACGTCTGTGGTTGGGACCAGCAATCCATGGGACCCAAGCATGTGCCATCCTGCGTTTCAGTGAAAGCCGGACCTTGTAATCTTTCCAATAGCCAATGTTAAGCTGTACATGAAAAAGAAAACTGTATGTGCACAATAGGGGTTCCTATACATTTGCAACTCATTTCACTCTGTTCAGCTTTACAAAAAACATTCCCTCTCTTTCTGTGGTTTTGCAAGACTAGGGGCTGTAGACTGCAGTGGTGTACGTGTTATCCTGATTGGGATAAGCGAGTTGGACTCCAGTCCTGTCTGTTTCAGATACAGGTGTATGAGGTACTCCATCTGGAACTGATCTGATCTGGGTATGCCGTTGGTCTAGTTTTGGGTACCCTTCTGGCTTTAGTCTTGAGCACAAATAAGGATTTGGACAGTTTTTGTTACAAAATCAGTTGTAGAAGTGCTGGACTCATTTTCAGTCTCAAATTCGGATTCAATCCATGCTAGAAACATGCATTTTGTATGGTTTTTTTTTTTTTTCCTTTAAAATAATAACTACGATTGAAAAAGGATGAGATTAATCAAATAAATCATATATTTGGGTACCTGTCTAGTATCTGAGTTGAGTATCTGACTTGATCCGGTTCCCAATCTTATCTGAATCTGTGGACCTGAACCCGACCTGGTTATTAATTGGGCCTGAAATCTGAATCCGGATTGATTAACTAAGGTCTGATAGTTTGGTATCCATGGATCTGGGCACCCATCGATGGCCCAATGCAAGACCGTTCTCTCTTTTTCTCTCTATGCAGTTTCGCAGGGACCTTCTCCCTTTGTGTCCTTTACAGACACAATATTGGTGATACTTTTTTTCTTTTTCTTTTATTGAAAGGCAACATGGTGGAGGTGATTTCAATGGCCGATGTTGAAGCTCTGGCCCAGCGTATTGGAATCAATTTATCCAAAGTTGATTTGGACTCTATAAATCTCCCTCCAAGAGAAGATTTCAGCATCAAAAGGTAACAAGCCCTAACTTAACTCTCCTTCTATCAGAAACCCTAGCTATTTGCACTCCTCAAAATTGACTATCCATTTTGATTTATGTGTTTTTTTTTTTTTTTTTTTTTTTTTTCCTTTTTGCAGTGATGATGATGAGGATCTTCATCGAGAGGATCCTCTAGAATTCGAGTCTGGATTCCAGAATGTCATTGTGGTTGACAACCTGCCAATAGTTGCACCTGAGAAATTCGAGAAGCTTGAGGGGGTTGTCTGGAAGATTCATAGTCAGATCGGTACAATAAAAGAAGATGGGCTTTGGATGCCTGTCAACCAGGAAACCCAGAAAACCCTTGGATACTGCTTCATTGAGTACAACACTACGCAGGTAACTCAGCCGGTTGTGATCGATTTTGAGGTTGGGGAGAAAAGAAGGAAAAAATAAATCTCATATCAATTTTCAATTCCTTCAAGGCCTGCAATACAATGCTTGTCCTAAATCAATGGCAATTTAGTTTGGACACCTTGCATAGGTAGGACCAAAAACAACTCCATCTGGCAATCTTGTTAACCAAGCAGCTAGCTTCTTTCCATTGGCTCTACTTCTCTTAATAATTCATTTGCAGGTCAATGATCAAATGAATATGAGTGTATGCCTGGGTTTATTTTCAGCATTGCCCAATGCATAGGGGCCCACCTGATGAATGACCTGAACCTCTGAAGGTGGGCCCACTTGTACGGGATGCTGGCCCAAGCAAACAACTCCACAGTTTCAGGCTGGGGTTGCTTACTTTCTCCTTTAATTGCAGTAACAGTTATGTTATCAACCATCAGATATCATGTTTCATATTATGACTGTGTTTGGATGCATAAGTGAATTGATTTGTGAACATTTAGTTAACAAGGGGAAATGACCAAATTAATGATGCTTCTGAGTATTCAAAGTGAGGAAACACCTCAGATTTTGAGTTATATTTCTTTTACATCCAACTTGAAAGTAATGTAATTGCAGTTCAGAGCACAGAAATTCATAATGAATGCTTATAGAGAAATTACAATTTAGTCGTTTCCACTCTATGCACAGACAAACTAAGTGCAAGTCAATTTGATAGTGCATCCAAGTGCACCCTAAATTAGAGCATGTGCTATGTTTTTAATGATAAATTGAGTAGATGAATAGAAGAGATCGTATGAGTTAGATTTTAAATGTTTCCTCATATTGTACTTTATTACGCTTTACATGGTTAAATTTCTTTTTTCCTATGTTTTATTTAGATGTAAAATACTATTCTATTGCTTTTGTAGGAAGCAGAACTTGCAAGGGAGAAGACGAATGAGTACAAGTTAGATAAGTCACATATATTTGCTGTGAACTCATTCGATGACTTTGACAAGTACATGAAAGTTCCAGACGAGTGGACTTGTGCTGAAATAAAGCCATACACACCTGGGGTGAGCGTCTCCATTAGTTCCTTCAAAGGCATTCTTTGTAATTCCCTATGCATTTTTAGGAAATGTTATGGAAGGCCTTTTTATTTTATTTTATTTGGGGGGGGGGGGGGGTGGGGGGGGTGGGGGGTGGGGGGACTAAACCTATTAAAGATGCAATTGTTCCCCTTTTAGGCCACCTTCCTGACTCTTAACAATCCCAAGGTTTCTTCATTTATATATTTAATTTGGTTGTAAACGTTACTGTGTTCAAATTTTGTAACTATTGATAATTGGTGAACTGCAATATGCTTTTGTCCGACTATTATCAATCACATTTACATGCTTTTAAAATGTTTGTTGCAGGTATTGCATTTGATTTTGTGAAATCTTACATGCAACCCACCACCTAGTTAATTTGATACTTTTTTATTTTATTTTTACGAGTGGTGGAAAAGTTTGTTCAAAGAAGAGAAGTACAAGTGGAGTCCACAGGAAGTACAAGTATATACAGAGAAACTATCTACTATCTCTACACAAGTGAATGCCAGTCATAACATCCGGCCAATATACCACTAGTTTAATTCGATATGCAGAAGGTTGAAATTCACATTTTTTGGTACAAATAATATATTAGTCACTCTCATGCAAACCTTTAGTGCATGACATCTGTGACATTGTTAAGTTATCATCATCTAAGTCTATCCAAAGTAATTGGGGCCAGCTACATGAATCTTGTTTCTGCCATTCCACTCTATTAAGGAGGGTTGTGTCAGGTTGGCAGCTGGTGTCAAACTTTGGCTATGTCTTTTCTCATGAATCCTGACATTGCCAATTCCGAAAAATGAAATAGAAGGTTATGTGTGCTCTTTTCATTACTTATAAAATGCATCTTCCTATCTGGGGTCGACTACCCGAATCCGAATCCAGTTCTGGCTTACACTAACTAATAGGGGTCGGCTACATGAATCCTAATCAACCATTCCACTCAATCGGGGCACATCTTTTCTCATGAATCCTGGCATTTTCAATTATGAAAAATCAAATGGAGGTGATATTTTCTGCTTTCATTACTTAAGACGTACATCTTAACCTGTAGTATTCTCCTGCTACTTGAGATGGGCAATCTGTAATAGCTGAAATTTGAGCTGTTACGGTCAGTTTGAGTCTTTTCATAAATTTCTGTAGTTAGGTGATAGTGGAAA
Organism: Magnolia officinalis; assembly: GCA_021015155.1. Classification (NCBI taxonomy): domain Eukaryota; kingdom Viridiplantae; phylum Streptophyta; class Magnoliopsida; order Magnoliales; family Magnoliaceae; genus Magnolia; species Magnolia officinalis. The sequence continues at coordinate 5,947,157 of JAJHSJ010000002.1, forward strand.
GGGACTTCAAAATGTTATTTTTTGGCTTCTGGGCATCTTTGGAACCTTTGGGATTGTACTTAATTCCATGAAGTTAGATCTATTAGTGTTATCTCCCATTCTCATCTTTAGGTTGTCTTTAGAGATGCAAATGTGGTGGTGGAAACTGTGGACCCTTGCTAAAGAGATCCTTGGAGTCGTGTTCCTTCCATAGATTCTAAATTGCAAAATGATAGGTATTAGCCAGACCAGTAGCATAGCATACTACTTGGTGTGACATTTGCATGCTATTGTACTAGAATTTTATGCAATCTTTCTCTTGCTTGCCCACTAGGATTCACTTGTTTAAGGAATAAAGAACCGTATCATCCAGTGCTGTCCAGCCTCCAAGTCCATGCCTACTTTACTGATCTTGTTGGATTTAACATAATTTAAAAGAAAGAAAGAAAGAAAAATCTCTCCTTATGCAACGGGCAGTTATACATTTATTTCTAATAAATGATGGTGTTAGATATGATTTATGTGGAAATCTGGATTTATTTTGTTTTTATTTTAAAATTTTAAAATTAATGACTTCATTCAAAGTCAAAGAGGCAAAATAGCTCACAATAAAGGAACTTAGGTTTTTCTAATACACATGGAAGACTGTGCAACTTCTCCTTTTGCTAAGGAGTCCAATTCATTAGCTACTCTTTCAACTGAGATAAATGAAAATTTTAACCTAGAGGCTGTATGGATGATTTCATCAAACACAAAGGCAAGCTTCCACTGGTTTTCCCTGGCCGTTCCTGGCACACGAGATAACATCGCTGGAGTCCCCTTTGGCAATAACGGCACCTGGAGAGTTTAGAAGCAGAAAGATGAAAAAGACCTTTCATAAGCGAAATATGGATTGTGTTGCACATTATTGGCTTGTCCAAGTTAAATGAGATATTGAGGAGATGTTGACCTTGTTTTATGGATAGTTGCTAATGTTATGTATTCCATGCTCTGTTACAGGAAAATCTACAGCATTGGCTGACAGACGAAAAAGCAAGGGACCAGTTTGTCATTCGTGCTGGTTCTGATACTGAGGTGTTGTGGAATGACCCCAGACAGCTGAAACCTGAATTGGTTTACCATCGCACTGTAAGTGAATATTGTTTCCCACACTGATTACAACAAATTTGAATTCTTGTTTCCTGTTTCCTATGATTTGGAATCATGTCTGAACTTGAGTTCTAAACTAGTACAAATGTACCTATGAGAACCATATTCTTATTCTATTGAAACAAGCAGGCGACATGTCTCTGTGGTCCTGCACGAAGTATTGTATGGTTTTCTTAGTTGCTTCCTTGAAAGTGTAACTGATAAGATATGGTTCAGTTTTAGCTGCACAAAATGTGTCCATTTCTGGGTTATCAGCAAAAGGAAAGAAAAAGTAGAATCCCTGTCTTTGTTAGATCAACGAGTTTATGAAATATGTAATGTTAGATGCTGATGCCATGTTACATCTATTGTAACTTGTTACAATATTCAATTTGTATTGGTGACTGAGTAGGGTAGCCCTACAAAGGCGAGCTCAATTTCAGGATAGAACTATGGATAATTTCAGTTGCTCGTATAATACGATTTTATGGCAAGTTAGTGTTTACTTTGTCTATAAATATATTCAGAGTTGTTTAACTTGCTTTCCCATGAATTAACGTTCTTATGGGCATCTTCAGTCCTAAGAGGTGGACCACATGCATTTGAATGATTAGAAGCCGGCACTCTGTGGTTGGATTAAATTCTCCTGTTGTGTGGTTGGTCTTATCAATGTTGTTGCAATTTTCCACCTTTAACACTATGAGAAAACATTACTGAATTTGTTTTCAAAATCAGTTCATGGCTGAGTCTGTGAATGGTTAATGGTACTGCTGTAAGGACGGGAACGCCACCATGTTTTCATGATGAAAGACTGAATCTGCATAGTGCATACTTATTTCACATGTGCGCTAGTCCTCCAGTTCACTTGCCCATAAATCTGGACTATAGATATGATTTCATATGCAACATCACTTGTGCTTTCTTTTCTATAAATGCCTATTCGGGTTTCAATAATTTTCAGCTTTTCGTGCTTTTGAGCTGGTGTTAAATTGATTACTTGTGACCTGTATATGAAAGCTTATGAGGACTCACTGTATCTTGGCAATGCTTGGATAGTACTGGACCGAAAGCTTTGTGCAGTGGTCTCCACTCGGGACATACTTGGCCACAGTTCATAGGCAGGGAGCGGCTGTTTGGGGAGGTGCCACTACGTTCAACCGCCTAATGCGCTATGCTCATCCCCAGGTTATCTCCAGCTCTTGTTTTTACCTTTCAATTTGATTTGCTTTGATTTCTATCCCTTGTACTGTAGCTTTTATTGGATTTATTGCAGGTGAAACTCATTGATTTCTCTCCTGGGGAGAAATATCTGGTTACCTATAGCAGTCATGAACCTAGCAATCCGCGTGACACACATGTAAGCAATCTACATGCATTTAGAGTTTCTTTATCCACATAGAGGAATTGTCTCTCTCATATGCTGTTTTGGTTTCAGAGGGTGGTACTGAACATCTTTGATGTGAGAACTGGAAAAGTTATGAGGGACTTCAAGGGGAGTGCGGATGAATTTGCAGCTGGTGGAGCTGGGGGTGTCGCAGGAGTCTCCTGGCCTGTTTTTAGGTGATTTGACTTCTTTCTCACAAGTTTATTCATTTGTCTGAATTTATGTTTCTCATCAATAAAAATGGTAATTTTTCAGATGGGGCGGTGGAAAAGGCGACAGATATTTTGCCAGGATTGGGAGGAATGTAATCTCAGTATATGAGACGGAAACATTCAGTCTCATTGATAAGAAATCTATGAGGGTTGAGAATGTTATTGACTTCAGTTGGTCACCGACTGATCCTATACTTGCGCTGTTTGTGCCAGAACTAGGTGGTGGAAATCAACCTGCTAGGGTGAGTGGTCTGTTTTCCACAGATTGGTTATTCTCAGACACATTCTTCAATATAATTTTGTTTATGTTGTGTTTTGATAGGTAAGCCTTGTTCAAATCCCGGGCAAAGAAGAAATGAGGCAGAAAAACCTCTTCAGTGTCAGCGATTGCAAGATGTATTGGCAGAGCAATGGTGATTACCTTGCTGTCAAGGTCGACAGATACACAAAGACGAGAAGAGTACATACACTGGTTTTGAGCTCTTCCGCATCAAAGAGAGAGACATCCCAATTGAGGTCTTGGAGCTTGAGAACAAGAATGATAAGATCATTGCATTTGCTTGGGAGCCCAAAGGCCACAGGTTTGCAGTCATCCATGGGGATAGCCCAAGGCCTGACGTAAGTTTCTACTCGATGCGAACTACTACCACAACATGGGTCGAGTCTCAAAGCTCATGACCCTCAAGGGCAAGCAGGCTAATGCTCTCTATTGGTCCCCCACTGGCCGCTTCATTATCCTTGCTGGGTTGAAGGGTTTCAATGGGCAGTTGGAGTTTTACAATGTTGATGAGCTTGAGACAATGGCAACTGGAGAGCATTTCATGGCAACCGACATTGAATGGGATCCTACTGGAAGGTATGAATTCACTATGAGAAAGCAGCAGCTACTACAGAGTAGGATTTCAAATCATCTTCTCTGCATGCATGTGCAAGATAGATCCAAGCCATTCATCTTTGTTCCCTCTGTGTATGTGCATGGCTCATAAATCAGGTTGGTCCAAATATCATCATATTTGCCCCGTTTTGTCTGTGTGAGGAAGGCATACATTCTGCATGTATCATCACATCATTGCCATCATTCCATCATCACATAGCCTTTTCTGAGCTATTTGGGGTTGACTTTACAAATCCTGTTTGTATGGGAATTTTAGAGATTTTCTTGGCGAAGGCTAGAGGACTTGCTGCTAAGCTGACATGAACCCTCCTCTTTTTCCCGGCTCGGCCCAGCTGGCGCATTGCTACCAGGTGTAGTTGGGAGTATACTCTGTTAAATGTGTTGAATATCATTGACATGTACAAATTGCATAGTGGGTCAGGCTGGGTTCTGACAAACTTATACCGGTAAAGTCGGAGGCTTGGGTATGTGCTTGGTTTTTTGGTCGGCATTGTGCTCAGGACGGCCCTCACCAGCCAACACACCCAATCTACTGACATCCCTGCTTCCATACCACAACCCATATACGTTGGGGGTGATCTGATAACGGCAGGCATTGAGTAGGGTCTGAAATCTCACCCTGGGAGCCTTGTACATTCACCATTTATCTGTACTCCGTAGTGTTTTTTTTTTTTTTTGGGTGGATGAGTTATTTTACAATCTCAAATTTTACCCTTTGCATATGTAGATATGTTGCGTCCTCAGTTACTTCAGTTCATGAGATGGAAAATGGCTTCAATATTTGGTCTTTCCATGGCAAGTTGCTATACCGTATTCCAGGGATCATTTCTATCAGGTAAAATACCCAATCCGTGGTTTTAAAATCAATCTACCAACCTTCGGTGACAGGTTTTAACATTTGGGTTTTCTCTTCTTTTGTTGCTGGCAATCATCAAATAGTTCCTGTGGCGTCCGAGGCCGCCTTCCTTCTTGAGTGCGGAGAAGGAGGAGGATTGCGAAGAATCTAAAGAAGTACAGCAAGAAGTATGAGGCGGAGGACCAGGATGTATCATTGCTCTTGAGCGAGCAGGATCGGGAGAAGAGGAGGATGCTGCAGGAGGAATGGGACAGGTGGGTGAAAGAATGGAAGCGGTCGCATGAGGAGGAGAAGCCGTCTCGACAACAGCTGCAGGATGGAGAAGTGAGCGACGAGGAGGAATATGAGGCCAAGGAGGTGGAAGTTGAGGAGGTTTTGGAAGTCACAGAGGAGGTAGTTGCTTATGACTTCGAGCAGAATGAGTAGAGTCCAAAATCTGAACCATGCATGAGCACAATCTAAAGTGAGTCTTGGTTTTTTGCAGGATTTCAATATTGTTTTTAGGAAAAATGTTAGTTTGTTTTAACTCTTAAAACATTAAGCTTCAAATGTTTCTTTATAGTAATTTTGGCAAGCGGAAGGTGAAAATGATTTTGGAAGAATGTTCTTCTGGGAGTGTAAATTTTTCTTTTTCTGCATCCTCCTAGGAAACCTTTTTGTTGCCTCTCCTTCAACATTGGTTCTGTCCAGGCTCATGATGGTCACTCTTCCAAACACATTTAAGTTTATATATATATTATATATATATATATATATATATATATATAATATATATATATATATATATATTATATAAAAGCTTTGATAGTCTGGCAGAGTGCGATGGATGATATGCAGACATTTAGGGCCCGTTTGGATACCACCAAATAAGTTACTTTTTCTACTTACAGCAGTAGATAAGTAACTTAATTAAGATAAGTAAGTTTGGTTTATGATAAATTATAAGTAGTTTATTTTATATATATATATATAAAGTTGATCACTTCAGTTTAATAAGTAGAAATCAAGATAAGCTAGTTAAGGCATAAGTAGCTTATCTTAAGTAACTTACGTTCCAAACGCTCCCTTAGACTATTTCAAAATTGCATACTTTGCTTGCAAGTATATCAAATTAAGCTGTCCAAATTTTGGTTCACAGTTTAGACAAGGACTACAAAATGGCATACTTCGCTTTTGCCAAATTAAACTGTCCTAAATTTGTTTCACAGTTGAGACGTATCATGGCCCAAAATTTAACTTATCTGGTTATCAGGCTATGAGATTGGTGGGCATTTACGGACGGTTAAAGACAAAAAAAATAAATATCGGTCGTATTTTAACAAAGAAGTGTCCAATAATCAGAGGCCATTTCGCCGTCTTGCATGTTATTTGCTCGGCATTCTAAAACAGGAAATGATCACGGGGCACATTTGGTGGATATGTACATGACAATTTAACACACAAGGCATATACAGAGCACTTGACGATGTGTGCATGTCGGGTTCTTGAAGACATACCATTGCATGTGTGGCATGTATGGGCATAGGCACATTGGCACCGAGCATGTGTGGTGCTTGAAGTCATGTGTGTGTGGTGATTGATGGTTGAATGTGTCACATATGGAATATTCTAAGATAAATGGTATCACTTGCAACTAGTGTTCGAAGTATTGGTATCGCTATAAGTTTTGTTGTTCAGGAATACAAAAACAATATCGATATCGCCGATAATATCGCTAATAATCAGAAATGCGGGAAACATGGGAAAAATGGTGGAATTTTCAACGAAACTTCAGGAGATGTCAAAATGTACATATTTACATATTTAGAAATAAAAAATTGCAAAAAGAATGCATACATAACAAGTTTCCATTTAATGAGGCCTTAAAAGCATGTGCTGTTGTAAGAAATCAGCCCAACCTTCCATCAAAACATCCATTGATATTACAAATATCAACAACACGTGTAATTCATCAAGAAATCATCAACAATTGGAAAGGAAACAAAAGATTGTGGTTTCAATGTCGTGCATGTTGCGATATCATAATATCGACATATTATCAAAATTATCAATAACAAATTGAACATTACATACAATCATATGCCCATGGAAATATTGGAAAAAAAAATTATCTAATAAATAAAATTTTGATGATATCAATATGCTAGCGATATTATTGAAATATCATCGATACACATGATACAAGCATTACCTATTGATGCATTGGCAATACAAGCAACACCTAGAATTTACATAGTAAAAAATATTGACGATTACATTAGCGATATTGATACGTTGGTGATACTTAACTATACATTGCTAATACTCGAAATTTTCGATACTACCAGCGTTATCGATATCGCTACTAGTGTTATCGGTATTGCTGAGCTGGAGATAAAGATAATATCAGAGATATTTCGATAATATTGAAGATAATTTAAACATTGCTTGCGGGGCATTGGTATACATGCACATGTGATATGTAATAAAAAGCTTTTTCAAATGTGAATCCTAATTTTGGATGGGTATATGACACCTTTTCTCCCTTAGATATGACCTTCCTAATTTCATATAGGCAGATGACACCTTTTCTAGATTGTGAACTTATCAAAGCTTTGTGAACTCATTTATCATGCTATGGGACTATGCCTAGAAGCATTTGACAAATCATATATAATCGACATAAGTTCAGCGATTACCAAAATCTTTGGACTTATCTACCGCCCTTGAAAATTTTTGTTCAATTCCAAAGTGGTCTGGAGTACAGATTTTTTTCCATTTTCAATTCCAAGGGAGGCCCTTTGGCTTATAAAATCTATTGAGGTCATTTCCAGTTGCCGTAACTACCATTTCCTCATTTGTTAAGGTATTCACATTTATTCAGACTGTTGGATGTTTTGACTTTCACTCAAACCATTACGTGAGCTATGCTAAATAAAAAGTGATAATCACCTAAAAAAGAAATATAAGATTTGAAACCAAATATCAATGATTGTCTTATGTTACACATGTATCCTTATTTTTAGAATATTTATGAATATTTAATTCGTCACATTTATTATCCTGCAAATATATTATAAAATAATTTTAAAAGTCCAAGAGTCAAAATCAAAGCTTTCATGCATATATTTTGAAATCTAAGATTTGAAAATCTATGTTGCTCTCCAGGATTTCAAATCCAAAGTTGTAAATTTAGAATTCAATTTTATCTTTTCCCAAACAAGCCCATTTTATGACAAATGGCTACCCAACTCTTTCTTTCAATTTTCTTTGTTTTCTTTGTTTCTCCTTTTTAATAACCCCTCCCGTCTTTCTTTACATGACTTGCTAGTAATTGGTTTTAGAGTTTTGAGTAAATAAAATAGGCTTTTCAAGAAGAGTACTTTAGCCGGCATAGGTTTAGTTTCACACCTAATCTATAGGACCATACTTACCACAATACGCACAATTTTCTAGAAAATGTCATTCTTGGGTTCCTGATGCTGATGACCGAATTTCTATTATTGGTTTCTTCTCTAGTGGTACTCTTCTTTGAAAAGCCTATTCGATGCTGGGTAGGTCCCGTTTTCTCTAACTGTACACGAGATTTGAGACCGCTTTGTATCTTGTTCTGCTCGTAAGGATTTATTGACTACTTTCGAGTATTTTTTCACATCCATACAACAAAATTTTGTTATGATATTCTGTCTTAACCCTTCTGCAAATATTGTGATCTTATAATCCTTATCTTCCATTATCTTTAGCATATAACTTGATAATTCAACGAATTTTGTTTCATACTGGGCTACTATCATGGAATCCTGTTCTAGCCTTGAAAATTCCGCCATCTTTTCGATGCAGTATGCTTTAGGAAAATGTTTCTCACGGAACTTTTCCTGAAATTCATTTCAGGTCCACACGTGGTTAGTTGGAACCACTCTCTTCATCGCTCTCCACCATATATTGGCTTCATCCTGAAGAACAAAAGATGCCAGTCTAACTTTCCGATTATCAGAGCAGTTCATTTGCTTCTAGTATTTTCTCAATCTACTTCAACTATCTTTTGCTATTAATGGGTTAGATGCACTATTAAATACTGATGGTCGTAATTTCGTAAACCTTTCAAGTATATCCACCTCATGGGGCTGATTATGCCTTAGTGGCGACGTGTTCCGACAATGTTGGGATGTCTGGTTCAAGTTCGCTAACATGTCCCATTGAATGGTGAATTGATCTTGCCATCGCTTTAGCATTGCCGCCATCTATGCTACCAACCCAATGGGCAGCATCCCATGGCTGAACATTTGGTTATACGAGGTTAGATCGAATGTTGGTTGTGGATAATTGGAGTTGCGTGCTTGGTCCAATACCTGTCATATTAACTAGAGGAGGAGGTGGATGAGCTTGCCCTATTTTATTTGACTTCATTCTCGTCTTTTTCATCAGGAGCTGTTTCAAATTCTTTGGGAATATGAGGATTTGGTAAATGAGTATCTGGTAAAGGTGCACTCGCAGAGGGTATTAAGTCACGAATGCTATGTGTCTTCTTAGGGGCCATGGTTCCTAGAAGAGGGATTATTAATAATTCAGTTGACTTCATAGGCTTTCTAACTCATATTCAATATTATTGAAGTACCTTAACACTAATAACAAAGAAAATTCTTCAAGGCACTGACAGATCAATTATGCTCATTGATTGAAGCTATATTTTTATATTTACGATTTTTTAAAGTTCGGTGATTTATGCTGTCAATTGTTGTCCACAGAACATCACAACTTAAGTTACTTTAAAATTGTTCGATGGTCCAGATTCATGTCTCTAAGGAATGAAATCTCAGGAATAAGGTTGGTTTTCACATTAGCTAATAATAATGGAATTATAAACTATATTTCTAAGTTTCTTATCAGATGTAAACACTATGCAGAGAAGTCCTAAGTGTGGGTTTAATTCTAGGGACCTACACATTATGCATGTATGGGGTTCATAACCTACAGGTCACCTATGGTATTAATTAAACTCTCTGGTACCAAGCTATTATGCCCTAAAATTTGGGTACAGAGTGTGCACCCTCAGACACGAGTTTTGGTTTGTAACTCGTATGTAAAGTGTATTAGCTTTATCGGTTGATCATTTTAATCAGAGGTTAGAATTATGCTCATTCTAAGTTCTACCCAAGTTCATCGAATTTCAATCACGCATACATAACACTTAGCACCAACCAACCGTGCACATATAAATATTCATGACAATTCAAATAAATAAATCTCAAACATCATTAATTTGTTATTACACACCTAATATAAATATGTTTATTTCAGACTCACAATGTCTCAATCAAATAAATCTAAACAACTACTAAAATACCATAATCAATGCCAATATACATTATATGCCAATCAAACTATCTTAACAAATAAATGAGATATTTAGGAATGTTCTAATGCTACTAATTCATCTTTAGAAAATTATGACCACATTTTACGAGGGTCGTGTTCAGGTTCAGTGATCCCTTCTGATTCTTGCGCTACATCATCTGCTAAAGGCTTATTTGTATAGTTTTTTTTTTTTTTCACCAATATAAAGGTAAGTTAGCCAGACTTAATGAAATAACCCAGCATAATTCATAATCATAGCAATTAAAAGTACAAAATATTGAGTGCAAAAATGTATGCACATGATGTATGAATGCGCCAGATGGAGTGATCATCAATTTACTTAGGTTGGAGATCGTCAACCCGTATCTATCTGTTGGGTAGGCTTCCACCTTTCAGTAGGCATAGGCATGACCCGCATTTAGTAACGTTCTACCAGGATCAATATTTCTTTCAAAGAGGGCCCATATGATCAATCATGTATTGTGCGAATGCAATGAATAATGTATAAATTTATCATTTTCATATTTGTTCATATATACTTGTTTAAATCAAAATGTAAGTATGTAATTTTAAATCATATTTTTAGAATTTAAATATGAGAATATAAATCAGCATGTGATAGAGTTTCATATATATCATCATTAATCAAAATAATACTCCAAGCTGGTTATACATCAGCAGAGCTGGGCATCGGACAACTCGACTCGTTGACTCATTCAAACCCGACTTGACCAGAACCAAATGGGTGAGTTGGTTCGAATCGAGTATGCTTCGCCTAATCCGAACTCAAACCGAGTCGAGTTCAAGTTACCCAGTAACTTGACCCGACTCAACCCGAAACTCGATCCAGTTAGACCCGACTCGATCCAAAACCGACTCGACTCGGATTCGGGTATATTTATAATTAAAAATCCCTAATTTCTAAGTATCTCTAACCCCTTACGCCGACCCCGAACCCACCTCGACCCGATCCCAATCTCTCCCCTCCCTCATCCTCCTCCTCTTCCAAGCCGACAAACCACCCACCACCATCACCACCCTCCTGTCTCTCTCTCTCTCTCTCTCTCTCTCTCTCTCTCTCTCTCTCTCTCTCTCTCTCTCTCTCTCTCTCTCCTCTCTCTCTCTCTCTCCTTTCCACTCCCTCCCTCAACTCTGCCAACTTGAACCGACTTGGACTTGGTCTGGATTAGCCCATGCCAGACCTGGACTCAGATCGGTGCAGGCATTCTGAACTCGGTACCAAGTTGAGCGAGTTCGGGTAGGGCCTATTTCAAAATCGGATCGAGTCGGGTTAACCCTAACTCGGTCTGACTCAGCTCAATGCCTAGCTCTATACATCAGTCAAACCACACCTATAAATAAATTAACACATCAACCAATCCTATTTTAATTTCTATGAACATGAGACACGTTGGGTTGCTCACGTAAGTCTAGTAATGAAGAATTCACATGATGATATGATGGATTTGAATTTGAAAATCCTAACAATTACATAACCATATTATTGTTCGATCCAATTACATCACATAGTGGGTCTCACCTTTGATTCAATATCCTAAGTGGTTAACCACTATGCAACAACCTTCAACGATCACTTAATTGAAGTTTACATGCATGATATATTCATTTGATTCAATTGTTGAAGCTTAGATTCTATTTAGACACCTATTAATCGATACGTTTGATCGATCGACATCGATCGAGGATGCCTTGATTGATCGAACTTCGAATCGACAGAATTCTGTTTAAGGCATATAGGTCGGTAGACAAAATTCGGCACCTTCGATCGATCAATTAATTAATCAACGATTGATCGATGATACGCAAATAAGCCCAAAAATTTGGGGATCTACTTTAATGAAGGGTCTAAGGTCCATTTAACCACAATGGACAAATATACCTTCATTATTGATCCATCCTTGGTTAATAATCAGAGATGCCCATAAATTGTTAATCTGAATCATTCATATGTTTATTTACATCTATATTTCGAAATGGAATGGCAAATGATTGATCGGGGTGGCTCACTGGATGATTTAGATTTTTTAGGTCTTGACATATTTTGACTCTACACATTAGATGAATAGTAACTACTCATGCACTGATGGCCCATCTCGACCTTCTACGCCAAGTGATACCAACACTTACGCAAAAAATCTGAGATTTTTTTTTATTATACACATCCAAATCTAACAACAATATAATCGTATAGCCGATCCGACCGGTTCATTACGTTGTCCAAATAATTAAATCGCTTTCCCACCAACCTTCTCTCTCTGCAGTTGTGCATTGGCGGATGCTTGGGGGTGCTGGGCCAACGGCTGGTGGAGTTGGGGGCTGATTTTTCTCTCTTACTTTCTCTGTTTTCTATTTTGCGCAGGGGACTTCTTTTTTGGGTTGGTGAGGGTTCTCTTTTAGTCATGGGCGCCGTTGTGTCTTAATGCTTTGGGGTTATTCATGATCTGGTACCATTGGGCTGGTCCTTTTGATGTCTACTTGTAAAGATAGAGTTGTTTGTTTTTATCTGAGCCTGAGTCCCAGATTTATTTATTTATTTATTATTATTATTATTATATTATATTATATTATATTATATTATATTTATTTATGTTATTTTTTTTATGATTCCCACTCCCGTCGTTGTACAGCTTATATTTTCACTTCACCAAAGTTGCAGGTGGCATGCTCTAACCTTTCTCAAAATAAATAAATAAATAAAATATGAAAAAATAAAAATAATAAAAGTTCGATGGTTGATATAGGATTATCTCAGAAATGTGGAATACGTTGTCCTTCCTTGTCTCCACGATTGCCTATATTTGGGGTCAGACTTAAAACGCTACAACCTTGATTTGGGCTGAAAGGCATTCTTGGTCACTCTTACAATCTCTCTTTGCTTCAATTACTGAGCATCACTCAAACACTATTATTTACTAGATGAGAAGAAAACAACCTTGACAATAATTAAACAAAGAAACAGTTATGTTTAAGCATCTCGCTTACTATTTTGTTTGAACCAATGACAGAAATGTTTCAATCTTCAACATCTTCAACCCAGCTAGAGCTTGTGGTTTGGTCACATCAGTAGGGTCACCTGGGTTCGATATTAGAGACGGTTATTTCATTGACAGAACATGGTTTGGCATCCATTGATGGTTGATTTAGATTGGCAGCAACTTTCCCTATGAAAAATCCCGGCTGTGTGGGTTGGGGAAGTGCCATTGAGTCACTTCCAAGCATGAGAACTACAGATGACATGGTAGGCCTGTCTGCCGCATCTTCTTGAACGCACAATAGCCCAATATGGATGCATCTGAGCACTTCGCTTGCAGGACATGTCTCCATGATCAATGGATCCATCAATTCCAAGCATTTTCCTTCACACCACAGTTTCCATGCCTGCAATTTTATATTTTTGGAAATCCCACTTAAACTGGTTTAATGCCAAAAATCCTTATTCAAAGAGATTAGAAAGTTTTGGGCGGGTAATGGAAACAGCCTGAATTCTGGGTGGACAAGTAAGCATCCTGCAAATGGCCCACCCAAGGTTTGGAAACCTTTAATTAGTACTGTGTCCTGGCCAGAGCTAGCAAGTTGGCGAGCATGGGCCTGCCTTTAATGTCCTATTACAAGATGGGCCTTCTGTGGCCTGGCCTGCCCACATGCTAAGTTGGCTTATTGTCACTGTTGACTAGTATATAAGCAAAGGGAAACTCACATATATAAGGAGGGTCTGGGCATGCCCAGGAAAATGTAGATTAGTGTTCCTTTTACCACTGATAATCTCGAGCAGTAGAACACCAAAGCTATACACATCAGACTTCACTGAAAATAATCCTGCGATTACATACTCGGGTGCCATGTATCCACTGCATGTCATCGAAGTAGCATAGTAAGTTTATAAATGCTAAGAGAGAGAGAGAGAGAGAGAGAGAGAGAGAGAGAGAGAGAGAGAGAGATGCTTAGAAAAACGAAAAGAAATTATGTTTGCCTGCAATGAGAAAGAAAAGAAAAAAGTGTTTCCAACTTACTAAGTTCCAACGATTCTTTTAGTATTTTCTTCACCTTCGTTTTCTCCAAAGATCCTCGCCATGCCAAAATCTGAAATTTTAGGGTTCATTTCATGATCCAACAGAACATTGCTAGCTTTTAAGTCTCTATGGATGATTCTGAAGCGAGAGTCCTCGTGAAGATAAAGAAGGCCCCGTGCAATTCCACCAATGATGTGAAGGCGTTTTCCCCAGTCCAGTTGAGCACACTTGTTCGGATCTGGTGGGTAAGAAGACAAAATCAAAATGTATTTGCACATTCTTAGGGCCTCTTTGGTGCCACTTAAAATGTGTTCACATGATTTTATTTTTTTTATCCTATAGAAAAAGATGATCAGTAATACATAACGACCACTAACTAGAAAAGAGAGAAACTCATGTTAAAGTGGCACTCAAATAAACTCTAAATAGCAACCTTAAATTTGTTAGTAACTAATCACTCAAGCTTTGAAAAAGGAAAAAAAAAAAAAACTTCTTAGCCCGTGAACTTGCATAAGATACCAAGTTACATATGGTGAATCACAAAGCCCCTGGGATGGGGTATGTATTCACAAAAATTCACTTGGCTGGTGCATTGGAATGTATGCCCTTTTAGTTTAATAAGTTATATATTTTCTTCATTATTGCTTTGTTTATTGTATATTATTATTGTGTATACATGGAATGCATATGATGGGAAAGGATTCATCAGGAAACATTACCAAGGTCTGTGCATCCCTAAGGAATGAAGCATTACAAGCTTGATGTGAAGTACATTCTGAAGCCTGATTTCTTTGGTTCTTCTTAGACCTAGAATATCATTATGGCTAGCGGATAAGTGAGGATGGTTCAATCCATGGGCCAATATGCTTGGTATTACTATTGTGTGTATCGTGAGTGTCCACCATGGGACATTGTCCCCACATGTGTAAGTGTGTGCATGTGTACGCATTGATTAGATTTAGAAAGTCAACTTGGATTTAACTGTCTTGAGAGGACTAGGTCCTAGTATGGATTTGATTAATTGCTTAGATTTAATAATATGTGAATCTTTAGGTAGATCGTGGTGAATTGGTGGTCAATCACATTCTCATGCATTTTAGAATTCTTGACAAAGGATGCAAAGCCTAGGTTTAGTCTTATATCAAGAATTGAAATGATTGATTAACATAACCAGCCAAACTAATTTTGTAAGTTATTTTGATTCAATAATTAATTTTGAAATCATCATATGCATTATTTTGTAAAATAATCATGACCGTGATATATGGTAGGCCTATGGCGGAGGGTCTTAAGTTAATACATAAAAGGATATGTGAATAATGGCTTTAAACAGGGCAATGACCTAAGATGTATAGTTGAAAACAATCAAACTTAGATGAGTTTGACAGAGTGAAAGTTCTTTTGTTGTTAGGCAAGTATTGTATGTGTTGCTTGTGTTTTAAGTATCTTATAAATATTTTTCTAAAAAGATCACGAGAAAAGCATGGTAGCAAAAGCTTATAAGTCTATGAATACATGAAACAACCTAAGAGAGAGACAGCGAGAGAGAGAGAGAGCACCGATCGTCTTTCATTCTCCACAAAAGGTACGGTTGATTACGTTCACAATAATTTATGCATACCTAGAAGTTCATGATAATCCAATTTTATTTGTTTTATTTTTCCACCATGCACAAACACTTTCATGATGTTGGCCATATGAATGTATACCTGCATATGTATGATTTGGTGGGCACAGGCTTCTCTCTACATGTGGTAATAAAAACGGTACAACTTTATACCATTATTATTACCAAAATTAAACAGAAATGATGCGTCCTAAATATTGACTCCAAGCATTTTAAAAGTAGAACTAGTAATGCGGAGAGAGAGAGAGAGAGAGAGAGAGAGAGAGAGAGAGAGAGAGAGAGAGAGAGAGAGAGAGAGAGAGAAGCAAGAACCAAAGAGAAGAGAAACATCAAGGCTGGTGTTAGGCATGTATTCGTAGACAAGCAGCTTCTCCTCCCCTTCAATGCAGCAATAGAGGAGCCTCACGAGGTTCCTGTGTTGAAGTTTTGCAATCAATACAACTTCATTCTTGAACTCCTGTAGACCTTGTCCTGAACTTCTTGAAAGCCTTTTAACTGCTAATTCCTCCCCGTTAGGTAACATGCCCTGATAAATTTTTTATGTAAAAATGCCTCATTAGAAAACTTAGATGCCCAGATATAAATTTTATGTAAAAATGCTTCATTAGAAAACTTAAATGGTTCATTCTTTAGGGGATTATCAACACCTCCCAAGTTAGGTTGAAAAATGTCATTACCTTGTAAACAGGGCCAAATCCGCCTTGTCCAAGCTTTTTGGCTTCCGAAAAGTTATCAGTGGCTAATTGTATGGTTAACAAATCGATCCATGGCAATTCATGATTGTCTACCTTAGTTCTTCCACTTGGAGGACCCAAATCATTCAATACAACTTTTTGGCTAGTTCCCTTTGTCTTCATCACTGGAATAAATACTGAATCATCAATGCACGGTTGCATGTGAAAAGATAATCTTTTTTATATTACTAGAACTGTGAAACGTTTGATCTCTTGTATTAGTATTTTTGGAATTAAGAGAATCATCCAATCATGGTTAGAGGTCTCAATTATTATAATACAAAAGATCTAATCTGCAACTTAGACTGTCCATCTTGTGAGGCTCACTTTTAATTATCGACTCCTAAAGATTGAACATCCAAGTTTATTATACTATAAAAAGTCCAATTTGTGATCTGGACTGTCATCACTTGTAGGGTTGCCGATGGTCAGGTTTGGTTGGGTCTCAGATATCCAAAACCTGGCCTGATTGGGTTTGGATCTTGCCGGGTTTGAGTCCTTTCAGGCCAAAGTCTCATTTTTTAGGATGCAAATCCGATTGTGGTCAAGTAGCATCAAGACTGATACCCAGAACGATTGTGTTCGGATACCCATTGGTTCTTTGGACATTAGTTTCAAGTCGGCTGCAAGTTGGGTCCTCATGAATAAGGGCTTTCATGGTCAGGTGCACAGGAACGGATAAATTATATCATATATACAGTGCACTTTGACACTTCATGGTGCAAATAGCTATCTTAGTACATTAATACAACTTAACAAACCTTATTCCATCTCTCCCTATGCGAACGCGCACAAAGAGAGAGAGAGAGAGAGAGAGAGAGAGAGAGAGAGAGAGAGAGAGAGAGAGAGAGAGTGCAACAAGCCATGGCGCAAAAATTACAACAACCGGATTAAACCAATCATTTAAATGGGCCCAATTTATTACAAGCAATAAATCAGCTAGTTAGAATCACCAAACCAAAATGCTACTTAGGAATTATAAACAATGCACAGTAGTATTTATTTAGTGGATGGTTCAAGATGATAATCAGAGACCATAACAGCCGTTACGAGGGCCATAACAACTGTTACGACCCATATTGTAAAGGTAATAGTGGTGATCGTTATGACCACTATTACTGTTATGGAATATTTTGCTGATAATAGACCTAACAAGGATAATACTCTAGCAGATACAGGATTGGAAAGACCGACTAATCCTCAATCGAGGCTTGATCGATTAGATCAGCTGGGCCAAAATGAGCCACCACAAGTCGACATTAGGAGAAACAGCTAAGATGGCCGCCCCAAATACTAATTTCACCATGATGCCCTTATAATGGGAACCTTGGGGGGGCAATATAATGCTCGGGCCGAATAGCCCGAGGGCAACTTCTATTGCCTCCGACAACTCAATCGGTAAATCCCATGGCTCAAGAACCTCCAGTAGTAATTGTAGACACTCCACCCAAAGATTATGGAGAATACTTTGCATGATTTTAATTGAACTTCATAGTTGGCACCTATGACCTTGACACAAATTCACAAATTCGGACGGATCGTTCAGAGTGGATTACTAAGAAATTGTGGAGCCATCTAACGATCCTGATTAATCGTAAGGCACCGGTGGGAATTCAATTCCTGCTGATCATTATGGCCCACTTGAATATGTCAAATGGATCCCGAGACGACAAATGGCAAAAATGCCTTGGAATGCTTGAAAAAGCATCTACGGGAATCAAATTTTCGTCGGTCCAAAAAGTCCACTTATCACCTAAGGCAACTCTTATTACCCAAAAGAACTTGAGAAATGCAAGATTCTATGACGGCGGGAATTCGATTACCACTGGTCTTATTTACAAAAGAGTAGCTCATTTCTCTCATTTCTCATGCTTAACAATGCTTGAGAGGGCTTAATTTATGCCCTTAAGGAGAGAGAGAGAGAGAGATGAGAGAGAGAGAGAGAGAGAGAGAGAGAGAGAGAGAGAGAGAGAGAGAGAGAGAGAGAGAGAGAGGGGTTTTCTCTAAGTGATAAGTGTGCACGGGGAAGCTCTTCGGGAGAAATCTAGTTATACTAAGACGTTGCCACTTGCCAGAAATGTTCACCGATCTACGAGGTAGAGTTAAAATCAGGTAAGAAATGTTTGCCAACCCAACCAAATCCAAAACAATACTATCCTTCATCCCCAATGGACACCTTTTCTCTTATATTAATTTAAGTCTAACTCCCCCGCTATCCCTCCACCTGTAACATCCCGACTGTCTCTGGAGTATGATATGCTGCTTTGGATTAATCTCACTCATGTTCAATGCACGAATACAGTCAACATTCAATCATCATTCATTTTGTTGCATAAGTGATGTTCTGGAACTCGGGAGTTGAGTTTATACTCGACCCTCGATTTTCAGGGCGTTACACCACCCTTCATCTGCGACTATACCGTTGGACTGTAATGAAGATCACTAAGTTTTGAATAAAAGGCTGTGAGACTTTTTGATGCAAGACAATTAACTACTTGCTCTAAAAGCTCGAACTGATAGAGCATGGCGAATTAATCCCTTTATCTCATAGCCCAAGCCCCTCATTCATGAGTTAGGTCTTCGGTTGAACTCTCCTCGTGGGCCCCAAATTATATGGGTTCCACTCCCTCGTGGGCCCCAATCACATAGGTTCCGCCTCACACGAGCCACCCGCCACACACGGACCGCCCACCCCGAGTGTGCCTTCGCATTCCACAAGCCACTCCACTTGAGCCCAGTGTGAAAATGCCTTTGCATTACTTTCCTACACATGTGCTTAGAGATTCCGTGACTATCTCTTGTATGAAGTTTAGTCCACATTGAGTTAAACCACTGATCGTCTTACCCTATGGGTCTTGTTCTTGTTAGGTTTTGAACAATCTATCACACCACCGATCGTCTTGCCTATGAAGCTTTGTCTCCATCGAGCAACGAAAAGACAATTAAAGATCCACCCTCTATCAACCATCTTGCCTACAAAGCCCAACTCCCGCTGAGTGAGATGAACAGACGGTTCTCCCACATTTGACAATTGTCTCCCCTATGGAGCTCAATTCCCTAACGAGAAATGAATAAACTTTCGTATCTTTCGAAGTTGATTGTAAGCATTCTATTTAAAAATCATTATATATAAAAATACTTTAGCTTCTATTTAGTTATTCTATCCATATTATGGCTTAGCTTTATTCAAGAGAAACTAAGGTTCTATCCATATTATGTTATCGTTGAATTGTGAACGCTATCACACACTTAATTAAAGTCCTTTAATTCAACCAAAAGGCAAAAGGAACTCATCAGAAGGATGAATTCTCCCTTTGCGATTTTTTTGATTTGTCATGATCTGTGACTGGATAACAACTAATTCATACGGAACTTAGTTTCTCTGTCTCCTTCAGCACCCGGGGTCAAAGACATTCGGTTTGATTCAAACCACATCCAGCTCTGGCATGCCCGACAAGCACACACAGAACACACGATCGAATTTAAGCCAAACAGGATGTCAAGCATGCCCAAGGTCAACTCAGGAGTGTTAACTATCACCATGTGCACCAGCTTGAGTTAGTGGTTGTACGTATTTCTATCACCATATGCTTTTTGCTTTTAGAAATAGAATGGGAGTGAAAGAAAGACGCTCTAGTTCTCATTTCTCCACTTAAATAAATAACCAAACCTACTAAAAAGGGTATCACTCGACTGGACGTTGGCTAAAGTTGTCGGCCCAAGGAAACTTGTCATTCATAGTCCCAAGGTAGGTAAAGGAGAAAAAGAGAGAAATAGCTAGAAATTAGTATTTATTTTATTCAAAGTAAAAGCAGCGGTTGCCATTATTTTCAAAGGATGCTTGATAAAATCCCCCCTCCGTTTTCAGACAATTGTAAATACCTCTCATCCCGTTTGTAATTTTGCGAGTACCTCTCTTTTGATTTACTGATGCCCCACACAATCTATTGGCACAATTATCATTGAGAAACTAATCATTTTATCCCCATCTCATAGGTAACTAATTGAAGACGCGTGGCCTACTAGAATATTTGTATGTCATCCAACTCATTCAACATGATCATTCTAAGAAAGTAAAAATCCTAAAATTAATGCTGATCAAGTGGCCCACCATGTTGATTTGGATGTTTATAGATGGCTGTGACCCACCTGATGATTTGAGTAGCCTGATTATTTTGGTGTCCAATCTTTGTGTTGGAGGGAGCCTACTGAACAGGTTAGATGCCATTTATGCATTAGGGTGGGCACAAGCAGGTAAACAAAATCCTGCGACAATGATATTTCTAGCATTTGATGCAGATTCCTTTGGCATCTCTAGTAGATGGGAGGAACTTGAAATAATCCAAACAATTATTATTATTTTTTAATGAGTTAAGGCTCCTTTCTACTTCTTTTTAAATAGCATGACATATATGATCAAGCTTTCATTTAGGTGGAATCAGCTAAAATGCCTTTAAAGGATTTTCAGGCCCCAATTCTCATCCTTGAAGGATGAGTATTTGAAGGATGAGTATTTCCAATTAAATTTGGGAGGGCCAAGTTGTTCTATGCAAGAATGATGGGCAAAATTAAAATTAGGGCTACAACATGTTGGCTGGGCTCGAATTTTAAATGCCAACACCCTGGGCCTATTTAAAACGTTGTTAAAACTTGCCGAGTCAACTCAAAACTCAGCCAAGTCTTTGGAAAACTCAGTATTGGGTCTGACTCAGAAAGACTCGTTGAGTGGACTCAATGCAAGTCGTGCTTTGTTAGCTGTTGTTTAGTTATGTTTTATAATACAAATACAGATTTTTGTTTTTTAATATCTATTAACATTCCAAAGTTATTTTAATTTATAACAATAAAATATCAAGTCAAGTTAGGTCAAGTCATCATGTCAACTGAACCCGACTGAACATCGAGTCAAGTCAAAATTTCAGATTTTTGAAGTATGCTTATTAACATTTTGAAATTTTGATCAGTGTCAGTCTCAGCATAGCCCATGCATTGTCAGAGTTAGAAGACATTACCAGTCAATGAGTTCTTTCTCTTCTTCGTTAGGAAGCAAGCACTGACAGTGAAGAGAAGCACCGCCGCAACAAGAACAACAATGATTGGAACCATAATAGCAACCATGATATGAGATGAATCTCGCTTACTTCCTGCACCCAAAAATAATGTAAAATTCACTCATGGTAAAGTTTTTCATTAGAACTAACTAATTATATATGAATAAGAGACTACAATAGAAACAATCTATAACAGACAAAGGGCTTATTTGCATGACATTCAAAAATGATTTTCTGGATATCTTTCTCTGAAATCGCATTCTGAAATTCCTCTCATAAAATCTAATTTGACCTAAAAGTGTCGTTTAGATGGTGATGCTTATTTTTTCCTATTTTCTCTTACAATTCTTTTTGGAAGTTGATCTCTGGAAAACAGAAAAAGAAAAACTCTTTTTATGAAAATAATGCAACTTGATGCCTCTTGCTCGCAACCTGCATGATCCGCACGTGTGATATTTAATCGTTCAAACTGGGTCGGGTCCACTTGGGAATCCATGCATATGCGGTATCAATCAGAAGAGTATGTATGCATGCCATGGATTATCTACTGTGTGGGAACAACCTTGATTGACAATAGTTCTTAGCACTCATTTTGACTAATATGATCATATCCATTCAATCATTAGCTAGGGAAATAGATGGCACCTAATTTTTATATTAGAAATGGCCTGATTAGTGAATTAAACCGTCCACATGGTGCCAACCTTTGATTGTGGTTTTCTTTCCTTCCAAAATCAATCTGACCCCACATGGTAGCAATCCAATCAATGTCCACAAAAATAGATAGTCTTTATTAATTATATTAGAGATCAACCATTAGCTCACCTGAAAGTCACTTTAATCTTGTTTACACTCGATTTGATGATTAGATTAGATGGCTCATAAGACACAACATGGCAGCACTATCCCAATTAAGATGAATAAATAGCCACTAAAATGAAAAATCCATCAATTAAAAACCAACTGCCTTTTGTGTACGGTTGTCCATGAGAGTCAGGAAAGGTGGATCATAAGCAATGAATGCAAAACTGTCCAGTAAAGCAATGAATGCAAATTGTCCAGCAAAACAATAAATGTGAACAAATACATAATTTATTACAGAAAATATTGTCTATTGCTTAAAATACTGAATACAACAATGTAACATAATAGAGAAAATATTTTTAAATGCTTGAAATAGAAAACACAACAATCTAACTTATTAGAGAAGATATTTTATTATGTACATGACATGATGTAAACAGTTACAATTATGTGAAGGCTTAAGAGACATGCGTGTGTGACTGTGATACATAGAAAAATATGATTAATTACATCTAGTTAATACGAAGTTCAGCCTACCCTTGCAAGGTAAATGGATAATGGTAGAATTAGGATCCTATGGGAAGCGGATTCCCTGGTGTACCACACACCAAGGACCTTCCTAGTGTGTTGACATCACTAAGTTTTGTGGGTCCCATCAAGAGGTATGTGTTATATCCAAACCATCTGTCCATTTTGTGAGATTGTCGTGAGACTTGAGCCAAAAAGTAAGACAGATCTAAAGATCAAGTGGACCACACTGCAAAAGGCAGTGGAGGATTGAACGTCTACCATTGAAACCCTTTTGGGGGTCTCAGGAGTTTTGGATCAATATGATATATTTTTTTTCCTCTTCATCCATGTCTGTGTGACCTTATGAACATATTATATGAAAAACAAACATTATAATGGGCCCTATAAATGTTTTAATGGTGAGAATCATTGTCCCATTGCTATTTGTCTTGTGGTCCACTTGAGTTCTAGATATAACTTTATTTTTATTTTCGTTTTATTTTTTTTTATCATGCTCTAAAATGATCTCTCCAAATGGATGAAAGGTGTGTGATATAATAAATACATCATTGTGGGGCCACGAAACTTTGATCTCCTATGAATTGTTCAGACAACTCAAAGCTCAAGAAGTGTAAGGTCCTCCCACGACACATACCGACACCAGCCAGGTCACTAGCGTGTAGTACACTAGCCAATCTGCTTCTGATCATTTGCTATCACAAATAGGTTTTTTCTATTTTTCTTGCATTGTGATTGGTACCCATCATCATTGACGTTGTTAGCAATGCTGCATTAAATGCGGTATGTGATGATGAGGCCCAATCGCATGGCAACAAATAGGTTTTACTTGTTTGTGACAAGCTAAGGATCTAGATTCAGAATGGTAACGTTCCTCCGCTATGGGGAGTTGGAGATTTCGCTGTGATTCTCTATGAGGGGGCTTGAAAGAGGTCTGGAATCATGCCGAGATAAATCAAGACGAAATTAGGGTAAAGTTCTACTAGTTTGGGGATATGATTGACATCTACATCCCCTCATGGAAACCTAGGGGTTACGTGTTTGTTAAATTCAAGCATAGGGAAGACACATGGACAACCTTGGAGAAGTTAAATGGCCGCAAGCTCGGAGGCTGCAATATTGTAGTGAATGAGGCTCATCAATGACTATCGTCTGATCCCTAATAGTGGTATTCACCTTTATCCCCTTCGAATCCACCGTCCCTATATCATTCGATGACTTGGACAATGTTGGAGATTGAGGTCCTTTCTCTCGAACCCCACCCTTAATCGAAAGGTCAAGCCCCTCCTAGGAGTGGTGATTCAGAATTGGAACCCAGGGTTACTAACTATGCTTCTACAGTGTGATTCGGTCAGCCTACCAACGACCACGCTCCTTCAGTGCTGATCCTTAAATGGATCTCTGATAGAAGAAGGAAGGAGCTCGCTTATGCCCCGATTGGCGAAGTGATAAGACCTAATTACTTGACAACTCTCGTACTTAATATTGCGAACCTCCCCCTTCAAGGCCACTAGGGTCAAGTTTGTAAGAGTCTCGGACAAGGCCTTTCTCATCAACTTTCATTCCCACAAGGAGGTGGTCGCCTTGCAATGAGATAAGATCCTTCATCACAACATGAGTCTCTCATTCGTTAAACCTTGGGGCCCGTCAGTGGTGACAACTAACAGAGGCACCTGGATACAAATTGAGGGAATTTCTTTTCATTGGTCATATCATTGATTTCTTAGGATCAGTCATGGAAATTGACGGGCGTATGCTCTGAGGCTTGCCGATATAATCGGATCCTACACACTATATAGAAACCTTAGCCAGTTAGCCGTTGTTTGAAGCATATATATTGCGTTTCATCGTTTTCTCGTATATGACTGGTGGGTGTATGCTCTAAGGCCCACCGATATAAACAAGCAGGACCGCTGAAAACCTTAGCCGGTTGACTGTCATTTTATCATAAGCATCCATATAACATAAAGCATCCCATACGTACTTTGCACCCCACACTTGATCATTTCGAACGTATGCTCTGCGGCTTGCCGATATAATCGGATCCTACCTATCATAAATTTGGTAATCAACATTGCCATTGCATCATATTACATTTTCTACACACGAGAACCAACCTTATTCTTTATAAATTAGTCAGATTTTGTGAAGTAATGACCGTACGTTTCTACGGGCAAAATGGGTACCTAACACCTTCCCTCTTTCTAGCCGTACTCCCTTGCTTGGAATTTTTGAAACATAAACTCACGAGTAATAATAGGGTTAATTAAGGATCTTCGGGTCATCAATCTTAAGTGTTTCTATGGGGTCTAACCGACTATAGAATCGTAATAATTGGTTAGTGGCAATTCTGGTCAAATATAAACACCATTTTACCCTAAATAAAAACCCTTGAGCGAGGCAACCAATGTAAAATCGAGAGTCAATCTCCCATCCCCTCGGAAAATCTCTTCTCCAGCGTCCACACGAGCATGTCGCAAAGTACTTAATCCTTATAATTCCTACCAATTGAAAACGAGACAGTGCATTGTTCAGTTACCTTGGTCTTGTTAACCCTTTTTATCTATCCAATTGAGTAAGAGGAATGATTCTTTGTCGTAGGTAGTCGGAACTTATCCACCATCACCTTCGAGATGATGTTCTCACTACTGCCACTGTATATGATTACATCACAGACCTTGCCGTTGACGGTACATCGCATACAAAATATATTGTGTCGCTGCGGGTGCACCTCCTTCTTTTTAGTGTACAATAATCGCCTCATGACCAAGGATTTATCATGATCCTTGGCCAACCATTATTCGTCACTAGCTCCTTCCTTAGTGGCTTGTTTATCTTCATCAAATTCAGAACCTTCTTCCACTACATCACCTTTAGTACCTTATTCGTTAATGGCCAAGTGGGCTGCGAGGCGTTGATGGCAGGTGTTTGATAAGTGGCCTGATTGGCCACAGAGGTAATAATTGTTCGGCCTTGCCCGACCAAAAGGATTTAGAATCCTACTCGGACTTGCTGTTGTGGGTACCACACATTCAGGCTTAGATGGACCACTCCCCGTGTCATAGTTTATGGTTGTAGGAAGTTGATGACGTCTCCTCCTACTGGTTCCTTTCCTTTGGCCAGTGTTGAATCTTGCATGAGACACATCATGGGGGGCCAAGTCGAAGGATAACGCCGAGTAGGGACTCTTGCAAGCTGCAATTTTATCCATACCTGTCAACTGAACTGCTTTATCCATGGTTCCGACCGGGTGCATCTAATCTCGGTCCTGAATTGTCGTTGTAACCCACTTATGAATCGTGCTACCTTCTGTGATTCGGTCTCCGATAAGTCATTCCATGTTGTCAATGCTGGAATTCTTCAGTGTAATCTGTGACAATTCTATTTCCCTGTCACTAATTTTAGTATTACTGAAACAATACATGCTCATAATCACTGGAGATGAATCGTGATCGAAGAAGGCGTCTCATCTTTGCCCTGATCTGATGGGTGTTTGTAAGTGTTATGGTCTCATACTCCTTTGGTTGTCAAATTTTGATGTGTCAAAACATCTATCTGTGTCTTGTGCTTGTATAATGATTTATATGAATTCAAGACACTGCATAAACACTTCAAGAAGCTACATATTGAAGTTCAAGAAGCTACATATTGAAGTTCAAGAAGCTACATGTTGAAGTCTCAAGAAGCTACAATGTTGAAGTTCAAGTCTTAAGAAACAACTCATGACTTCAAGACTAATAAGCAATGCATGAAGTAGTTGTTATGCTGATGAAGATCTCAAGTTTAAAGCTACAACAAGTTCAAGATCTCAAGCCTGATATGGTTCAAAACAATCTACATTCGTTGAATGGTTGAAGTTCAATGTCCATATGACATGGTTCAGGTTTGAATGACCTTAGGTTGACCCTTTAAGTAGGTCACTTTGGATACATAAATCAAATATTTATTTTACATAAGTTTGGTCTATTCTACGACCAGTCCTAGCTCTTGTTCGACCAGTCCTAGCATTGGTTCGACTAGTCCAAGAAATTCCACGACCAGTCCTAAGTAGTTGAAGATTTTTCAGAATTTTTGGTACGCCCACGACCAGTCCTGGAGGTCCTTCGACCGGTCGTAAGTGTGGCTTCGACTCGTCCACGACCAGTCGTGGAGCTACGACTTAAAGTCCAGCAACGTAATCCTTGGTCCTACGACCAGTCGTAGAGATCCACGACCAGTCTTAGGTGACCCACGACCAGTCGTAGGCTACTCACGACCAGTTGTGGAACGACTTTCAAAGATCGCGCTCAATTTTTCAAAAATCTGTTAGAGCTACGACCAGTCGAAGGTTTCTAAGACCAGTCGTAGGAACGATTTTTGCTTCTATAAATTGAACACGAAATTCAGAGTTTTTACACTCCAACTCTATTCAATTCAAGAATTTTCAAGTGATCACTCTGAGATAAGTCTGTGTTTATTTTAAGCTACATTGTGCTTATTTAATATTCCTTTTTGCTAGCTTATTTAATTTGATTTTGTTTCTATATTCCAATCTTATTTGAAAAGAGGAATTATCTTATTCCTTCTTCTTGGAATCAAAATCAAATATAGCTACGCCCAACAAGTTAAATCTAAAATCTATTAGAATTTAGAACCTTATGAATGTGAGTATTGAAAATTGAACTTTGACATTCAATCATCTACTCCGATTGGTTCTACCGGGCTGCTAAGAAAAGAAGAAATTCAGGTATTTTACAATTCTGTAAAATTTATTTACTTTTGGTTTTGTTTGAGGTTAAGCCAGAAAAATCTCATTGTACTGGTTTTGTTTGAGGTTGAACCAGAAAAATCTCATTGTAGTGGTTGTCTGAGGAGAACCAGAAAACTCAGAAAAGAGGGGTTTTTTTAATTATGTAAGCCCAAGTGAAAAAGACACAATTGTAAAGGTTTTTGGTGAACCTGTGAAAACCTATTTGATAGTGAACGCTAATATCCCCTGTGTGAGGATATTAGGAGTGGAGTAGCTTTATGTGTGGCTGTTGAAAGACAGTTGGTGAACACACAGGCGAACCACTATAACTCTTTGTCTTGTGGATTGAATGCTTGCTTAATTTTCATATCTTTTATCATTCGAGTGTGTGGAATGTACAAGTGGATGTGAATGTTGTAACTATTTACATTTCAAGCAAGTGTGGGGATTGTTGTAATAATTTAGATCTATACTTCTGCATTTAATTTCAATTCCTTGCTATTTTATTTACTTCTATTAAAATTGAGTCCTTGATCCAAAAGATGTTCTAGAAATAAGGTTGTCCTACCATAAGCCCTTGTTTATTATGGTGTAAGGTTGTCCTTAGAACTGAATTTGTATCAATCTCTCAATACTTATTTATCAAGGTGATTTAAATCTAGCATTGTGAATTGATTCATAATTGTAAGGATATTGGTTTATTCTATTTTCCGCTGATTTTATTTTAAATTTGGCATAGTCCTATTCACCCCCCTCTAGGACATATAGCTTGGCCTTTTCAAGTGGTATCAAAGCCTAATAGCTCAATTTTGTTGCTTTTCATTTGGATTTATTTCCTGAGCTAACGATCTAAGCTATATAAAAAGATGTCAAATTTTGATAGCCTTTCAGTTACTAGGCCTCCACCCTTTGATGGCTCCAACTATGCCTATTGGAAAGCCAGAATGAGGATCTTCCTCAAATCAATGGATAAAAGTGTGTGGCAAGCCACAGTGACTGAATGGAAACCTCCTATCATGGAAGTAACTGGTGTTGATGGTTCAAAATCTATGAAAATTACACCGTATTTCCAATGGACCACACTTCAGAAAAATGAGAGTAGTGCTAATGCTAAAGCACTAAATGCAATCACTTGCGCACTATCACCGGATGAGTTCAAAAGAATCATATCCTGTGATACTGCAAAGCAAGCCTGGGATATTTTAGAAATGACACACGAAGGTACATCAATTGTCAAGAAATCTAAAGTCCAACTCCTCACAACTAAATTTGAAGAAATTCATATGGAGGAAAATGAAATGTTTATGGACTTTTATACTAGATTGAATGACATTGTAAACTCAATGTGGGGTCTTGGCGATAAGATTCCAGAAAGTAAATTAGTGTGTGCAAAAATACTACGCTCTCTTCCTGAACGGTTCAATTCTAAGGTAACCGCAATCCAGGAACTTCGTGATACAGATAATATGAAGGTAGAAGAATTAGTTGGTTCTTTACAAACCTATGAATTAAGTTTTAAAGCTCCTAAAGGTAAATCTATTGCTTTGAAGTCATATAAAAGTATTACTCAAGAAAATTCAGATTCAGAAAAGTCTGAAGATGATATGGTCCTTTTGGTGAAAAAGTTTTATAAGATTTTCAAAAGTAAGAAAAGAGTCGACTTTCAAAAGGCAAATGAAAAGAAACGTTCTAAACCTAAGTCTAAAACTTGGAAATCATTGAAAGATAGTCAATGTTACAACTGTCAAGAATATGGGCATTTAGCAAACAAATGTCCTAAAAAGGATAGATCCAAAAGGAAGGGTATGTTGGCTACTTGAGATGAATCGTCTGATTCTGAAGCCTCTTCTGAATCAGAAAATTCAGAAACCGAGTCGGGCAGTGAACTTAAGGCCCTTATGACTCTAGCCAAGTTTACTTTTTCCGATCACGATGATTCAACAAGTGAATAAAATTTGGATAGTGATCATGAATATGATGAAGATCTTCAAGATGCTTACAATGCCTATATAAGGAAAGTTGTAAAATTGCTGTCAAACTTAAACTTCAAAAAGAAAAGTTTTTTAAACTTAAAGAATGTTTTGAAACCCTTGTTTTAGAAAAATCCCAAATTTCAGATTGTTTTGAAAAATCAAAGTGTGATCTGGAATTCAAAACCTCCCTGATTGAAAATTTGAAATCTGAAAATGAGAAACTTAAAAAAAGTATCTTCTCTTCTGAGTTTGAAGGACACATGGAGATATGCCCAAGGTGATCCAAAATTAGAAAAATTATTATTCGTATCAAGAAAATGTGGCGATCGATCTGGGTTGGGCTATGATAAAAACACATCTCCTAAACAAAAGAATACTCCTTCGAATTTTGTGAAAGGAGAGACTTCTAACTCAAAAGGAAAAGGTACTAGTCAAGTTTTATCTAAAAATACAAAAACTTTTCAAAAACCCAAAAACAGCTATATAAATCAGATTCGAAACCCACTAGCTGAAAAAATTGTTGATTTACTTAAGGAGCTATTAAAATCTAACTCAGTAGGTCACTCTTACAACTATAAACAAAAGAAGACCAATTATTCTCCTAAACCCAAAACAGTACTGAAATGGGTTCCTAAGGTTGCCTGTTTGGTTGCTCACACTGCTTTCAAAGCTACAAGCCATTCGAAATGGTACCTAGACAGTGGATGCTCCAGACATATGATAGGCGACAAAGCACTATTCACCGATCTTAAAGATATGACTGATGGGTCAGTCACATTTGGTGATGGTAGCAACTGCAAGATAATTGGCAAAGGTACGGTCCAACTCTATAACCTTCCCTTATTTAAAAATGTTTTATATGTTGAGGGTTTAAAACACAACTTGTTGAGCATATCTCAAATATGCGATAACAACCATAATGTTAAATTTTCTAATCAAGGTTGTGAAATTATAAATGAAAAGGGTTCTGTAATATTAACTGGTCGCAGAACTTCTGAAAACTGCTATATAGTAAGCAATGGTAGCTCATCTAAACAAACGTGCTACATGGTCCATACCGATGAGACAGAATTATGGCATAAACGCCTTGGACATGTACACTACCGAAATTTATACAGATTGAGCAAAAGTGAACTAATTAGAGGTCTACCTAAGATGCAAAAAGTAGACAAGATTTGTGGTGAATGCCAGTATGGTAAACAAACTAGGAGCTCTCACAAAAAGGTGAACTCCAATATCACCACAAGACCACTCGAGCTTCTCCACATGGATCTTATAGGACCAACAAGAACGGAAAGTCGAGGTGGCAAAAAGTACATCTTAGTTATTGTAGATGATTATACAAGATACACTTGGGTTTCATTCTTGAGAGACAAATCAGAAACCCTTGATGAAGTGAAAAAGATTATAAAACGGATTCAAACTGAAAAATGTTCTCAAGTCAACAAGATCCGTAGTGATCATGGATCCGAATTCGAAAATAGCGGTTTTGAGAAATTCTGTAGCGATCAGGGAATATCGCATGAATTCTCTGCACCTAAAACTCCTCAACAAAATGGAATTGTCGAGAGGAAGAATAGAGTGCTTCAAGAAATGGGAAATGTTATGTTAAATAGCATGAAGCTTCCTAGGAATCTCTGGGCTGAAGCAGTGAATACAGCCTGCTACATTATTAACCGTGTTTATATTTGTAAATCTAATAATAAAACGGCTTATGAAATGTGGTTTGAGAAAAAGCCTTCTGTCAAATACTTTCGAGTCTTTGGCAGCAAGTGCTATATTTTGCGTGACCGTGAAAATTTGGGAAAATTCGACACTAAAAGTGATGAAGGGATCTTTTTAGGATATTCTTTAAACAGTCGTGCATATCGTGTTCTGAACAACAGGACTGGTGTGATTCAAGAGTCAATAAATGTTGTGATTGACGATCTTTTGAATACACCTGTCCTTAGTTCAGATAATGATGAAGTTCTTATACTTGAAAAATAAGAAATTTCATCAAGTGAAACTAATCCAGAATTAAGGACTGTTAAAGATCATCCAACTTCTCAAATACTTGGAAACCCTCTCACTGGTGTGCGCACTCGTAGACAATTAGAGGACATATGTAACTACGTATGCTTTACATCCCAGATTGAACCGGTTAACGTAAAAGAAGCTCTTTCGGATGAAAACTGGATTCTTGCGATGCAAGAAGAACTTAATCAGTTTGTCAGAAATGATGTCTGACACCTTGTTCCTAGACCTAAAGATAAACATATTATTGGAACAAAGTGGATTTTCAAAAACAAATCTGATGAACTTGGAAATATTATTCGAAATAAAGCAAGACTAGTTGTACAGGGGTATACACAAATTGAAGGTATTGACTATAATGAAACATTTGCCCCTGTAGCTCGTCTTGAATCAATCAGACTTTTTATCTCCATTGCTTGTTTTAGGAAGATTAAAATTTATCAAATGGATGTAAAGAGTGCCTTTCTGAATGGTGATTTACATGAAGAGGTATATGTTGAACAACTTACAGGGTTTGAAGATCCTAAATTTACTGATCATGTGTATCGTCTTAAGAAGGCTCTCTATGGTCTAAAACAAGCTCCCAGAGCATGGTACGAAAAACTGACTAAGTTTTTACTGAGTCATAATTTTCAGATGGGATGTGTTGATAAGACGCTCTTTGTTAAGAAACATAATGATGATATTCTAATGGTTCAAATATATGTTGACGATATTATTTATGGATCAACCAGTACTAACATGACTGTTGAGTTTGCAGATTTGATGAAGTCTAAATTCGAAATGAGCATGGTTGGAGAATTAAACTATTTTCTAGGGTTGCAAGTAAAACAACAACCTGATGGAATTTTTATCTCTCAAACCAAATATGCTCTGAGTTTAATTACGAAATTTGGATTTGAGAAAGGTAAGAATTTTGATACTCCTATGAGTACAACTTTGAGGCTCTCAAAAGACTCTACAGGTAATGATGTGGATCCTAAATTGTATCGTAGTTTGATTGGTAGTTTGCTTTATCTGACTGCTAGTAGACCAGATATCGCTTTGAGTGTTGGTATTTGTGCTCGTTATCAATCAAATCCTAAAGAATCTCACTTAACTGCTGTTAAACGGATTATGCGATATGTCGCAAGTTCTACTAAACTGGGTCTCTGGTATCCACATGAGACTAATGTTCAATTAGCCGGGTACGCAGATGCTGACTGGGCTGGAAACATTGATGATAGGAAATCAACCAGTGGTGGTTGTTTCTACATTGGAAATTGTCTTGTTTCTTGGTTTAGCAAGAAGCAAAGTTCTATATCGCTATCAACCTGAGGCTGAATACATTGCTGCTGGAAATGCATGTACTCAACTTGTTTGGATGAAACGAATGTTAAGTGATTATGGAATCACTCAGGATTCTATGATTTTATTTTGTGATAATTCCAGTGCAATAAATATCTCTAAAAATCCAGTTCAGCATTCACGTACTATGCATATTGACGTTAGATTTCATTACATTCGTGAATTAGTGGAAGAAAAATTAATATATTTGGATTACATTCCAACCGAGACTCAACTTGCGGACATTTTCACTAAACCGCTCGACAAAAGCAGGTTTAATAAATTAAAGTTTGATCTCGGTATGTGCAATTTAAATTAAATTTGCATGATTTGGTGTATCATAATGTACATAACTTTGATGTTTTATTTTCTTGAATTTGAAAATTATTTAAAATTTTTTTTTGCAAATTTTGAGTCGTACTCGACCAGTCGTGAGTGTACACGACCGGTCGTGCTACGACCGGTCGAACACTTACACGACCAGTCGTGAAACTCGGGATTTCACTTTAATTTGGGGATTTTGACTCTTCTTCTTCATTTCTTTTTACTCTCCAACGGTTCTAGCTACGACCGTCGAACCCACCTTCATAGTTCTTCAAGGTTAGTGGTTCTTTTGCATTTTTCTTGTAGATTCTTGCTATTAGTGTTTCAAATCTCATTCTTGTGGAATCTATTTGGTCGTTCATTACAAGTTTGGGGTTTTATCTTGAAAAATCTGTTCTATCTAAACCCCATTTCTTCTATCTTGCATCTTGTTGTTTCCTTGAAATCCTTCTTTGAAAATGGATGCTAGAGGTAAAAAGAAAACTACTCGAGGTCCCTCTTCATCTAGATCAGCTTCTATTGTACAACGTCATCTTCGCTCTCCCGAAAATGATCCTTCTAATGCTCGGGATTTGTGTATGCGCAATGTTATTGTTGAGCGTCCTGTAAATGTTAATCACATTGCTTCATTTGGTATCCCTCCTCTGTTGGAATCTGTGGGATGGGATAACATCTTACATTGGGGTGGAGCTGCATACCAGTCCATTGCCCAATCCATGTTTGCATGTATCTGTGATTTTTCTCTTGAGAATTTAACTTTTAAAGTTGATACTTAAGAAGGTTTGTTTTTAGTGGATCGACATTTGATTGCTGACATTATGGAAATACCTATCAATGATGAGAGCATTCCAATTCATATTTTACATGACAGCCTCTCAGAATCTGAACGAAAAATGCTTACTAGAGATTTATGTAATTTGGATGTTCACTGGACTCATAAAGGTCATGCACTTCCCTCAAGGTATTTGTTATCCAGACACAGAGTACTTCATAGGATATTCATCTCAAATCTTTATCCACGTTCTGGTAATAAAACCGAACTCACTGCTTTCATGGTTCGTGTTTTGCATTCTGTAGTCTCTGGTGCAAAAATATGTCTACCTTCTTTAATTTGTCATTCCATTATTCTGTCTCGTCTCCATCCTGGACATAGTGATATACCCTTGGTTATTTGACTATGCTGGCAAATCATATGCTCGTGGCTATGCCTACTAGAGAAAAACCCATCCATCATCTCCCTTTTAATAATTCCAATATTAACAAGATGAATTTAGAATTGGCTGATGGCCAAGTGGATGCTGGTAGCAGTGGTGCTGAAGCAGGAAATGCTCAAGCTGGTGATCTTCCTGAAGACGTGAATATGGATGATTTATTTGAAGAACTTGAGTCAGACTCGGCTGATGATCCTGATTTTCAGCCTTCTGATTTTGATGAGAGAGCAGGTGGCTCAAATTCGTGTTACCCAAGACACGCAATTTTCTTATTTACGCAAATATATAAGGCGGATTGCTAAGGGTTTACACAAAATTGATCCATTTAATCCTACACCCTCTTCTGGTTCTGACTGAATTTTTGATGGGTCTGTAATATTTTTTTTTTACTGAACTTTACATGCTTACTGACTTTTTGAATTATGCACTATGCTCTCTTGAATCAACTCCTATTTTCATTATCATTGTTGCTCTTCTTCCTTTGTCATTTTGTGACAAAAAGGGGGAGAAGTTTTGGGAGCCTTTGGCTTTATTTGAATTTTATGATTATGATGTGCTCCTATTACTCAGGGGGAGTTAAGCTTCTCAGGGGTAGTTATAGGAGAATGATGCTAGTTATTACTTATCATATCTATATAACTGTGCATGCTTCTCTATTGTGAACCTGTTGTGTTTGTACTTCTCTTATGTCTATTGGAAGTATTATTACTTGGGTGTTTTGTCACAAATTTGACAAAGGGGGAGATTGTAAGTGTTATGGTCTCATAATCCTTTGGTTGTCAAATTTTGATGTGTCAAAACATCTATCTGTGTCTTGTGCTTGTATGATGATTTATATGAATTCAAGACACTGCATAAACACTTCAAGAAGCTACATATTGAAGTTCAAGAAGCTACATATTGAAGTTCAAGAAGCTACATGTTGAAGTCTCAAGAAGCTACAATGTTGAAGTTCAAGTCTTAAGAAACAACTCATGACTTCAAGACTAATAAGCAATGCATGAAGTAGTTGTTATGCTGATGAAGATCTCAAGTTTAAAGCTACAACAAGTTCAAGATCTCAAGCCTGATATGGTTCAAAACAATCTACATTCGTTGAATGGTTGAAGTTCAATGTCCATATGACATGGTTCAGGTTTGAATGACCTTAGGTTGACCCTTTAAGTAGGTCACTTTGGATACATAAATCAAATATTTATTTTACATAAGTTTGGTCTATTCTACGACCAGTCCTAGCTCTTGTTCGACCAGTCCTAGCATTGGTTCGACTAGTCCAAGAATTCCACGACCAGTCCTAAGTAGTTGAAGATTTTTCAGAATTTTTGGTACGCCCACGACCAGTCCTGGAGGTCCTTCGACCGGTCGTAGGTGTGGCTTCAACTCGTCCATGACCAGTCGTGGAGCTACGACTCAAAGTCCAGCAACGTAATCCTTGGTCCTACGACCAGTCGTAGAGATCCACGACCAGTCGTAGGTGACCCACGACCAGTCGCTAGCTACTCACGACCAGTCGTGGAACGACTTTCAAAGATCGCGCTCAATTTTTCAAAAATCTGTTAGAGCTACGACCAGTCGAAGGTTTCTAAGACCAGTCGTAGGAACGATTTTTGCTTCTATAAATTGAACACGAAATTCAGAGTTTTTACACTCCAACTCTATTCAATTCAAGAATTTTCAAGTGATCACTCTGAGATAAGTCTGTGTTTATTTTAAGCTACATTGTGCTTATTTAATATTCCTTTTTGCTAGCTTATTTAATTTGATTTTGTTTCTATATTCCAATCTTATTTGAAAAGAGGAATTATCTTATTCCTTCTTCTTGGAATCAAAATCAAATATAGCTACGCCCAACAAGTTAAATCTAAAATCTATTAGAATTTAGAACCTTATGAATGTGAGTATTGGAAATTGAACTTTGACATTCAATCATCTACTCCGATTGGTTCTACCGGGCTGCTAAGAAAAGGAGAAATTCAGGTATTTTACAATTCTGTAAAATTTATTTACTTTTGGTTTTGTTTGAGGTTAAGCCAGAAAAATCTCATTGTACTGGTTTTGTTTGAGGTTGAACCAGAAAAATCTCATTGTAGTGGTTGTCTGAGGAGAACCAGAAAACTCAAAAAAGAGGGGTTTTTTTAATTGTGTAAGCCCAAGTGAAAAAGACACAATTGTAAAGGTTTTTGGTGAACCTGTGAAAACCTATTTGATAGTGAACGCTAATATCCCCTGTGTGAGGATATTAGGAGTGGAGTAGCTTTATGTGTGGCTGTTGAAAGACAGTTGGTGAACACACAGGCGAACCACTATAACTCTTTGTCTTGTGGATTGAATGCTTGCTTAATTTTCATATCTTTTATCATTCGAGTGTGTGGAATGTACAAGTGGATGTGAATGTTGTAACTATTTACATTTCAAGCAAGTGTGGGGATTGTTGTAATAATTTAGATCTATACTTCTGCATTTAATTTCAATTCCTTGCTATTTTTTACTTCTATTAAAATTGAGTCCTTGATCCAAAAGATGTTCTAGAAATAAGGTTGTCCTACCATAAGCCCTTGTTTATTATGGTGTAAGGTTGTCCTTAGAACTGAATTTGTATCAATCTCTCAATACTTATTTATCAAGGTGATTTAAATCTAGCATTGTGAATTGATTCATAATTGTAAGGATATTGGTTTATTCTATTTTCCGCTGATTTTATTTTAAATTTGGCATAGTCCTATTCACCCCCCCTCTAGGACATATAGCTTGGCCTTTTCAGCGTTTTGTTCTGTCGAACACATAAAAGTTGTAATTGCTCCCACCATGCAAAACACTAGATTTTAATTTGAATGCTACTAATTTCAGATTTTTATGTTCCGACACATACATGTAATCAAAATATTATTATACTTCAGCTAAACAATCGAGGAAATCTTCTATTTGCAATAAGCCATTAAAATTGAAAAGTTTTGCCCTACCTCGATAGTCTCTTTTAGCACAATCTAATTGATCCCCTCCATGGACGGTCATTGGGAAAAGCCGCCATTGATGTCCTCATTACTAGAGCTCGACTTATTTGGGATAGCCTTACGATTCACCTCCAGAAGTACTTTACGAAAATTGGAGTTGTGTTATACAACGACCATATATGGCTGAGCATCACCTTGGGTTCGGGGCGAAATTAGCTCATTCGCAATATGGTCGAAGGTTTCCTACAGCCCATGTATTGTCAATTAACTCTTCGGGTGGAAAGCTTCTATTCTTCTCAATAGATAACGAATCCCTGAATCACTGTCTATAAGATTTTGGTTCATTCCGTCGTCAATTGCCATCGGTCCGAGGGGAGTCATTACTCTAATACCAATTGACATAAAAATGACGTGATGAGGTCGATCACCATCTTCGTTAGGGATAACTACTCCAAATCCATCGAGCTTCTCTGGAATACTCATAGAGATTCCTCGAATCCACAAGGGATGAAAACAAAAATAATTTCTAATAATTTAAAATAAATTAATTGATGATAAAAAAAATGAATTTACAATCCTTTAAATAGTGAATTCAAACATATATATGACAAAGTTTCAGACTTAAACTCCCTTAAAACGTAACTCACTACTTACTGTTTATAGACCACTATGATTCTAACTAGACTTCATGGTTTTTGGCTAAAAATAGTAAGTCTCCAAAATGGCCTAACTATGTTATTCTCCTAAGTTTTTCTAAGCCAAAATGTTGGGCATGGCTCCTAAACTTAAAAGGATCAAAAGTTATGACCAAAAATTGACCCTCAACCGTAAATTTGATGGAATTTTACAAATTCAGTGCCGGGAGCAGCACGTAACCGGTTGGTTGGCTAAACTAGCTTCTTCTACTCCAAAATAATACATGACGTGGAAAAACTTGTTTTGGTTTCTTACATATGAATGCTTTTTGGTTATTACCAAACAGATCACTTCCGCCGCAAATGGGGCCCTCTTTAGCCCCTCTCGGCCATGAACGTGTCCCTATGGGTGAGAAAGCAAGGGGGAACGTGTCCCATGCTCACATTTTCTGGTGTGTTGGCAGCCTCATTTTCTGAATGACGTCCTCACATACGTTCACTCAACAATGTACAGTGTACATAGTACATCGTCACCCTGCTACCCCTAAAATATCCAGTCCTTTATTTATAATGGATAAAGCCTATTCTACCCGCCAGCGAGGTCTCATCAATCAACTGGAAAAGACAGAAGTACTGTGTGTAAGGGGAAAGCCGGAAAGCTAATTACAGGGATAAGTTGGCAAACGTAAAATCCAACTACGTTTTGTATTCCTAAAAAATCCATTCCATTATTTATATGACATGCAAGATCCCGTGAATATCCAAATTTTTTCTCTTTGCGGGTTAAAATTATAAAATTATCATCACTACGTACGATACATATAGCAGGTATATTATATATAGCTTTGCAGGTCTTCGGATCTCGGGACCGGCGGATGCTCTGAGGGCCACTGAGGGGCCACCAAAATATTTAATTTGATCCATACCGTTCATCTATTTTTCCATATCAGTTTAAACTGTGAATCCAAGAATAGATACTATCCAAGGCTCAAATGGACCACGCGTTGAAAATTTCTTGAGACCATAGAAGTTTTATATCAAGATGATATTTGTTTTTTAATTCTCTCATGTCTATAAGGCAGCATCAACAGGTTGGATGGGAAATAAAAAACACGGTGGATCCTAAGAAGGTTTCAATGGTGGGCGTCCTTAGCTGCGCTGCTTCCTGTGGTGTGGTTCATTAGAGACTTGGATATACCTTATCTTTGGCCCAGTACTCTAAAATGATATGGAAAAATGGTTGGACGGTGTGGATATAATTCATACTTCACGGTGGCCCTTCAGTGACCCTCGGAGCCTCCGCCTGTCCCGAGCTCCGAACAGGCGGGGGTAGTAACTGGGAAAATGGAAAGGAAATTGATTGAAGAAGATTATAAACACATCTTACACAAAAAAAGGAGCCTACTTATACAAACCTAAAAATCCCAGGGGATGAGGATCATAAAATTATCACTAAAAAACACAACTAACTACTAAATGAGCGGTTGTGATTAACCGGAAAGAAAGATGAAGAAAAACAAAGGGTAGAAGACCCGAAAACTTACCTGTGGTAGTAGTGTTAATTAATGGAGGAACCAAAGCTGGAGTAAGAGGAGAAGGAGCCGGTGCTATGGCTAACTCTTCATAGAACCTGTACATCTCAAACCTCAAATTGCAACTTGGTCCAAGAACTCTCCCACCTTGTTTTCCATCACAGCATTCCCGAATACGAGAGATTGCACCTTGTAAGCACACGTAGCAATCTCTCCTTGACAAATCGTTTGTGCATTGCACAAGCCCATATATCTTTTCGAAGTTAATGAAATTCGTTTCATTGGTAGCATACATACGCATGGACGGGCAAAAGCTGCCTTCAAAGCAAGAAATTTCATCTGGCCCCAAATCAGATTAAACCGATCTGGGTCTGATACATTTTGCGTATTCGACATAGAAAAGCTTGGGTTATTATCAGACAACGACGAGATTCCTTTGTTGGAGTAACGCAAGAGACACGTATCATACCATATGATTGCAGTCCTAGTGGAGCACATTGAGATGATTTCTTGGCGTGCGGTGTTAAGGCAATCAAGGCATTTGTCGGGTTTAATGTCGCCTCTGCATTGTGCAAGGCCGTAAATTCGGTTTGGGTTTTCGCCGATCGTGCCATTGGTGAAGCCGGTGAGTGAAGCATTGGAGGATAGAGAAGAGAGGAGGAGATTGAGGTTAGTCCTAAATGTGCTATCAGCAGTGTAATTAGCTGCATCTGCACATGTGATGTTAAGATATGCAGTGCTAGTAGGGAGATGGAAGATGAAGTGTAGAAGGGTCCAAAGGAGGAGAAATTCAAAGGGTCTTGATAAGATGATTGGGATCAACATCCGTCGGGCTTCTGAGGTGGAACTACACATGAGAGAATGGTTACCGAGCTTTTGAAGAGAAAGTAATGAGAAGGGTACATGGGTTGGGGTTGGTTAGTTTTAACTCTTGGTTAGGTTAAGATGGAATCAAACCTTTCGAATGGCCCCACAGACAGAAAAGAAGCGCCATCTGTAGATATATACACTGATCGTGGCCACCCAACAATCAAAACATCCCACTCCACCTAATTTCCAGAGGCTGACTCAAAGCAGATAAAATGGAAAAAAAAAAACATGATTACTGAGATATGCAGCTGCCCATGTAATGGTTCATTGAGACCAACCCTTTCTACACCTCAACAGTCTCGCAGCAACTAAAAGGGTGGTTTTAAAGCCCAACAAGACCCGAGTCAGCTAATACTAGAGCTGTCCGCGAACCGAGTTAGCTCGGTTAACTCGCTCGACTTG
The DNA here is from genome assembly GCA_021015155.1 of Magnolia officinalis. Lineage (NCBI taxonomy): Eukaryota > Viridiplantae > Streptophyta > Magnoliopsida > Magnoliales > Magnoliaceae > Magnolia > Magnolia officinalis. Next base: position 5,987,689 of record JAJHSJ010000002.1, read on the forward strand.
ACTCGAAAAGCTTGATCCGACACTGTTTGAAACCGAGTTTGAGCTGAGTTGAGTTGATTTTTGGAGCTCGAAAAAATATCGAGCTGAGTTCGAGCATGGCCGAGCTCAAATCGACTCGGATCGAACCTCAACTCGAATTGAAATCGGATTGAACCGGTTCGGTGAGTCGACTATTTTGATATTGATGTTGCTCACCAAGTGTTTGACGAAATGACTCAACGAAGTGTTGCTTCGGGTGCATATTTTCCTTGGGATTGGCTAGTGGCAATGAAGGTATGAATATAAAACAAATCACTACAAAAAAAGATTACATGATAAAACTACTATTAGATCTTGATTTTAATGTTGCCTACCAAGTATTTGATGAAATACATGTAACTAGCTGCTGCTATTTTGCATATTGTGAGAAATTAAAGGTGCACTCCATGTCTTTGAGAAAATGCCGTACAGGCTCAAACTTGGCTCAAACTGGCCCGTCGAACTGGCCGAGCTGGCCAGTCAGACTCAAGGACCAAGCCAAGTCAAGTTCAAGCTGGGTCAGCTAGCAGCCGAGCCGAGTTGAATTGTGCCATGCTCAACTCGATTCAACTTGTGTACAACTCTAGCTAATACTCAATACGACTGGATGGGGCACTACTCCCCGGTAATAGCTGGGTATAGAGTCTAGATCTTCGGTTTGCTACAAATATAGAATTTTTATTTGTTGTAATTTGATTGGGCCACACCATGATACATTGCATTTAATACAGTAGTGCCGACAATGTCAATAATGACGTTCACCAATCGTGATGCAGGAAAGAGGAATTTCCTATTTGATTCGAGCAGTAATTAAGTACCATGTGAGGCCTTACCATGTGAGGCCTACCATGTTGTGTATGTTTGACATCCATTGTAAGCATCATTTGATACCCATTATCTACACTGAAAGAGCAAAACATCAGCCCGACAAAACTCACATGGGTTGGTCCAAAACTCACATGGGTTGGTCCTTACTCTTGCTCTGGTGGTAGACTCTCAAGAGTTTCAACACCTGGTCAAGGGTTCAAGTACGGTGGTGAAAATCCAGGACGGTGTGAACCTGTGGTCGTGTGTACCAAAAAAAAAAAAAAAAAAAAAAAAAAAAAAAAAAAAAAAAAAAAAACTCATATGGTTCACACCACTGGGAACAATGTAAAATTGCGTCTAAACTTCTCAAGTTCATGTGGTATGTCCTGCCTAAGTTTCTAATAGGAACGATTTTTGTGTTTTTTCCCTTCATCATCAGTTGGATGAAATATAAACACCATGTGATAGCCTGCACATAAATGAGAGCAGATTAGGTGTGGCCTTTGCCATGGGGCCCGGCCACCCTGATGTACGTATTGTGTATCCACACGGTCAATCCATTTTACTTGATCATTTTAGGGCATGGGCCCAAAACTGAAGCAGATTCAAATCTCAGGTGGACCATGCTATGGAAAACAGTGTTGATTGACCACTAAAAACTTCTTCCGGGCCACAAAAGTTTTAATGTAAGTTGATATTTGGGTTTATATATGTAAGTTGATATTTGTTTTTGTTTTTTGGTTTTCCTTTCATTTAGGTTTATATATGTGACCTTATCAATAGGTTAGATGGTAAATAAACATCACAGCAAAATAATAATAATAATGTGTCTCAGGAAGTTTTTAATAATAGGGCGTTCAATCAGCATTGTTTCTTCTGCAGAAATTTACCACTGTAGGATCCATTTATGGCCCATTTACCCGCTTAAGCCCACCCCATTTTACCTGACCAGAAAAGCCCCAGCTGTACGGAGGACTTGCAAAAGGTCGAAAATGCCCCTACTTTTTCCTTCAAGCGGATCAGCTGGTGCTTGAAGGCTGGGGTTCCTATGGCTACGAATTATAACCGTGGCCATAGCTGTAAGCCATTGAAAAAATTTAATCCGCGTGGCAATACCGCCGATCCGGCGGTAATGCTACCGACCTCTGGACGACTATGTGGTAGTGCTACCGGGTTTTTTTTTTTTTTTAATTGAGTGGGTCCCATCGTGGGCTCACATAATTTTGAATGGGCCCCGCACTCAATGTTCATGATTTTGATGGGCCCCACATCCACCCGTGCACTTTTTTTTTTTAATTATTATTTACATGGATAACTTTATTCTACCTACATTTTTCTCTAATACATATTTATATAAATATGTATATATAAGCATATAGAAATTTTTCTCTCTCTCTCTTTTTTTTTTTTTTTTTTTTTTTTTTTTTTCATTTTTTTCTTTATTCATTTAACAAGAATATCTTCTAAACCAAAATTTGTTACTTGATGTACCTTATATGATTTTAGGGTAGGAGAAGCTACTTTAGCCAACCAACCTGTTTATTTTCCAAGCTTCCATCAGGTCAATGGTCGAAAATCCATTTCATTCACTTTGAAGTCAATTTCAATCAGTTCGCGGTCAATTTCATTCATTTCATTTGCTTCACGATCAATTCCATGCATTTCACGGTCATTCCCGGCGATTCCGCTTCACTTCACGGTCAATTCCATGTATTTCACAGTCAATTCCCTTTACTTCATGGTCAATTCCATGCATTTCACAGTCAATTCCCTTCACTTCACGGTCATTTCCATATATTTGAAAGTCAATTCCAGCGATTCCGCTTCATTTCACAGTCAATTCCCTTCATTTCACGGTCAATTCCATACATTTCACGGTCAATTTCCTTCACGTCACGGTCATTTCCATGCATTTCACAATCAATTCTGGCGATTCCGCTTCACTTCACGGTCAATTCTATGTATTTCACAGTCAACTCCATTTCACGGTCAATTCCATGTATTTCACGGTCAATTCCGGCGATTCCTCTTCACTTCACAGTCAATTCAATACATTTCACGACCAATTCCCTTCACTTCACGGTCATTTCCTTGCATTTCACAGTCAATTATGGCGATTCCGCTTCACTTCACGGTCAATTCTATATGGAAATAATATCAATATCGTCCATAATATCGCTGATAACCGGAAATGTCAGTATCGCTACAAGTTTCACTAGTCAGGGATACGGAAACAATATTGATATCGTCGATAATATCGCTGATAACTGGAAATATCGGTATCGCTACAAGTTTCGTTGGCCAAGGATACAGAAACAATATCGATATCGTCGATAATATTGCTGATAACCGGAAATATCGGTATCGCTACAAGTTTCGCTGGCCAGGGATACAAAAACAATATTAATATCGTCGATAATATCGCTGATAACCAGATGTATTGGTATCGCTACAAGTGAAGGAGATTGACCGTGAAAAGAGTGGAATTGACTGTGAAATGAGTAGAATTGACCGTGAAGTGAAGGGAATTGACCGTGAAATGCATGGAAATGACCATGAAGTGAAGGGAATTGACCATGAAATGTATTGAATTGACCGTGAAGTGAAGGGAATTGCCGGAATTGACCGTGAAATGTATGGAATTGACCGTGAAATGAAGGGAGTTATCCGTGAAATACATAGAATTGACCATGAAGTGAAGCGTAATTGTCGGATTGACCATGAAATGCATCGAAATGACCGTGAAGTGAAGGGAATTGACCGTGAAATACGTGGAATTGACTGTGAAATGAAGGGAATTGACGGGAAAATACATAGAATTAACCGTGAAGTGAAAGGGAATCGCCGGAATTGACTGTAAAATGAATGGAAATGACCGTGAAGTGAAGCGAAGCGAATTGACTATAAAATGAATGGAAATGACCGTGAAGTGAAGGGGAATCACCGGAATTGGCCGTGAAATGCATGGAATTGACCATGAAATGAAGGGAGTTGACCGTGAAATACATAGAATTGACCATGTAGTGAAGGGAATTGACAATGAAATGCATATAATTGACCGTGAAGTGAAGGGAATTGATCGTGAAATGTATTGAATTGACCGTGAAATGCATGGAATTGGCCGTGAAATGAAGGGAGTTGACCGTGAAATACATAGAATTGACCGTGAAATGCATGGAAATGACCGTGAAGTTAAGGGAATTGACCGTGAATTGCATAAAATTGGCCATGAAATGAAGGGAATTGACCGTGAAATGCACGGAATTGATTGTGAAGTGAAGGGAACTGATTGTAAAATGCATGGAAATGGCCATGAAGTGAAGGAAATTATCCATGAAATGAATGGAAATGGCTATGAAGTGAAGTGGAATTACTGGAATTGACCGTGAAATGCATGGAAATAACC